>CAWUFW010004271.1:1200000-1586649 GCA_963921515.1 Calotriton arnoldi
GATATCTCCACATCCGATTTGGCACTGGACCCAGACTGGCAAACTGCTCTCTCTACACCCATGGCACTGTCTCTTCCGCTGGCCGGTGCTGATGCTGTGAACAAAAATGTAAAAGATTCACATAAGTCATCTGTATATACTTGACACATAGGGAACATTGCAAAACATCACAATTCAACCAACTACATCATTTTGACTCGTGCTATCAACTTGTCATACTTTACATACATGGTACTTGTCAATCTACAAGTTAACCATTGCTCCCTCACACATGTGGTCATTTGCAACATTGGATTCCTCAACATCAATTGACACTACCACATTGGCTACTACTTCACTATGTAGCAGGTGATGTATTTGTTTTGGCACCTGATGGTCTTGTATCCTGACATACCTGTTTCATCTCCTGCAAGGGAGTATAGAGCTCACAATTGAATTGAGACATGGTATCCATTCTGCAATCCCTAGTCGTCAAATTGGGAAACATTGGCTCCAATGTCACAGGTCAAATGACATCCTTGTCCAACTTTAAGCTTGCGTACTCATTTCATGAGTCATGACACACAGATAACAGTGATTGGGCTCATTTATCCTGAAACTTAGGTACTCTACTTGCAGGTTACACATCAGACTCTGATTGAGGATTCAGCAAGGTAGTAGGCATAGCTAGGTTGAGAGGCACGTGGCCCACTGTCTTGTGTCAACTATGCACAGTGTCATGAGAATGAATCTGAATGTTGTGCACATTGTGAACTGCTCACAAAAAACAGATGTGAGCAATGGTCTACACACTTCCAAGTCCGATGACTGCATCTTCACGATGCTTCTGGTGGAACACCATGCCAATGGCCCATCTGGGTGCACTGTCTGTACAGACTATCAGTACTGAACCTCCACCCTTCATGAGTCCAGTCAACACTGGGTCCCAATCCTGTCTAGATTGCCGAGGTACCCATTTGTATGGCCCAAATCTGATTCTCCCAAACTTTTATTAGACCTATTGCACACTTCCTACAACTTACATTGCTCTTGTGTCCCATCTCATTTTGTTGATTCTCTTCAGAACAATGCATATTTCACACCTCTCAGGATGACAGTGATGCATCATGCACATGCTTAACAAAGCCTCAAGTATGTAGAGTCAACAGCAGATACTCACATGGCAACTGTTGTGAATGTGTATCTGACATATGACTTCACAATTTCAGCCATGTTTCAAACAGTGACCACCTGTGAATGGCATGTGTTGTCACGTTTACAGAGTCAGACACATGGGCTCACTCCTTTGAATGGAGAGAATGAAATCTTACACACAATCATGTGACAGGCCAGTGTAACAGATGACCATAGTTAGCATACCTGTAACTAGCCCATGGAATACATTTGATAACACAGAGCAGCACGGCTGGGACCTAATAGTTGCACAATGAGCAAGCAAAACTCACCGAGGCCTCAATCTTGATGTCACCTGCTGCAGGGATGTATAGCATGGCCTATTCATACTTGTTTGTTCCAATGACAACATGCCTCACATATTTGTGGAAACCACACTGAGAACAGATCATACATTAATCAATGTGCTGGGACATGTTGGGCATTTGCATTACTCCAGAAGCTTACCTCCATGCACATGTTACTGTGATTTGTGGTGATCACATGAGCATGGCACTACGGTCACTACCCCGAACATTACTGACTCACATCTCCCTGATGAAAGGGGCATAACCGAGCATCAATTGATCCCTGTGCATATGCATCTTACAATACGTATCTGTGGGTTTGGCTGACTTACAACCTGTAAAAGGGGCAGCAGGCTAAGGTAATGTAACATGCATGTCTAACAAAGGTGTGCGAAAATGCACTACTCACCCCCTCCTTGCTGCTGTTTTGCCTTCAACTGCCCATCCAGGTCAAGGAAGACCACCTCTAAGAATTGGAGCATGTGGGAAGTCCGTGTTCAGCGCCCGCCCCTCTTGCCAGGACGTGACAGGCCCAGCTGGACCTCTGCAATATTTTTGGCCCAGCCACGAAGGTCCTGCCACCTCTTGCGGCAATGACGGACGCGCAGAAGCTCCAACCCCCACGGAGCGCACCTTCTTGGAGATAGTCCTCCGAATCCTGGCCTTCTCATGGGTGTTGACCTGTAAGGATGACATGGTGACAGAACCTTAGTGCTCAGACACCTGTACACACTGTTAATGCTCAGTTTGGCAACCATGTCTAAGGGCTAGGCATATGGCATTCTGTGCAGTTGTCCTGGGTTCAATGATAACTTCATCCCATGATAACAGTGATAAGATGTTCAGCCCAGTGCACACACTTCTACAGCAGTGTAGATGCCCACAACAGTTATCTGCACACTTTTGAAGTCACAGAAAACATTTGACATGCTTGCCAATGAGATTCCTAATGGTAGTATACCATGGTGATTGCACATGTCCAATGCAAATACAGTGTGATCATCACTCACCTGCTCCTCTGGTTTGCCATGCAACTGGCTGTACAGTGGCAGGAGGCTGTCCAACAGGGCCTGGTTCACCTCCTCGCTGAATGCTGGGTCCCTGTCCACTGTAGGTGCCATGGTAGGTAGATCCCAGAGGATGTGGTAACAGCAGCAGAGAGTTGGGGAGGTGCAGGAATGATGCAGGTAGTGCAGGCAAGTGAAGTCTCTAGGGAACAGACAGACTTATATCTAAACAGTAGAGGTGGTGTTAAATCCATGCTGTAAAAGTGATAGGTTCGCGTTGGTCGCATTATACGAATCGGTCCAATGCATTACATTGCTTGCAAACGACACGCCAACCGCAACGTTCCAAAACTCATCATCGGACCGCGAGTGACATTGATACATTGTTGATGGGTGGTTTCCAAGTCGGTTTCTGCGTGAAGACTATTGGATTTGGAATGTGTGTCGGTCACCATAACAACCAACATTCAATGGCTGTGACCGAATCGTTTCGGATGCGGCTACCGCATCCTTTGAATACTCACCCGCGTCGGTCACCATACCAACCAACATCCAATGGCTGTGACCGAATCTTTCGGATGCGCCTACCGCGTCCTTTGAATACTCACCGCGTCGGTCACCATATCAACCAACATCAAATGGCTGTGACCAAATCGTTTCGAATGCGGCTACCGCGTCCTTTGAATACTCACCCGCGTCGGTCACCATGACACCCAACATCTAATGGCTGTGACCGAATCGTTTCAGATGCGGCTATTGCGTCCTTTGAATAATCACCCGCATTGGTCACCATAACAACCAACATCCAATGGCTGTGACCAAATCATTTCGGATGTGGCTACCGCGTCCTTTGAATTTTCATTTTGCAGGGCAGAAACTACTGTGATAGTTGTATGTTTTGAGCAATCCATGTGTATAGTCATCTTTTTACAAGCTAAAATGGACCTTTATATGCATAGCTCACACACCCATGAGGAGCTAAATTTGAGGTGCACATGACACACTGTGATTGTGGCTAATGCCAACAATTTTCATATGGTTTGAAATTTACACTTCTTGGCTTTGTCACAGTGCCATAGACTCCATGGGCATGTATAGTCCATATTTTAACATATTCATGGCATTAGGTGAGTTTGTAACCCAGTGTGCAATCAGTGTGATTCCTGACTATGAATAAAATGTGTGTGATTCATGGTTAAAGCATTTACATTTGAATGATTAGACCGTGACAAGATGCACCCAAACAAATGATGTGTGTGTTGTGTGTTTTACCAGTGTATCTTTGTTGTCCCTGACTCAAGTGTGTGAAGGCATCATATATGCAAATCAAAAAAAGATAATGGTTTGTGTATGTAATTGTATGTGTGATACTGACCTGATAACATGACAGTGTTCATCCTGGACAGTAGTGTGCATAATTTCCAGAGTGGGACACTTTATGTATGTGGTGTCCCACATATCTGTCAAATCATAATCCTTATGTGTGTACATTTTAAGCATGTAACCGTTGTCACACACCTATATCTCAGCTTATATTGTGTTGCTTAGGATATTATGTGATGCTTTATTGACTTGACCGGTGACGGACAGTATGGCACACAAATTACTGTGTGACCATACCGTGGTAACAGATCTGGCAAGGGTCATCATACTGTGAAATGTATCCAAGATCTATATTCAAACATGTATTACAAATGTTCCATACTCTATTTTGTGCTCACATTACATGTTCTGTTTGTAATGATGCATGTTATCTTGTATATTTGTATCTGACAACAATTGTGTTTACACTCTACACATAGGTATCGCAGACGACCTCCAGTCTACAGGCCCTTCTCAGACCTGCAGACCATGGAGGAATGTGACCAAATTCACAAATATTGTTTCACCAGGGCAATAATTGAACAGTTGGCTAACCAGTTGACACCAGATTTGATGCCTGGTCACACATATCCGACTGCACTGACCCCCAAGGTGAAGGTCTTGGCTGCCTTACATTTCTTTGCTACTGGTTCTTTCCAGTATACTGTGGCAACATCTGGTGGCATGTCACAGACGATGTTCAGCCATGTCCTGCATGATGTTTTGGATGCATTGCTCCCTCGCCTGGACCAGTACATCAAGTTCCACACACGAGGAGAATTAACTGACATTAAGGGCGAATTCTACGCCTTGGAACATATACCACACGTCATTGGAGCAATTGATGGAACCCATGTTGCTTTGGTACCACCACAGGCCAATGAACAGGTCTATCACAACCGGAAGCACTTTTACTCCATCAATGTTGAGGTGGTGTGTTTGGCGGACATGCCGATCTCCCACATCTGTGCACGTTTCCCTGGCTCGGCATATGATGCTTACATCCTGAGGAACAGCGTCGTCCCCCATGTGATGTCCCAGCTGCTACGTGACCGTGCCTGGACTGTTGATAGGTGATGTTTCATGTGTATGTTGTAGTGTGTGTTGATTGCATGTCAGTTAGTGATCTGTTGTCTGACAACTGAACTTTTTTCTGTGTTCTATGTAAGTGACTCTGGATACCCCAACCTTCCCTGGTTGCTGACCCCTCTGCGCAACACAGTCATCCCTGCAGAAGTGCAGTTCGATGAGGCACAGGATCGTACCAGGCGAGAGGTTGAACGTACATTTGGTCTACTGAAAACAAGGTTCCGGAGTCTGGATCGCACAGGAGGAGCGCTACAATACAGCCCCTTGAAGGTGTGGAAGATTTTTACAGCCGCATGCATGCTCAACAACCTTGCAATCCAGAAGGAAATTCCACTTATACTGGATGACGGAGACCAGCAGCCACTAGAAAGGGAGGATCCAGGATTGGGACATGATGCCATTGATGATGAGGATGATGTTGGGGATTTGCGACAAGAACTTATCCGCAACTTCTTCACCTAAATGTGAGTATTCAATGAGAGGTGCAAACCCAGAATGTTTGTTTGTGTGTTGCTGTTGTCCTATGTGTATGTATGATGATGAGTGTATGTTATTCTTCAATAGGTTTGTACTGAATTGCTTAATCATATTTTGCATGTGAAATGTAGAATGCTACACTCAACACTAGCTTGTGTTCACCCTGATTTTTGGATGCTTTAGCTGAGACAGTTAGCAACATTAAGCAACATCATTCCTGAGTTTATGACTCTATTCTATGTTACTCCTTACCAGGATCATTCACCATGCCAACTGCAGAGTTGTGACCACACCAAACCCATGATACTGTGCCATACTCCAACAATGAGCCTTGTCTGTTTGCACACATCCAAAGGTTATCCTGAAACAAAACATATTCCATGATGATCTTTTTTGGTGACAAAGATTGTTGTTTGTGCTTGCAAATGGTAATATGTTTGCAGACAGTAGACTACAATTGCATCAGTACCATGTACTATGGGTTGTGCGATAACCTGGTTGTGTCTATCTATCATGCTGTGACAGGTTACATTTATTCACAAGCCAGTAGTTAACATATCTGAATTGATTTCTTATTCAATTTTGTCGACACTTTCTTCTTTGTTATTTAGTGCATCATTTAAATCTGTACATTAGTGTTTCAAATTCACGACATGAGCAAGTATTTTGTGCAAAGTGATTTATTTTTGTGCAAGATTTGATGATAAAAATTCAGATAATGGGGAGTGCACAAACAAAACATGGAAAACAAAGTGCAGAGAGGAGTTGGTAGTGTTTGTAGATAAAGTCTTCAGAAGAAAATCCACAGTTATTTAAGTTCAAAGTCCAACTTAGACCCTCCAGCCAATGTGGGAGAGTTCAATGAGAGTTAACAAAGTGAACGCTTGGCACACAATGCAGGGTATCAGGAGCAGGTTGCCACTTCCTGGGGGTGATGCAGCCTTTGGTCTCTCAGTGATCCTTCTTCGGATGGCCCATCCCATGTTTGTTGGGGGGACTCTCGTGTGCAGGCAGCTGCGGTGCAGAGGGCTCTCTGCCAGAGTCCACATCCCTCCCTGTGGCAGGAGCAGATGTTGATACACTAGATGTTGTGGGCACATAGGGATGTGTGGACATGTTGGTGGCAATCTGGCGGAGGCAGGTGAGAATGTCCCTGTGCACCGCAGTCAGGTCATCAATTTTGGCCATGTATGTGTCCATTTTGTCATAGTGGGCTACCTACAGTTGTTGCATGGTCCTGAGGATCCTAACTACCTGGCCAATATCTGCTGTGCAACCCTCATACGCATGGATAGGTATAGGTCATCTTCAGCAGCATGATGGTGCATGTCCCCACGGCCCCTCCCACCACCCTTACCCACCCGAGCAGGACCAGTTGGTGCTGGCACAGTCGACACTGAGCCTCCTTCTTCGTTGACAGTGGTGTTGTTGTCCGTCAACTCCAGAGTGCCCCGTGTTGCTGTGATTTCGGTGGTGGCTCGAGCTGGTGTGTCTGTGAGGGTAGGGGTCAGCTGGGTGTTGTCAGCTGAGGCGGGAGTGGTCACAGAGGATGCTGATGTTACTGCTCCTGGTGCTGCTGGCTAACGCACACCTGATGTGCAGGGTAGTTCATCATCATCTGAATATGGTTGAGAGACCTCAACGCCGGAGACCTCAGGGTTGAGCAGAGTCTGGGACTGGCTGTCCTGGTTTGTGCCAGAGGTATGCCCAGCTTGCCCTGTGGGTACATAAAAGACACAATGATTGATGGGAATGTCCACAGCCCTTCAAATCATACCTAAGGATGAATTTAAGTACATATATTGGCCTCTTTCGGCAAGGAGGATGAGTGTTTTTAATGGCCAGATCTCCCATCAGGCCCTGCATTACACACACACACATTCCAACAAGCAAAAATGCCCCTGGAACTATGGTATCCATGAGAGTGATTGGATATGTACTGACAAGGAGGTCTGACACTGGTGCCTGGTGTTTGTAGCCCAAGGCCCTGTTGGTAATTGTGGCAAAGTCAGACACCAGTGACCAGTGAAATGAATCCTGCTAGTAAAATTGTTCACACTGTGGGTAAGCTTAGTTCATGTTGGGCTTTTTGTGCTGGGTGGGAAGGTGTATGTTAGACAGGGCCTGATGTGAGTTGTGGCCTTTCCAAATACTCCTGCTCCCACCTAGCCAACTACTCTGAGATGATGGCTAACTGTCAGTGAGGGGAATTGTAGTAGCAAGGAGGCTGACACTGCTACATGTTGTTAAACTTTTAAGCAACTCCCAACAAGGCCTTGTGCACATAACACCATGCTACAGTGTCAATCATTTTGCTAGTGCACTTCCATTCACTGTCAGGTATCCATAGGCCCAGATGAACTGGTTGATTTGTGTGTGGATAGGAGTGTTTGCATTACTCCAACTCCCATCAGGCCCTGTCCTACACACACCTTCCCAGCCAGCACATACAGACCAACAGGAAATGTGTTTCCTGAAAGTGAGTGGGAAGTGTACTGTAAAGATGTCTGTCACTGGGGCCTGTTGTCAGAGTTGACAACAACTTCCATCATGGCGTTGTGCTCCAAACACCAGTCTCCAGTACTGTCAGTGCATTTCCACTCAGTGTCAGGTAAGCAGAGTTCCATGTGTGCATTGTGTGCTTGGGAAGAATAGTGTGTGTAGGGCAGGGCCTGCTTGGAGATGTAGTCAGGGCTAGCACTCCTCCTCCCAACCAGTCAAAATAGTCCATCATGAACCATGCTTACCTGCTAGTGAGTAGAAGTTTCCATTCAAGATGTCTGACACTGGTGCCTGTTGTTTGACTTGTCTGCAACACACATCAAGGGCTTCTGCTCCAGACACCATGCAGCAGTGTCAGCCATCTTGGCAGCACTTTGCCACTCACTGTCAGGGAAGCAGTGTTTCAGGCAAGCTATTTGGGTTGTGTAGGAAGGTGTGTGTAGGACAGAGCCTGATGGTAGATGTAGTCAGTGCAAACACTCCTATCCCCACCCAGTCAAACAGGGTCATCTGTGCCTATGGCTACCTGACAGTGAATGGAAGTGTACTAGCAAGATGGCTGACACTGTTGCATGGTGTTTTGGTCACATGGCCTTGATGGGAGTTAGCGTCAAGTTGAACACCAGGCCCCAGTGTCAGCAACCTTGCCAGCATACTTACCCTCACTGTGAGGTAAGCATAGAGCCAGTGGACGTCTCTGGCCTGTGTGTGGATGAGTATTTGCAAAGGGTAAAAGTCCTATCAGGCCTTGTCCCCCACACACCTTCCCACCAGCACCAAAAGACAACCTGTAACTCAGATTACCAGACAGTGAGTGGGAATGTACTTGCAAGTGGTATGACACTGATGACTGGTGCCAATTTGTCCACAACTCCCAGTAGGGCCTAGTGTTCCAGAACACCAGTCCTCAGCGTCAGCCATCTTGCCAGTACTTTTCCACACTCTGTGAGGAAAGCATATTACAATGTGGACTTGTTGGGCTATGTGGGAGGAGAAGTGTTAGGTGTGACTACAAGTCCCATCAGGCATGTGCCCAGACCCACCTACCAAGCCATCTCAAACAGCATACCTGTTACTCAGCTTTCCTGTGAGTGAGTGAGTGAGTGAGTGAGTGAGTGGGTGACTGAGTGAGTGAGTGGAAAAGTACTGGCAAGATGGCTGACACTGGGGACTGGTGTGTGGAGCACAAGGCCATGATGGGAGGTGTGTGCAAATGAGACAGCAGGCACCGGTGTCAGCCATCTTGCCAGTACTTTCCACTCAGTCTCAGGCACAGCATGGTCCCAGGTGTACTGTTTGAACTGGGTGGGAAGGTGTGTCTAGGACAGAGCCTGATGGTAGATGTAGTCAGTGCAGACACTCCTCCTCCCAGGCAGCCCATCCAGGCCATCAGTAAGAGTGATGTCCTGATAATGAATAAAGTGTACATTCAAGATGTCTGACACTGGAGCCTGCAGTTTGTTTTGCCCACAACTCCCAGCAGGGCCTAGTTTTCCAGAACACCAGTCCCCAGCATCAGCCATCTTGCCAGTACTTTCCCACTCACTATGAGGAAAGCATAGTACCATGTGGACTTGTTGGGCTATGTGGGAGGAGGAGTGTTAGGTGTGACTACAAATTCCCCTCATTGTCAGGACATCACTCTCCCTGGTGGCCTGGTTGGGCTGCCTTGGAGGAGGAGTGTTTGCACTGACTACATCTCCAGTCACACACACACCTTCCCACAAACAGCACACAAACAGCACACAAACAGCACACCTGGGACTATGCTGTCCCTGACAGTGAGTGGAAATGTACTGCCAAGATGGCTGACAATGGGGACTGCTGTTTGGAGCGCAAGGCCATGATGGGAGTTGTGGTCAACTCAGACACCAGGCATCAGTGTCAGACATCTTGATAGTACACTACCCCTTATTGTCTGAACACCACTCTTTCTGGTGTGCTGTTTGAGCTGTGTGGGCAGGTGTGTGTGTGTGGGCCCATGCCTGATGGGAGCTGTAGTGATAGGAAACACTCCTCCCCACACCCATCCCAAAAGCTCATCTGGGCCTATGGCTACCCGACAGTGTGGGGAAGTGTACTTGCAAGATGGCTGACACTGCTACATTGTATTGAACTTGAAGCCGAATACCATCATGGCCCTGTGCTACAAACACCAGGCCCCAGTGTCAGCCAACTTGCCAGTACATTTCCATCCACTGTCAGGGACTGCTTAGTCCCAGGTGTGCTGTTTGGGCTGGCTGGGAAGGTGTGTGGAGGACAGGGCATGATGGGAGTTGAAGTCAGTGCAAACACTCCTCCTCCCACCCAGCCCAACAAGCCCAAAAAGCCCACCAGGAACCATTCTTGCCTGATAGTGAGTGGAAATGTACTGATAAAATGGCTGGCACTGTGGACTGGTGTCTGGACAACTACGCCCTGCTGGGAGTTGTGGACAAATAGGCACCAGTCATCAGTGTCAGACATCTTGCAAGTACATTCACACTCACTGTCAGGGCAGCTGAGTTACATGGAGGCTTTTGGTGCTGGGTTTGAAGGTGTGTGTGGGACAAGGCCTGATGGGAGTTGTAGCTATTGCAAATACTCATCCTCCCACCCAGCCCTGCTAACTCCTCTGTGCCTATGCTTGAGTCACAGTGAGGGGAAGTGT
The DNA here is from genome assembly GCA_963921515.1 of Calotriton arnoldi. Classification (NCBI taxonomy): domain Eukaryota; kingdom Metazoa; phylum Chordata; class Amphibia; order Caudata; family Salamandridae; genus Calotriton; species Calotriton arnoldi. The sequence goes on from CAWUFW010004271.1 coordinate 1,210,548, forward strand.
ACTGGCAAGGTGGCTGTCTCTGGGGCATGGTGTTGAACTTGAAGCCAACTCCTATCAAGGCCTTGTGCTTCAAACACCATCCAATCGTGTCAGCCATCTTGCTAATGCACTTCCATTCACTGTCAGGTAGCCATTGGCCCTGATGAGCTGTCTGTGCTGGTTGGGAGAAGCAGTGTTTGCCGTCACTACAAATCACATCAGGCTCTGTCAGACACACACCTTCCTACCCATCCCAAATAGCTTACCTGGGACTCTGCTTTCCTGACAGTGTGTGGCAATGTGCTGCCAACATGGCTAACACTGGGGACTGGTGTCTGGAGCAGAAGGCCCTGATATGTGTCGCAGTCAAGTCAAACAACAGGCACCAGTGTCATACATATTGTCAGTACATTTCCACTTAATGACAGGTAAGCATGGCTCCTGGTGGGCTGTTTGGTCTGGGTGGGAGGAGGAGTGTTAGCCCTGACTACATCTACCAGCAGGCCCTGTTCTACACACACTCTTCCAAACCAGCCCAAACAGCCCACCTGGAACTCTGATTACCTGACAGTGAGTGGCAATGTACTGACAAAATGGATCACACTGGGGACTGGGGTTTGGAGCACAAGGCCATGATGGGATTTGTGGTCAACTCTGACAACAGGCACCAGTGTCAGACATCTTGATAGTACATTGCCACTGACTGTGAGGTAGGCATAGTTCCAGGTGTGCTGTTTGGGCTGGCTGGGAAGGTTTGTGGAGGACAGGGCCTGATGGGAGATGGAGTCAGTGCAAACACTACTCATTCCAAACAGCACAACAAGCCCATCTGGAACTATGCTTACCTGACAGTGAGGGGACGTGTACTGGCAAGATAGATGACATTGGGGACTAGTGTGTGAACAACAAGGCACTGTTGGGATTTCTGTACAACTCAGACACCAGGCACAAGTGTCACACATCTTGATAATACATTTCCAACACTGTCAGGAAACCATTATGCCATGTGGTCAGTTTTCTCTGGGTGGGAAGAGTGTGTGTAGGACAGAGCCTGATGGGAGTTGGAGTAATGAGAAACACTCCTACCCCCACCCAGCCCAAACACTTCATTTGGGCCTATGGCTACCTGACAGTGAATGGAAGTGCACTAGCAAGATGGCTGACACTTTTGCATAGTGTTAGGTGCACAAGGCCTTGTTGGGATTTGGATTCAAGTTTAACACCATGCAGCAGTGACAGTCTCGTTGCTAGTATACTTCCCCTCACTGCCAGTTAGCCATAGGCTCAGAGGAGTTAGGTGGACACCAGACACCACTGTCAGACATCTGGATAGTACATTGCCACTCACTGTGAGGTAGGCATAATTCCAGGTGGTCTGTTTGTGCTGGCTGGGAAGGTGTATTTAGGACAGGGCCTGATAGGAGATGGAGTCAGTGCAAACACTCCTCCTCCTACCCAAACCAAACAGATCATCTGGGCCTATGGCTACCTGACAGTGAGGGGATGTGTACTAGCAAGAAAGCTGACACTGGGGACTGCTGTCTGAGCCTATCACAACTACCAAATCTGCCTTTGTGCGATAAACACCAGCCACCAGTGACAACAATCTTGCAAGTACACTTACCAGCATTGTCTGAACAACACTCTTCCTGGTGGCCTGGTTGGGCTGGGCGGGAGGAGGAGTGTAAGTTTCACAAATAGAGCGTAAGCAAGCAAACCTCAGTTCATTAAGATAGTCTGCAACAAAATGGTAGAAAGCATAGTTTGTGATTTCATCTGACTATGGAGTAAATGTAAATGATCTGTATAGGCACAAAGCTAAGCAGTCACACATTTTGCTCATCACAGCCATTCACTTGTGTATAATGAGATGAGAACAATAAGCACACACTCACACCAATCCCACAACTTTCTGGGTTAATAAACAGGCTGTGAGTGTGTAGCCAACCACACCTATGTGACTGCTAAATACATTCACTAAGCCCAGTACACAGGCCTCCAAAATAGCAACATTTGGAAATAAAGAGTACGCATGTCACTGTGAAAGTACAGATGTGGAAGACACAACCCACTTGTGTCATTCACAGGGTGTCACAAACCAGTCAATTTCTTTGGACATGCGAACTAAACACAACATGCCCATTTATACACATAGTTGGACATGTTCATTAATCCCCATCTTGTCTGAATTACATTGTCCACCAAAAACATAGGCCAGCATCATGGCTTAAGGAGGACAATCTATGTACATTAACTCATCATTGGGTTCAGTAGCCTATGCTATGTAATGGGTATGATTTGAGGGGCTGTGGACATTCACATCAATCATTGTGTCTTTCATGTACCCACAGGGCAAACTGGGAACACCCCTGGAACCAACCAGGACAGCCAGTCCCAGGCTCTGGTCGACCAGGAGTTCTCTGGAGTAGATGTCTCTCAACAATCCTTGGACGACAAGGAACGACCTGGCACATCAGGTTTGAGTTGGTCCACAGCACCAGCAGCGGCTACAGCAGGATCCTCTGCGACTACTCCCGGCTCAGCAGACAACACCCAGCTGACCCCTACCCTGATGGACACAGCAGCCTGAGCCACCACTGACAGCACAGCAACACAGGGCACTCTGGAGTTGGCGGACAACAACACCCCTGTCAACGAGGAAGGAGACTCAGTATTCACTGTGCCACTACCAACTGGGCCTGCTCGAGTGGGTACGGGTGGTGGGAGGGGCCGTGGGGACCTGGGCCGTCATGCAGCTGGTGCTGCTGATGAATAGCACCCAAACCTCTCCCGGATCCTCAAAGCCTACGAGGGTTGTCAGGGAGAATTTGGCCAGGTCGTTGGGATCCTCAGTACAATTGAACAACTGCAGGCAGCCCAAAATAAAAAACTGGACAGTTTCCTAACTAAAATTGATGACATGACTGCGGTGCACCGGGACAATATCATCTACCTCTGCCAGATTGCCAACAACATGTCCACACCTCTCTGTGTGCCCAGAACATCCGGTGCATCAACATCAGCACAAGCCACAGGGAGGGATGTGGACTTTGGCAGAAAGCTCCAAGCACCACCGCTGCCTGCACCTGAGGGTCCCCCCACAAAACGTGGAAAGGTTCGTCCGAGGAAGAATCCTTGAGAGACAGAGGGCAATGCATCACCCCCAGGAAGTGACAATCTGCCCCTGATATCCTCCATTGTGTGCAAAGCGTTCACTTTGTTAACTGTCATTGAACTGTTCCACATTGGATGGAGGGTCTTAGTTGGACTTTGGACTCAAATAACTGTGAACTTACTTTTGAAGACTTCTTCTACAAACACTACCAACTCCTATCTGCACTTTGTTTTTGTTTTTGTTTTTTTGAGCACTCCGCCATTGTGTGGGATGATCTACCACCTTATTGCACTAAAATAAATCACTTTTGACTAAATACTTGCTCAGGTTGTGAATTTTATTCCCAAATGTACAGATTAAAATGATTCACAAAATCACAAAGAAGAAAGTGTCAACTACATTGGATGAGAAATCACCTCAGAAATGTTAACTACTGCCTTGTGAGTAAATGTAACCTGTTACAGTATGACAGATAGACACGACCAGGTTATCACACAAAACGTAGTACATGGTACTGATTCAATTTAAGTCTACTGTGGACAAAATTATCACCATTTGCAAGCACAATCAACAATCATCTTCAGCAAACCAGATCATCATGGTACATGTTTTGTTTCGTAATCATCTTGGAATGTATGAAAGCAGACACGGAACACCTCAATGTGGAGCACAGGTTTATTCTCCAGATACAACTTGGCGCCTTAACCCAAAGTCAGATCACATTACACTGTAACAAAATGCTCACAAGTAAAAAGAAATTACCATCAGATCAGAAGGAAGTGTGTGCCAGGGATTTGCACAACAGTTCAATGTTGGAGTATGTCACAGCATCATGGGTCTGGTGAGGTCACAACTCTACAGTTGACATGGCAAAGTAGCCTGGTAAGGAGAAACATAAAACAGAGTCATGAATCCAGGAATAAGGTAGTTCAATTTTACAAACTATGTCATCTGAAGCACAAGAATGTCAGTGTGAACACTAGCTAGGCTTCACGGTAACACTGTACATGTTAACCTGACCATTTTAAAGATCCATTTATAAAAAATGTCAGGACAATTATCAGACAGTCACAAGCATACATCCACATTGTCCACCAGCAACACAACAACATCCAATTGGGGATAGTCACCTCCTCTCATTGCATACTTACACTCATGTGAGCTGTTGTCTCAAATCCCCGCCATCATCATCATCACCACCACTGACATCATGTCCCAGTCCTGGATCCTCCTTCGCTGGTGGCTGATGGTCTCCGTCATCCTGTACAAGAGGTATTTCCTTCCATATAGCCAGGTTGAAGAGCATTCAGCAAGCTGTGATGATCTTGCACACCTTCAATGAGGCATATTTTGAGGGCTCCTCCTGTGCGATCCAGACAGCCGAATCTGGTCTTCAGGAGCCCAAAAGTCCGCTCCACGACTCGCCGGGTCCTACCATGGGCCTCATTAAATAAACCACACTTCTGCAGGGGTGACAGGGTTACGCAGTGGTGTCAGCAACCATGGTTGGCTGGGGTATCCAGAGTCTCCTACACTGAACACAGAAAAGACTTCAGTTGTCTGGCAACAGAGCACTATCTGACATACAATCAACACACACCACAACATACACATAAAACATCACCTACCAACAAGCCAGGCACGGTCATGTTGCAGCTGAGACATCATATGGGGGATGAAGCTGTTCCTCAGGATGTAGGCATCATGTGCCGAGCCAGGGAAACGTGCACAGACGTGGGATATGGACTTGTCAGCCAAACACACCACCTGGACATTGATGGAGTGGAAGTGTTTCCTGTTGCGATAGACCTGTTCTTTGGACTGTGGTGGTACCAAAGAAATATGGGTTCCATTAATTGATCCAATGACATAGGGTATCTGTCCCAAGGCGTAGAATTCCTCCTTGATGTCTGAAAAGTCTCCTTTTGTTGGGAACTTTATGATCTGGTCCAGGCAACAGAGCAATGCCTCCAACACATCACGAAGGACATGGCTGAACATGGTTTGGCACAATCCAACCAGATGTTGCCACTGTGTATTGGAAAGGACCTGTGGCAAAGAAATGTAATGCTGCCATAACCTTCACTTTGGGCATCAGTGCAGTTGGATAAGTGCGTCCAGGCTGCAAATGAGGCAACAACTGCTCAGACTACATTGAAAATACACATTTCAATGGAAAAGGCTGACCTTAGAGACATATCACAGCATTAGTACCCTTCCCAGACATGTTACCAAGGAATGGTGACACATCAATTAGAGTCCTGTACTGAAAAATCTCTAGTGTCTATCACTTTTCATATGATCAAGCATCACACACTCCACAACTCACCACCAAATAAGCCAAGATATAGGTTTGTGAAAACAATTACATGGTTAAAAGGTACCCACAATAGGATCATGTAATGCCAGATATGTGGGACACCTAATACACACAGCATCTCACAATGTGAATCATGCACACTACTGTCATAGGGTGGACACTGTCATGTTTGCATGTCTGCATTACACATACAATCACATACACAAAACATGTACAATGTAGGATTTGCATATATAACGTCATCATCCACTTAAGTCTGGGAGACAACGATACACTGGTAATTCACATAGCAAATACAAGCTGATGTGGCTGCATAATGTCACGGTCTACTCATTCCAAGGGAAATGCTTTCTACATGACTTAAACACCAAACCTTTACAGTCAGAAATCACACTGATTGCACACTGGGTCACACAGTCCCCAAATCCAATGAATACGTCAAGAATGGACCTGTACATCCCTAAAATGTCATTGGCACTGTGACCAAGCCTAGGAGGGTAAATGGAGCAGTTTTGTCTCATGTTGGTATTTGCATCAGAATCAGTGTGTCAGCTGCCCCTCAAGGTTAGCTTCTCATGGGAGTGTGATATATTTGTGTAAAAGTCAATGTCATATTGAAAAAAATGACTATCACATGTAAGGCACCAAAAAACATCATGTACAGAAGTGTCTGCCCCGCCGACCGATTATTGAAAGGACGCGGTAGCCGCATCCTAACCGATTCGAACAAAGCCATTGGCTGCAAGTTGTTATGGTGGCAGACGTGGGTGAGTTTTTAAAGGACACGGTAGCCGCATCCTAACCGATTCGGACACAGCCATTGGCAGCAAGTTGTTATGGTGACAGACGGGGGTGAGTATTCAAAGGACACGGTAGCCGCATCCTAACCGTTTCTAACACAGCCATTGGCTGCAAGTTGTTATGGTGACAGACGCTTGTGAGTATTCAAAGGACGTGATAGCCGCATCCTAACCTATTCGGACACAGCCATTGGCTGCAAGTTGTTATGGTGACAGATGTGCGTTTCGGTTAGGAGCCTCATCGCGTGGAAACCGATTCTGTAACCTCCCATCACCAATGTATCAAAGTCAATCGCAATCCGATGATGAGATTTTTAACGTTGCGGTCGGCATGTCGTCTGCAAGCAATGTAATGCATTGGACCGATTTGGAAAATGCAACCGACGCGAACCTATCACTTTGGACGCATGGAATTAAGACCGCCTCTGCTGTGTAGATATAAGTCTGTCTGTTCCCTAGAGACTTCACTTGCCTGCACTACCTGCATCATTCCTGCATCTCCGCATCTCTCTTCTGCTGTGTCCACATCCTCTGGGAGCTACTATGGCACGTACAGTGGTCAGGGCCCCACTGTTTACAGATGAGGAGAACCAGGCCCTTCTGGACACCCTCCTGCCACTGTACAGCCAGCTGTATAGCAAACCAGAGGAGCAGGTGAGTGATGATCACACTGCATTTTCATTGGACATGTGCAATTACCATGCACTACTAGCATTAGGAATCTCATTTGCAAGCATGTGAACTGTTTTTTGTAAGTTTAAAAGTGTGTAGATAACTGTTCTGGGCAGGTACACTGCTGTAGAAGTGTGTGTACTGGGGTAAACATCTTATCACTATTCTCATGGGACGGAGTCATCATTGAACACAGCTCAACTGCACATAATGCCATATGCCTACCCCATAGACATTGTTGCCAATCTGAACATGACCTATGTGTTGTCTGACTCAGAAACATTTTGCATGTGAACTAAGGGTCTGTCACCATGTCATCCTTACAGGTCAACTCCGATGAGAAGGCCAAGCTGTGAAGGACCATCGCCCGGAAGGTGCGCTCGTGGGGTTGGAAAGTCAGGGCACCTGTTATTGCCGCAAGAGGTGGCAGGACCTTCGTGGCTGGACCAAGAAGATCGCTGAAGTCCAGCTGGGCCTGTCACTTCCAGGCAAGAGGGGCGGGTGCTGAACCCTGACCCCCCCACATGCTCCGCATCCTAGTGGTGGTCTTTCTTGACCTGGATGGGAAGTTAAAAGCCACACAGCAGCAACGAGAGGGTGAATATGTGTCTTGTCGCACACCTTTTTAAACATGCATGTTGTAGTACCTTAGCCTGCTGCCCCTTTTACAGGTCGGAAGTCAGCCAAACCCACTGTTCATTTTTGAAAGATGCATATGCAATGAAGTTATGTTCAGGGTAGTGACAGTAGCGCCATGCTCATGTGATCAGCACAAATTACATAAACATTTGCATGGAGATAAAGGTCTGGAGTAATGCAACTGCTCGACATGTGTTATCACATTGACTAATGTATGAGCCTGTTCTCAGCGTGGGTTCAACAAATCTGTGAAGTATGTTGTTATTGGCGCACTCAAGTGTGAAAAGCCCATGCTATACATCACGGCAGCAGGTGACATCAACAATGTTGAGACCTTGGTGAGCTTAGCTTGGTCAGTGTGTCAATGTCAGGTCCCAGTAGTGCTGCTCAGTGTAATCAAACATATCCCATGGGCCAATTACAGGTATGCTAACTCTGGTCACCTGTCACACTGGCCTTTCACATGATTGTGTGGAATATTCCATTCACTCCATCCAAAAGAGTGAGTCCTTGTGTCTGACTCTGTAACAGTGACAACACATGCAATTCATTATCAAACACAGGTGGTCACTGGTGGAAACATGGCTGAAATTGTAAGGTATGATGTTAGATACACATTCACAACGGTTGACGTGTGTAAATGCTCTTGACTATTGATATTTTGGGCTTTGTAAACCATGTGTATTATGCATCACTGTCAGATTGAGAGATGCCAAATGTGCATCATTTTGGAGTAAGTTACCAAAATGAGATGGAAAAAAGAGCAATGTAAGCTGTACAAAGTGTGCAAACTGTCTAATAGAAGTGAGCGACATTCAGACTTGAACCATACAAATGGGGACTTTGCAGTCTAGAGAGGATTGGTACACAGTGTTGACTGGACTCATGAACAATAGATGTTCAGTACTAATAGTCTGTACAGACAATGCACCCAGATAGGCCAGTGGCATGGTGTTCCACCTGAAGCATTGTGAAGATGCAGTCATCAGACTTGGAAGTGTGTTGAGCATTGTTCACATCTGAAAATGTTGAGCTGTTTACAATGTGCACAACATTCTAGATTCATCTTCATGACACTGTGCATAGATGACACAAGACAGTGTGCCACGTTCCCCTCACCCTAGCTATGCCTACTACCTTGGTATTTCCACAATAAGAGTCAGATGTGTGACCTGACAGTAGAGAACCTAAGTTACAGGACAAATGAGCACAATCACTGTTATCTGTGTGACATGACTCATGCAATGGCTACGCAATATTACATTTTGACAAGGAAGTTATTTGACCTGTAGCATCGGAGCCAATGGTTCCCATTTGCGGAATGGATACCATGTCTCAATTCAATTGTGCGAATCCTATTTCCATTGTAAGCTCTAAACTCCCTTGCAGGAGATGAGACAGATATGTCAGGACAGAGACCGTCAGGAGCAAAAGACGATACATCACCTGCTACATAGTGAAGTAGTTGACATTGTAGTTGTGCCATTTGATGTTGATACACCCAATGTTGCAGATAACAGCATGTGTGAAGGAGCAATGGTTAACAGGCAGACTAACATATGCCATGTATGTACATGTATCAAAAGGTAATAGCACTAGTCAAAATGTTGAATTTGTTTGATCTGTGAAGATTTGTGATGTTACCTATGTGTCAAGTACATATGGATGACTTGTTGTGATTCTTTTTCATTCTTGTTCATAGCATCAGTACCGGCCAGCAAAGGAGGCAGTGCCACGGATAAAGGGGGAGCAGTTCGCCAGTCTGGGTCCAGTGCTGAGTCGGAGGAGGAGGGACCAAGTGGCGTGGAGGGTGAGGGGAGCCACACTGAGGGCAGCTCTGAGACAACATCTGCAGCATCTGAAGACTACTCCTGCTCCAGTGATGACTCCCTTGTGGTGGTGGAGGAGACAGGGACTGAATCGTCTACATCGGAGTCCACCACCACCACTACCATCTCCATCCTCCCAGCTGCTCCCAGGCCCAGTGTCCGTGGCCGCTCCTGTGTAAGGGGAGGCGTCTACTTCGTGCCAGGCACCTCACCCCCTGCTGTCCTGAGTGTGGAGGTCATTGACATCCTGAGGCAGATCTCTGTGGGGAAGACAGCAGTGCTGAATGCCCTCCAGGTGCATACCAATAATTTGACACAAATGTTATCATTCCTAGAGGGCATTCACTCGGACATGTCTGTCCTACACAGACCCAATCAGGCTATGGCCTTCACACTGACGTCAGCAGTGTCCCAGCTCCAGCAGTCCCTCCCCCGTCCTGCCTCTTCCCCATCCACAGTCCCAACTACCCTCCCTGACCCAAGCACATGCAAACATACACATGCACACACCTCAACAGCCACACGCAGCACACAAACACACAGACACAAGGAGAAACCCTCACACATGCACACTCAGGAGACAGACAGCACACTCACCACCATGGACATACCAGCAGACGACACACATGCATCCGCCGACACCTCGCAGACCTCAGAACCCTCTCCCTCCACAACCCCTACCCTTGCCTCTCCTGTTCCCTCCTCTGCCCAGACACTTCACCTCTGTGCCCTGGACCTCTTCCCTACCCACACCTACAAACCCCCTCCCAAGAAGAAGAGGCAATCCACCCCTGCCATCTAAATCTGCCCCGAAAAAATACAAAGCCAATAATTCCTCCCCACAGAAAAATCCCCCCAGGCTCCAAAGCCCAAACCCCCCTTCACCAACCCATACTTCTCCAGCCCAGTACCTCTCGCACCAAAAAAAACCCTCGCAAAAAGTCTGAGTCCCTCCCTATTCCTGTTCACACCATACAGCATTACACCATCCCCAAAATGGTCAAACCCAGCACATCTCCCCTCCATTGAGCCCTCACACTACAGCTGCTCCCCTCAGTCTGAGCCTACGACTGCGGTGGACCCATCGCCCCCTCAATCTGACCCAACCACTGCAATGGACCCACACACCCCTCCTGATCCCATCCCTCCCAAACCCAACCGAGTTCTCCCTAGTTTTGTCCCTTTGGTGCCTGACATGCCCCCTAGATGCCCCTCCCAGGGGAGGTGATCCCTTGCAGTATTTGTGCAGGCAAGAGTCGATGGGCAAGATGTTTGGGCCCATTGTTATGTTTCGTATATAGGCCCTAATGTAGACCCGTTCATATATGCCATAATGTACAAATACTCGTATATGCCCTATTATGGTCATACTCGTATATGCCCTATTATGGTCATGGCTCCTAATATAGGCATGATCTTTCACCTACATTAGTTCCCTACCGTACACAACGAGCTCTGAGGGCTGAACGTTATCTAGTCTGTGGTTAGAACACTGCAAGGTCTTTCCAGAACACAGGCCTACAATGTACTCATAAATTATGCATGAGCATTCACCAGCTACATCTCCCGCATAATATGTATGTACAAAGTTCACCCCTGACGTCTTCCTCATGTCCAACAAAGACCAATACAAACCATACTGAGGGACGAGACACTTTAGGGAATAAATACACCACATCTTGCCACGGTAAGATAGAGGGAACCGAGACTTTCATGCTGACACACTGACCAGAGACGCTGAGGCTCCCGCATGCAGTAGCTCCAGCTAACAGCGGTCTAACACAGCCCTTGCGGGGTGTCCAACTCGAGACCAGGACGGTGTCCCACACTCTCTCTATTCAGGTATGGGGGTTCGACTAAATCCTAGAAGGATTCTTGGCTCTTAGGCTTTTAGACCTACACATATGCTAGGTACATCCAGGTACATCTAGTTAGGCATCGTAGGAGTACGCGCACTTTCATAATGCTTTTTATATTTATGTATGTATTCATGATTATTGCAATATGGTAGAACTATTCTATCCTTTCACTTTTATCGTACTGCTGATAATATATCTCTGCTAATGTCTGCTGATTGCTGCAGCACATATATTTTACACTAGAATAACAACTGTTCAATAAATACTTATTGAAACGCCCAGACTGTTTATTCTGTGTAACTCTCTGAGACAAACCGAATAAATAAGCACGAGTGACTGAGCGAAAGGTAGTACATTGTTTCCACGATTCTGAGGAATTTGGGTTGTCATGATCTAAGGTTGCCAGAAACTAATCTCTCCCCGATAAGAGGAGATTCTAGTGGCACTGTGAGCTACCTAATGCGAATCAAACAAAACTGAGGTATTCTATTCATGGGTTACACTCCCAGCAGCAAATGCCATAACAAAGACATTTCACTACTACATACCAAGAGATGCACCACAGGAATATGCCCCGTTTGAGGACATAGAGATTCCACTCACTTACCAGGAACATCATTACTGGTTTAATGGCGCCCTACCCCACGTACGAAGAAGAGTAAGATTAGGCCCGCTCGGAGGAGACGGGGCCACATGGCCAATACTAGCGGCTTACACACCGCACCCTGACATTGGAACAATGCCACAGACAGAATTACTCGTACAACACAGAGATTTAATTAAAATCTACAGAAACCTGACAATTCGTCATGAGGACTTTAACAATCCAACCTGCACCAGGTGCAGCAAATAGTACTCCAGCTCAGGGTACAGGAAATAAAATTACTCCACAAACATTACACGCGGTAATCGGCAAATGCCCGCAAAACACGAACAAATCCCATTCTGGATAGCTCAGAAAATAACTCAGCTTGAGGCAATATTCCCGAATACTACCACCTATGAAAAACACAGAATTCTAACAATCTGCTTGCCCATGGGGATCACACCACAAGTAGAGGATTGCACCTCTTGGGGTTCAGTCTTTGCTGCCATATATACCAGAACACATGGTATCCCATCCTTAGCAGTAGTGCCAGATGTATTGAGACAGATACAAAACGAATACGGAGCAGAGCCTGCCCTAAACTTAGGGATGAAGTTACTAAACAACTTCGATCAGGTATCAGCCATAATACTAGCTAACATTAAGGGGGAAGCACCTTCAGTGGCGATCCGCCAACGCCTAAGGGAGTTCGGTCCAGTAGATCAACAACACGAACTACCCAAAATAATTGAAACTGCATATGCAGAATTAGGCAGAGACAGTCTAGGTGGAAAAGCACTAAAGCCACAACTGGTGGGCAGTCCTGAAAAGGACACTACAAAGCAGACACCAACTTCTTCTAAAAAGAAGTGGGAAAATAAAAAACAACAAAAGTCTAAAGACATCAGATCTCAATCCAAAGGTAGGTCTCCTCAACAGGAGCCCTCTGAAAGAAGTTATAACCTCAGGAAAAGGGATAATATTAAAAAACCTGACAGGTATCAGGATACTGATACACGTTCCTCTCGTTCCTTTCAGGGTTCATCAAAAAACTCAGAGAGGGAAGGACGGTCAGCATACAGTCAAGAGGAGCGTACAAAGTCCAGAGACACGCAACGCGCTGCGGACTACGCACCTAAAAAAGAAGATAAACAAAAACAAAAACCTCAGTTCAAAAAGAAGAAGGTAGCAGGTCTCAAGATCAGACATGCCCAGAATTCTGAGGACACAGCTTCTGAACGGGGAATGGGCTCTGACGATGCTAGACAGCGCGGCAGAAGTAACGATAGCTCACCAGAACCTGAAGGAATTTCTGGTGACAGCGGAGTTGAGTGAGTATATCATGGTGGAAACACCTGATACTCGGGTAAGTGTCCCACATAAGTTACATGAGATAACACTCCGGATGGAGGGGGACAAGCCCAGGAAAGCTAAAGGTCTATTTTGGGAAAATTTATCATCTGGATATGACATCCTATTAGCAGAGCAAGACTGGCCGCCAGCATTCATCATGGAGTGCCTTAAGGGAGAAAAGGTAATTTTTCCAGCATTTTCCGACCTCGTTCCCATACATATAAAACATGCATTTGCGCAGGAGTGGGCGGTTGCCCTAACTCCAGCATTGTACAAAAATCATGCTGGTTGGGATGAGGATTCAACCCACCACGTGATCCCATTAAAAGTTTCCCCAAATGCTCAAAGGCAATACCCTATAAAGCAGGAAGCTAAAAAACAAGTCAGGGAGATCCTAGATCAACTTGAATACCAGGGGGTGATAGAAAATTGCACTTCACCTATGAACAATCCTTTGTTCCTCGTAGCCAAACCTGACAACACATATCGTCTAGTTTTAGATTACAGACATTTAAACACTTGCACAAAGACATTCGCAGTACAAAATTCACACAGTGCCACATTAATGAATAACATTGTGCGACAAAAATACAAAACAACACTTGATATCTCAAATAGATTTTTCTGCCAAAATATAGCGCCTGAAAGCAGGTATCTGACGGCAATTTTGTCGACTCCCCCAAGGGTATAAGAATAGCCCAGGGTTGGTTTCAGCAAGGGTAACAGAGTTACTCCAAAATTTGGATGAAGAAGCATTGTCCTATGTGGATGATATTTATCTGACGGACGATGACTTACCGAGGCACTTGACCAGGGTGAGCACCATTATTATGGGATTCGCCTCTGAGGGCTAAAATGTAATTTCAAAAAATCTAAAATTGACCACCTCAATGTCCTATTTTTAGGGTATGAGCTGTCAAGTGAAGGATAAAGCCTAGCAGCTAACTTTTTAGAAAAGTGTGCGCTTCTCCAACCTCCAAAATCATTAAAGAATTTACAATCAATTCTGGGATTCCTAAATTTTGGTCGAACATACATTTTGGAATACGCAGAAAGAGCAAAACCTTTCTACGACTTGATAAAACCTGATTTTTCAATCAGACAATGGACACAGGAACATACAAATATCCTACATTCCCTACAGGAAGACATGATAGCTTCAAAACATTTACAGACACGCGTAAACGTACGCAACTTAGTGATCCGAGTAATAGCGGGTCAATGCGGGTACACTTATTTAACTTTCAATGAAGGCGAAACAGTACCAATCGCATACAAATCACACCTGTACACAAACGCAGAGATGCGTTTTACTTCAACAGAAAAAATCCTGACAGCAGTGCAGACCGCTGTAGCAAGAGAAAGAGCTCTGGCTCAGGAAAAACGCATAATAGTCGTGACCCCAGTACCAGCCTTAGAGGCTGTTACAAAGGCTAGCGTTCCATATGCGAAAGCCTTACATCCCAGATGGATACAATGGGCTAATTCTCTTACTGCAACGGATGTTGAATACAGATTTGATCCAAGTTTAAAAACACAAGCATTTCTGCAATACGAACAAGAATATGCTCTACCAAATGAGATTTTGCCTCTAGATCAGTATGAATACAATATTTACACTGACGGATCTGCTCAACCAGCCATAGGGAGTAAGCAAGCTTACAGCGCGGCGTGTGCAATCGTTAAAGGTCGCATGTGCGATGGAAAGTTCCATACAAGTAGCACTAAAACATAATCTCTAGGAGACTGCACGGCTCAGTTGGCAGAATTAAAAGCACTGATACTGCACTTGTAAATACGGAACACGAATTCCCCACACTAATTGTGTGTGATTCCTTTTACTGTGTACTGTCGTACAATGAATATTTACATCATTGGGAACAAAACGGGTTTAAAGACGCGAAAGGTGGCACAATTAAGCATAAAATGCTATGGGAACAGGTAGTGGAGTTGAGAAACGAACTACCAAGGGCTCACGTGATACATACACTGAGTCATCGTGTGATGGCGTTCACGTTGAAGGGAATTCATTGGGTGATGAAGCCGCAAAGGGGGCTGTACGCACAGCGTCCGTAGCTGCAATCACTTGTTCAAAAACGAGAATAGACGGCGAGATTTTGGTAGCTGTCAATGCTTTACGCAAAGGCAGCACAGCAGTACCTAAATAATTTCCACTCAAGTACTCCTACAAGTTAGATGCACAAAACATTCCATATGCTCAGATTCCTGGAGTGGGGGATAGAGTAATACCAAATATGGATCGTAGGTTAGGCTTAATTGTGGCAGCACACAAAGGGAAAGGTTCTGTACATAAGGGACTTAGGGAGACTGTTTCTTCGTTGAAACAACGCTACTGGTGGCCCGTGATGAGAAGGCAGATTAGAGACTATGGGGCCAATTCCGATTCGGGCCGGAAATCTCTCCGACCGAGCCGGACCCGGTGAGATTTCCGACCGAATCGGACCCTAGCAGTCCGACCGGACGAGTACGATGCGTTCGCATGTTATCGGACTCGATTCGGTCGGACTCCCATTGAAGTCAATGGGAGCCGGTCGTACAACGCGTACGCAAGCTCCCATTGACTCAATGGGTGCGAGACGAACAAGGGCGCCCCCTACAGCGGGTTCGCGGCGAAGCGGGTCGCGGCGTACATGCACAGGTAGGGGGACCCATGGGTCCCCCCTGTGTGCGACTCGCGCGGCTAGGCGTACATGGGGGTCCGACACGGACCCCCAAAGTACGGCTCCGACTGCTCTTTGGAGCCGGACGGCGCGAGTCGGTCGGACTGCTCGAGGCGCGCATCGTACTTACCCGGCCGGGGAACGTCTCCATTGCGCGGTACGAGTCGAGTCCGAGCGAGTCGGTCGGAGCGGTTGGGTCCCGCGAACGAGTCGGTCGGCGATTTCGTGTGCGCTCACATCGTACTCGCTCGCCCGGACGCACGTCCGACTCAGTCGGGAAACAGGGCTCCGAATCGGATCCGGTAATGCCGAATCCGATTCGGAGTCCTACCGGCCGAGATCGGAATCGGCCCCTAAGTCTGGAACTGCGACATCTGCAAGCAGATGGAAGGGTCCACCGCAACACGTCCAGTACAGATACTATTATTAGACAGCATTAGGTTGTCCGTTCGTGTACGTCCAGCTCAAATTTCCTCAAGGTCTGGCCTCAGCGCTCGGCTGACGGTCGAACTGTTATAAAAGATTTGCGAGTCTTTATCGGCACATACGCAGTTAGCACATTACATTCTGACCGTGGCCCGGCATTTAGCTCTCGGGCTTACAAAGAGGCCATGGAAGGAATGGGCATAGCATTGTTGTACTCCTCTCCGTACCATCCTGAGGGAAATTCTGTTGTGGAGAGGAAAAACCGGGACTTAAAGCAATCTTTAACAGCTAGGGTATTAGGCAAAGGCGGTAGATGGGTTGATCACCTTTATGGGGTCCAACGAGCAATAAACAATCCGCCAAGAAGCTCTCTAGGGGGTGTCACTCCTTACGAGGTCCTATTTGGGACAAGAATGTGGGTACCTGATCTTGATTGTGAAGGCACAGTGGCGGATGAAAAACCATTTGATATCCATGATCGTTTGGCTGTTTTACAGGATCTAAATGAATCCAGGACACAACAAAGCAACGTCCACTTAAAACAGACCGCCACTGAGGAAGTCAAGGCAGCAACGGCAAGACCTGTCTGGATCCCAAAAGTCGGGGATCTGGTCAGAGAGAAGATTGCTGATAAGAAAGAATTTGGGCCATCCTACGGAAAGCCTGTACTGGTCCTTGCAATCCAAGGCACAAGAACTGTACTTCTGCCGCCTCTTGCCAGAAAAAAGGAGAAAAGATTTGTCTCAATTGACTTAATCAAACCACACTATGTGGCCAATTCTAAACAGTAGGCCTCGTGGACTCCACAGTAGCAGATGCCCTCCTCTCGCTACAATCCAAGAAGTTCAAACAGAAAGACTCATCACGTTCGAAGAGCCACCTGTACGGAATGAAGGACTAAGCAACAATGCTATGGAACTCATTCCACTTCAACAAGAAATTCATCTTCAAAATGAAAATCAACTTAACACACAAGTTGCAATGAGACCGACTACAGACGTCTACGTCAACATGCCTCGTCAAGAGCAAAATCCAATTTCAACAAATCCCGATGCAATTCCAACAATTGATCGAACTGCTTCTGGCTATTTCATGAACTTTGATATGTTTTCACTGGATCCAAGCGAGCCGGAAACGACGCCAGCCAAAAAATCACTCAAACAGAAACTCACTGACTTTTTGAACTTTTTTAGAAAGACTTACCTGGTGTCACCTTGGAATGAACTATGGTATATCACTGGGATTTTCTTTTTCTTTTCTGGCTAGGTTTAATAATAACTTTTAGTATGCTTATTAATGGACGATACCTCCAGCAGAGCTCGACAGCCCAAAGAGTCAATTTGATTTTAAAACCACACCTGTCTTCACATCGTGAACCAAGAGACTTGTCTTCAGTGAACATCACAGCAGTTCGTATACTGGACGGTATAGTATGGGACAAGATTGATTATGATATATTCGGTCCGACTGAACTTTTAAAGCTTAAACATGTATTTAAAATTTCTTTAAGTGATATCATTACCTCCAGTACGTTTTCTGATGATTGGGACACTGAAACTGTAAATAATTTAATGTCTGATTTAGAAAAAACTGCAGCATTTCCGAACAATGAAATGTTAGAAGGTGCTTCAGACTATGATACATTGTATTGTTGCCAACATTATGGTCATCATCTCTTGCACAAATCTATAACACCTAGAAATGTATTTGAATACCACCAGTGGGAACACTGCCCAACTCCTCCAAAAGGTAGTTCGCAAACTTTTGCACAGAAATTCACATACTTTTCAGGGTTCAACACATCTGACCCAAAGTCATTTTATTACAAAGTGGCAACAACATCAGCACAGAAAATTATGTTGACCAACACCAAACAGATTTACTCTGCTTCCTTTATGGCCCAATTGTCTACACAAGGTTTCGACCTATGGAAGGACACTATAGATTCAAAATCAATCTGGGGTTCTAGGGACTGGCAAGTCCAGGGAACAGAAGCGCTTTTTAGAGCATGCCTCATTCCACAGCAGATAATATTTCTAAATGACACTGTGCAACAGACATCCTGTCTTGGAATAGCCAAGAACAAGGAAATGAACACACCTGGGTTTCCTACACCATCACAGATGGGTCGGGGGCAGAATTCAACTACACATGGGGTAAGATTAGATGACATTCTCCAGTACAACAGGTCAGATCCCGATTGGACAGGATGACTGATTTGGCCCATTGACACGAACACTTGTCAACAGAGATTCCTAGGTACACCTGAGGGATTTAGTATCCATAGGCCAGATCCTCGCTATGTACAAAGACAACACCCAGGGGTAGTGACATCCTATAGTGTTGGGAAGTTGTGCCTTGATTGGCTAGAGACCTCAACACTCACGGAAGTTAAACATCACTTGACCTTACTCACACCTGATGTAGACCTTAGGGATTTCTTACTAGGCCCAAGGAAAACACGTCAGAAATGTTTCATATATGCTGGCCTTTAAGCCTATTATAATGAAAACTGGAAAATATCCCAACAGGAGGCCGCAGAAAGAATACGGGAAATAGACCGTATTAACCTAGAGAAGGCATTAGCTGTAGTGGATAATGGGTTAATAACTTTGACCTCCAGGATTTACTCCTTAGGCAACATTGTGTCTTCGGCAATCGACATATTAGAACAAGATCTGGCCTTGTTACAACACAGGCAATCCCAATTACGTTCTATTATGATGTTAAGCTGGACGCTGCAATCTTTGCATGCAGGCTATGTGCCCTGGTGTTTTATAAACGCCACGTCTCTGTTTTCAGAATACAATCTAACCGATAAACAGACAGAAATGGCACAAAGGGGAGCCAAATATACAATGCTGCGTATTGAGAAACTGGAAAGGTTACCATTCACTATAGCCAAATCACCATCAACCGAATGGCTAATTCATGGCCAGATCACTCTGCCGGTCACTACGTTTCAGTTTCAATATTGCCTTGAGCAAAGGCAGGCAGGCAAATATGAAATAATGGGTAAGGGATACATCAAGGAAACTTGGGAGCTACCATATAGATATCGATGCCGGAATGGGGATCGAAAAGTGTATCTGAGTGGTACAAACTGCAAGAACGCTTTAAGAGGTTCTCTCATGTGTCAGGATATTTCTCTGCATGGAGCATGTAGTGGTTCGGTAGCGAACTTATCATGTCACATGTCAGGGACCCCAGCGGCCATGATCACGCCGGTTTTCCAGCTGCTCTCGAATGGGAGTTACTTAAGGCTAAATGATCAAGGTTGCTGTGGGATGCTTCCGGGCGTCGCCTAACTGGTCACTGTTAACTCCAGGGTTACTTGCTGTATGCAAGTATTGTTTCCACCACTGAACACAGTCAGGGAGGCGCCGTTATGGCCTTCGTTGAATGTTTCCTTTATACAATTTGATACTCTGAGCAGACTGAAAGCCATGCTTTTACAGCAACCCGTGCCCTTAACCTCCACTCGAGAAATCTTTGAACTTCAAGTTGCAAGGACCTCAACTGAGATACAAGCGCTTATACGTACAAACTGCCCCTTTCATTTTGCAGAAATGGTGGGTCGTATCTTTAACATGTCTGATACGAGCGGTATTGTACACCTATTTAAGACCATAGGGTCAGGACTATTAAGCACCTTTCAGACAGTCCTCGGAGTAATCCCAAATTTTATACACTCCTTATTGGGAAGAGGCTTTGGAGGTCTACCGCTTATCCTGTTGCTAATTGCAGGAGTCCTGATTGTAATATTACTGCTACGCAATGGACGGCCCCATTTCCGAGGAAATGGCGAACACGCTCATGGAGCGAAAATATCGTGAATGCATGGTGCCGCTTCTGGGCATACATTGCCTAAGAGAACTGAACGCCTCTTGGTTTCTATCATTTAGACCAGTCTGGGTGGACTGCATCTTACCTGTCCTTCGATGCCTGTTCTGCGGAGAAGAATGCACGTTGGATCTCTGTCTAACGTTTCCATCGGATACGCCGCTGGACCTGGATGCTATGCTGGACCCCCTAAAGGCCCATGCTCTGCGTTGTCCCCAGCGTCTTCCAATTCTGATGAGTGCATTCCTTGAGAATCCACAGGTGCCGTTTGCTCCTGCTGGGTTAGGTGGCTCCTCCACAGGCACGAGGTAACAACTGCCGCACAAGCTGCCGCAGCAACGACTGTTGGCAGTGCCGAATTCCATCTATGTGCGATTGACCTTCTCTGTGAAGCGTTGGATTTGTCGTCTGCAGTAGCTAACACCGATAATGCTGTATCTCCCAGCCAGGACACTTAATCTTGGATTGGCTCATCGCGTCCTGGGAAAGAATTCGGCTTCTCCACTTCGTTTCATAAATAAACAAACTAAATTTGGAACATTTCCTAAATTGACACTTTTACTTGGAAAAGCATGGCCTTCTTCAGCTTATGGTGATGCAACTTTTATAAACAGGACAGAATTGACTTTTCAAGTGGTAACTAAGAAATAGCTAATTTTTTAATTTTTAACATTTTTTTAGAAGTCCTTTTAAAACCCATGTTTTAGTTGTTTTTAAGTGAATATTTTTGAATTGTCCAGATTTTAAGTATGGTCATTGTCATCCAATTCGGAAGTGCAGTGGGTGTTATGTTTCGTATATAGACCCGTTCATATATGCCATAATGTAGAAATACTCGTATATGTCCTATTATGGTCATACGCGTATATGCCCTATTATGATCATACTCGTGTATGCCCTATTATGGTCATACTCGTACATGCCCTATTATAGTCATGGCTCCTAATATAGGCATGATCTTTCACCTACATTAGTTCCATACCGTACACAACGAGCTCTGAGGGCTGAACGTTATCTAGTCTGTGGTTAGAACACTGCAAGGTCTTTCCAGAACACAGGCCTACAATGTACTCATAAATTATGCATGAGCATTCACCAGCTACATCTCCCGCATAATATGTATGTACAAAGTTCACCCCTGACGTCTTCCTCATGTCCAACAAAGACCAATACAAACCATACTGAGGGACGAGACACTTTAGGGTATAAATACACCACATCTTGCCACAGTAAGATAGAGGGAACCGAGACTTCCATGCTGACACACTGACCAGAGACGCTGAGGCTCCTGCATGCAGTCGCTCCAGCTGACAGCGGTCTAACACAGCCCTTGCGGGGTGTCCAACTCGAGACCAGGACGGTGTCCCACACTCTCTCTATTCAGGTATGGGGGTTCGACTAAATCCTAGAAGGATTCTTGGCTCTTAGGCTTTTAGACCTACACATATGCTAGGTACACTCAGGTACATCTAGTTAGGCATCGTAGGAGTACGCACACTTTCATAATGCTTTTTTTAATTATGTATGTATTGATGATTATTGCAATATGGTAGAACTATTATACCCGTTCACTTTTATCGTACTGCTGATAATATATCTCTGCTATTGTCTGCTGATTGCTGCAGCACATATATTTTACACTAGAATAACAACTGTTCAATAAATACTTATTGAAACGCCCAGACTGTTTATTCTGTGTAACTCTCTGAGACAAACCGAATAAGTAAGCACGAGTGACTGAGCGAAAGGTAGTACATTGTTTCCACGATTCTGAGGAATTTGGGTTGTCATGATCTAAGGTTGCCAGAAACAAATCTCTCCCCGATAAGAGGAGATTCTAGTGGCACTGTGAGCTAGCTAATGCAAATCCGGCTAACATAGGCGGTGGGGGTGCACAGAGCCAGTCTACCACCAATCCCACGGTTTATGTTATCCAAACACGCAGGTCCTGCAGGGGTACTATAGGAACTACACGACACCATAACGCCTATGGACATTTTTTGGACAGGCCATTGGCCTTGTGTTATTTATTCATTTGCTTATTCATGCAGAATAAAGCATGAAACAATTTTTTATTTCTGATTTCTGTGTCCAAAAAATTGTTTTTCAGTTAACTGTAAATCATGTACAATTAGTAGCGTAAGTATACAATGATGTCATTATGGCATGGGTTGCATATGGTCAATGGAGTATGTGCCCTTTGACAGTATGTTGTCAAGATTTTGGTGTCTACATTTGCTGGATGTCATCGTCCACATCAGTTTTGACTATGAGTGTGACATGAAGTCACAAACCTTTACTTTTTTACATCACAATTGCACATAGGTTATGCTTTCATATGTCAACATAGTGCAAGTGTCTCAAAGTTCAACAGTTTAGGAGAAGCATTCTACCAATGTTTGTGATGTACAGAAAGACACCAGTCTCATCAATACACCTGGGTACATATGGATTTTGACTACATGGTAGTGACTTTGGATACACCCATGTACACAAAGTGATGGTACAATACTTGTATGTGACTTGATAGTGGTGGACCCATGTCTGTGTCTTCTTTAGATCTGGTAGACTTGTGGCAATGACAACCTTGAAACAGGTGGCATGGCACTGTAGGCAAATTCCCTTCATGGCTGTGTACTCATCTGATACATGTCCTGAGCCCATGGTGAGTGTATGGTGAGCAGTATTCTCACAGTCTTCAGACCCTGTTGCCTCCAAGGACTCAACTTTCTGCAGATATTCCTGTTCGGCAAGGTGTGTGTGGTCCTAATAGGCCAGTGCTTTCTAATTTATATGCCAGTCATGCCATCCTGGTTTTGTTTAGGTACATCATGTGGATGGTGTGTTTTGTCTGTCCAAGCTTGGATTTCATATTTACAACCACACACCAGTTGCAGTTGAGCATATGATTTGTGTGTATTTTGTCATTTGTGGATGACTGACAATGGGGTCCTTTTGAGCTATGCTTGATGCTCTTTAAGATCACACAGAGCTGAACTAGGAGTGCTGTTATGTCTGTTAGATTGCCACGTGCTACATGTGGTATACCAAGTGGACAGTGAGTCCACAGAAGTGTTGTGGGTCCGTCTGCTGTGCAGATGCTACAGGAGCCACTGTCACATCCATGCACTTAGTTGCCACACAGGGGAGGATGTGGATTTTTGAATGTGAGGCCTAGCTGCAGATGTGTTTTGCAAGGTTCATGTTGCATGTGCTAAGCTAGCTTAAACAAGGTTAGAGGTGAGAGAGACTAGTGTTTCCAATTTTGAAATGGAGTGGAGACTCCTACGTAATGGGTGCTGGACAAATTTGTAGGTTGACAGAGAGTGTAAGGTATGAGTTAAGTTCATAGGCAGTTCTCGTGTAGGAGACATAGAGTATCCACATTGTTCCAATGTTAGTGGTTTTACATGAGGGTGTGCGATTCAGAGTATGCAAGCTTGTGAGACAGGTTAAATCCTGTACAAGGTATGGTAGGAACAGGTAGATATGATAGGGGTATAACAAGCTAGACAAAGTCTGTGGCACTATTGTGATAGATGACTGTTACAGGGCAGTTTCAATGTTTAAGGATAGTTGTTAAGTCAATGGGGGTATGGAGCATTTAAGTCATATGTGGATGTGACAGGGCCACAGTGATACAAGGTTAAACTTGTCATATTTAACAAATGAGATAAGTGTATGTTATGTTATGCTATGTTAAGTAAACTTATAAAGCGCATGGCTGCCCCAACAACGGGGCGTCCCAGCGCTAACAGACACGGGGCTATAGAGAGGAAAACTAAAGAGTAGAAAAAAGCCAGGTTTTAATCAATTTCCTAAATGCCCAGTGATCTTGTGTGCATCGAGCAGAAAGAGGGGCAGCATTCCATAGGGCAGGGGCCATTGCCCTAAAGGAGCGCCCCCCTGCTCTCCGCCTGCGCACTTGGGGAGTACAAGACAGGTGCAAGTCAGCGGAACGTAGGGCACGAGTCAGAACATATGGGGAACAAAGCCCTGTGTACAGGGTATACACCAGTTGTGTAATTTAGGGTGCTGATCAGTGAAATGTGAGGTGTTGTATAGTAGATTATGGAAGTTGTGTTTGAATCTGTAGATGCATTTGTTGTAGAAATGACAATCTGTAGAGCTTTAGCAGAGTAGGGTGGGTGTATGGTGATATGCGAATGACTGAGGACATATTCATTGAACAAGGTAAGTGTCTTGTTGAGATATGGTAATGTGTTAAGTGAGCATGTCAGAGTGGGCTCTGATGCTGCACATTGTGATATGAGTGCAGTCCAAGACATTACAGAGGGTGCAACTGTTGATGAGAGTGGTCCATGTGACATGTTACGTTTGACGTCTCCTGAGGAGGTGATGAGCACAGTACATTGTGTACATGTCATGTATGTGAGAGGTGTTGTGTACATAGTGATGAAGAGTGGTGCTGTGAATATAGGTGTGGATGTAAGAAGGTCAGTGCCAGTGTGATATTGTAACAATCGGGTTGGAAGAGTTTGAGTACAAGGCTGGAGCTTGTGAGGAAGACATGCTTTTCCTTCTAGCTGCACCAGAGGGGGCTTATGACGTGCTTGTGTGAGTATGATAGTTTTGAGAGATGAGCATGTACTTTGAGGTGGATGTGAGAGGGGTCATACCCGCACCAGTAGAGTTCATGCAGGACATGAGGTAATGTTGAAAATGTACTTTTGTGTAGATTATGTGTATGTAAGTAGGCAAAAACAGTAGCCAGAGTACATATGATGATGTGGAATATGTTTGCTGCAGTTTGCTGTCTGCCAATGAATGTTCATGACAGATTGTTGTAATGGCCGCTTTGAGTACTCTGGCATATGCAAAACCTATTGGCATCACAGGACAATTTGCCTCCAACTAGCCTTGCCTTGTCTGAGTTTTGTGTGGGCATAAGTGGGGAGCTTATGCCCATGGTCATTCTTGTCCTTGGTTCCTGCCATGGGATGGAGGTGGTGATTGCTTATATTGTAATGTCATGATGCCGGAACATTGGATAGCAGTCCATTGCTTAGAGGGCTATAGCCCCCTCAAGTGAAAAGTCAAGGATGTGTTTTGTTGTGCCACCTGGGGTCAGACTACTTCAGAAACGCATCACCACACTTCCCAGTAGACTACACATGCATGGGTATTATTGGCATTCTGACTTTGAATGTCCGAGGTATGGGGACACCAAGGAGGATGGACTCATTGTGATATCTCTGGTTG
The DNA here is from genome assembly GCA_963921515.1 of Calotriton arnoldi. Lineage (NCBI taxonomy): Eukaryota > Metazoa > Chordata > Amphibia > Caudata > Salamandridae > Calotriton > Calotriton arnoldi. Next base: position 1,235,873 of record CAWUFW010004271.1, read on the forward strand.
TGCTGAGGAAAACACATTGCACTGTAAGCAAACACACATGTGACACTAGAACTTTACACCCAGTTCCATAAGTGTTTGCATTGACAATATTTTGGAACCTTTAATCTGGTTTTGCAAGGGTAGCCCTTGTGTGTGTCCATGGGGGCTCCCATTTTGCCCATTAAACACTGCCCTAGAGCATGAGGGCAATATGTCTTTGTTGAAGGCCTCCTTGACCTTTTCATAGCTTTTGAGACAGTGTTTCAGTGCCAAATGTGGACAAAGCAGACTTCATTCTGCACAAATCCCTCTTCCTCACAAGATGTACCCATATCCCCTGGCTTGAGGATGGCTATGTCGATTGTGTTGGAGAGCCACAGATTGAGCCACCCGCCCAGCATCCTCTCCAGTGGTGGCAGCTGATCTTACACAATAGGCTGTGCACTAGACCATCCAACACTGTTGGTGGATCCTACGTCCTGAGACTTATGCGAACTCCTACTACTCTGCAGGACACAATCTGCGCATTCAAAATGTGATTATTATTTTGTGGCACACACTACAGCCTGAGGAGATCGATGCAGAATTGCTGTGAATGACATTCTCCGAAGATGACGGTGTACACATACAGATTGGGAGTTGTGTGCAGCGCCCCCAATCCACACATGGTGACTGTATCCTACATTGTTGTTGGCCCATGCTTCTTTCACAATCAAGATGGATTTTGTATACAAATATTTCAATGACGACTGTGACACAACCACTTCTAGGTTGTTGTAGTGGGAGGCACTGAATTCAGTATGAGTGGCTGGGTCTGTGGAATACTGTGTTGTCTTGGCCAATATCGTCTGGGCTTTACTGTACACAGACGCATCACAATATCATACTATTGTGAGTAGATTGTAGTTCTGTTGCCCTGCGATGTTTCAGTGTGTGTTGTGGTGGACTCATGCTTTCACTGTGTGATACATACATATGCGTGGTTATGTCAATTCCTGTTCCACCACCAAATGTGAGTTTCTCCTAGTATTTAGCGGGCTAAGTGTACCTACCTAATGATTACATTCCCTCATTGGACATACACAACATGCTATGGACCCATGGTCGTATTGGGATAAGAATGATGTTCGGGCACTCTGAAAGTAATTGGCACAGATTCTATGATAATCTCTTTTATTGTAGCCTCTGTGCTTTTACCTGTCAAGGGAGGTTTCACAAAGGCACACTGCTGCTGATCAAGGGGGTGGAGGGTAGGTAGGTTAGACTGGCCAAATGAGACTTGGCTCCCTGCAAGGCCCGTACATGTAACGCAACCTCTCTGCACCTGCCATGATCTGAAAGTGATGGGTGGGTGGAGGAGATGACACTGCTTCTGTCAAAGCACGCAAGGCAGGGCGCCAAGGTGAGTATGCTCCAAAGGCTGTCCCCCAGACTCAATTTGCAGCACAGCTGGTGAGCGGAAAACATACTGGCGCCACATTGCAGTGGCCTGGTGTGGACTGTGCATGTGAGTCAGTCTCTTGGTGTGGTTTACAAAGGCTCCAAAACCGTGGCCCACAGGTGACCCTGGTGCACCGGCCCATCGACCAATTCCCAATTGCCTGCATAGCCAATCCAGGCCTATACAGAACACTTTCTGATCAAACTCAACAACCATAGGGCTCTATGGGCTTCAGCCCCCCCCGTCGTGTATGTCAGCCCAGGATGAGACAGCTTCCACACACACACATACAGTCCTTGAGCTGCTGTGGGTGGCTGGTCTGTCGTGTTTGCGCATCAGCACCCGAGTCTTTCACAGGCTTTTAAGGCACCATTTACTAGATAATGAGGCTTTGTTTGTTTTCCAACAGTCCCTAGAGCACCAGCATCTCCACTCTGCCCATTCCTCAAAGTTGCCAGTTACTTTTGCTGCCACAGTGTGAGAATGCATTTCCTGCAAAGTGACCTTTGGCTTTGTTTTTTGGGAAATTTCTGCAACTTGTACTCCAACTGTAGGCATTGAGGCAATTTGCATGAGCCCCAGCTACATTGTTCAAGTAAATATTGCTGGGGATATTAGCCCCCCCAACCCCCAAAACTGTCTCTTTATTGCTGGGGGTATTAGCCCCCAACCCACAAATTGGCTCTACATTGCTGGGGGTTTTAGCCCCCAACCCTCAAATTGGCTCTACATTGATGGGGGTATTAGCCCCCCAACCCCCAAATTGGCTCTACATTGCTGGGGGCATTGGCCCCCCAACCCCCAAATTGGCTCCACATTGCTGGGGGTATTAGCTCCCAAACTCCCAAAATGTACTCTACATTGCTGGGGGTATTAGCCCCCAACCCCCAAATCGGCTCTATATTGCTGGGGGTATTAGCCCCCAACCCACAAAATTGGCTCTACATTGCTTGGGGTAATAGCCCCCAAACTCCCAATATTGACTCTACATTGCTGGGGGTATTATCCCCCCAACCCCCAAATGGGGTCTACATTGCTGGAGTTATTAACCCCCAACCCCAAAATTGGTTCTACAGTGCTGGGGGTATTAGCCCTCCAATACCCAAAATTGTCTCTACATTGCTGGGGGTATTAGCCCCCAACCCCCAAATTGGCTCTACATTGCTGGGGATATTAGCCCCCAACCCCAAAATTGGTTCTACATTGCTAGGGGTATTAGCCCCCCAACCTCCAAAAATGTCTCTACATTGCTGGGGGTATTAGCCCCCAACCCCCAAATTGGCTCTACGTTGCTGGGGGTATTAGCCCCCATCCACCAAAATTGTCTCTACGTTGCTGGGGGTATTAGCCGCCAAACTCCCAAAATTAACTCTATATTGCTGGGGGTATTAGCCCTCAACCCCCAAATTGGATCTATATTGCTGGGGGTATTAGCCCCCAGCTCCCAAAATTGGCTCTAAGTATCTGGGGGTATTAGCTGCCAAACTCCCAAAAGTGACTCTACATTGCTGGGAGTATTAGCCCCCCATCCCCCAAATTGGCTCTACATTGCTGGAGGATTTTGCCCCCAACCCCCAAATTGGCTCTACATTGCTGGGGGTATTAGCCCCCCAAATTGGCTCTACATTGCTGGGGGTATAGCCCCCAACCCCATAATTGTCTCTACATTGCTGGGGGTATTAGCCCCCAACCCCCAAATTGGCTCTACATTGCTGGTGGTATTAGCCCCCAACCCCCAAAATTGGCTCTATGTTGCTCAGGGTATTAGCCCCCAAACTCCCAAAATAGACTCTACATTGCTAAGGGTTTTAGCCCCCAACCCCCAAATTGGCTCTACATTGCTGGGGTATTAGACCCCCAACTCCCAAATTGGCTCTACATTGCCTGGGGTATTAGCCCCCCAACACTAAAATTGGTTCTACATTGCTGGGGGTATTAGCCCCCCAACCCCCAAAATTGGCTCTACATTGCTGGAGGTATTAGACCCCAAACTCCAAATTGTCTCCACATTGCTGGGTGTATTAGCCCCCAACCCCCAAAATTGGCTCTACGTTGCTGGGGGTATTAGCCCCCAAACCCCCAAAATTGACTCTACGTTGCTGGGGGTATTAACCCCAACCCACAAATTGTCTCTACATTGCTGGGGGTTTTAGCCCCCAAACCTCAAATTGGCTCTACAATAATGGGGGTATTAGCCCCCCAACCCCCAAATTGGATCTACATTGCTGGGGGTATTAGCCCCCCAACCCCCAAATGTGCTCTACATTGCTGGGGGTATTAGCCTCCAACCCCCAGATTGGCTGTACATTGCTGGGGGTATTAGCCCCCATCCTCCAAAAGTGGCTCTACATTGCTTGGGGTAATAGCCCCCAAACTCCCAAAATGTACTCTACATTGCTGGGGGTATTATCCCCCCAACCCTCAAATGGGGTCTACCTTGCTGGGAGTATTATCCCCATCCCCAAAATTGGTTCTACATTGTTGGGGGTATTAGCCACCCAACCCCCAAAATTGTCTCTACATTGCAGGGGGTATTGGCCCCCAACCCCCCAAATTGGCTTTACATTGCTGGGGGTATTAGCCCCCACCCCCAAAATTGGTTCTACATTGCTGGGGGTATTAGCCACCCAACCCCCAAAATTGTCTCTACATTGCTGGGGGTATTAGCCCCCCAACCCCCAAAATTGTCTCTACATTGCTAGGGATATTAGCCCCCAACCCCCAAAATTGGCTCTACGTTGTTGGGGGCATTAGCCCCCAAACTCCCAAAATTGACTGTACATTGCTGGGGGTATTAGCCCCCCAACCCCCAAATTGGCTCTACATTGCTGGGGTTTTAGCCCCCAACCCCCAAATTGGCTCTACATTGTTGGGGGTATTAGCTCCCCAACCCCAAAATTGGCTCTACATTGCTGGGGTTGTTAGCCCCCCAACCCCTTAATTGGCTCTACATTGTTGGGGTTATTAGCCCCCAACCCCCAAAATTGGCTCTACATTGCTGGGAGTATTAGCCCCCCGACCCCCAGAATTGGCTCTACATTTCTGTATGTCTTTTCCCCCCTAAACATCCCTTTAGTTTCACACCTGCTTTCTCTTATGGTGTCTTTCGCGGAGTATTTAAGTTATTCTGTAGGTGTAGGTGTCTAACTAACCGTCTGCGACGACCGTGTCGATTGGGGTTGTAGTATTCATCGTAGAGGTAGAGTAGAGGGATGTCATGCGCGATAGGATGCATAGCTGCACAGTCTCGGTCACAGGAATCGTGTTGTGGCGCGAATCAGAGCTGAAATACTTCACTTCCGGATGTTCTGACGTGTTAGTTGTGCTGACCGATTCGGCGCATGGGAAGTACGCATCGTACATGGGCAGTAGGATTCGGACTGGGAAGTGCCTCCGGACGACTCCATTCTGCGTTTACGGAGGCTTCTCGTTAGGAAAATGTAGATGGATTCGGAGTGACCGAGTCATTGAGTAAGTAAAGAGTTTTGAGCATCGTAATGCGTAATTTGGGTAAACTGGATCACAGTACGAGTCGGTCGGAAGGTTCGACTCCGGACGGCTCTGGGATGGCCTACCTGACGAGATCATAATCGAGCCCTTAGTATTTGTGATAAGTCAATGATGTTTATTACTTTTAAAGAGATGTTTATGGTTCAATTAAATGTTCAAATGACTGTATATATATATATATATATATATATACATATATATATATATATATATATATATATATATATATATATATATATATATATACCAAATCGTTCATTTTCGGATAATCCCAAAGAAGAACAGCGGCACACCAAAGGACAACACAATTAGTTTATTGTGTCCACAACGACGCGTTTCGGCATAGCCAAACGCGTCGTTGTGGACACAATAAACTAATTGTGTTGTCCTTGGTGTGCCGCTGTTCTTCTTTGGGATTATCCGAAAATGAACGATTTAGTATATATTTAGCGGCTTGTCGTTGCCGCTGCTGGCACCGGTGTCGAAAGGAAGGGACTGGCTATTATCGGCATACTTCTTTGGATATATATATATATATATACATGTTTCCAGCCTTGAAGAAGTCACTCTGTGACGAAACACGTGTCAGCTGTACTTTCCTGTTCTCAATACATGTTTACAGACCACAGTCATCTGGCTTCTGTGTTCAATAAAACACAGATTTAACAGAATACAAGTATTCTGAAGATTTTAAATTGTTTCTGTTAGACTACTTATTGAGTGCTTTGGCATTGTGGCTTATACTGTTCACACAAAGGAGCTTTTGGAACAATGTTTTTGGGGCATCCTTGGTAGTAGGATGCTAAGTACCATAATAGCACCAACAATACTAAGTTTGTTATTGTTTAATTACTAATTGTACTCATTGTAAGAGGTGCAGTTGAAAAACCACTACAACCCATTGTTTCCACTCTAAGTCACTCCACTCTACGCTATTCCATTCTACTTTACCTCTCCACTCTACTCTATTCCACTTTACATCACTCCACTCCACACTTCACACCACTCCACTCTATACCGCTCCACTCTACCCTATTCCACTGTATGCTACTCTAGACTATGCCACTCTACTGTAGACCTCTTCACTGTATGCCACTATACTCTAGGGCCCTCCACTCTACAATATTCACTGTACCACACTTAACTCTATGCCACAATACTCCACTCAACTCTACACCAATAGACTTTATGCCACTCTTTTCTATGGCACTCAACTCAAAACTATTCCAGTCTAAGTGACTCCACTCTACAGCACTGTACTCTACGGCATTCCACTGTATGTCACTCCACTGTATGCCACTCCAGTGCTACCCCACTCCACTTGATGCTATCCGACTCTGCACCACTCCTCTCTATGCCGCTCTACTCTCCACCACTCCACTGTACATCACTCTACTGTATGCCACTCTACTGTACTCCTCTGCACTGTTCGTCACTACATTATATGCCCCTCCATTCTATGGCATTCCACATTATGCTATTCCACTCTCCGCCACTCCCCTGTATGCCACAACAATATGAGCTATTCTACTCTATGCTATGCTACTCTACCCCACTCCAATCTACTCTATTCCACTCTGCGCCACTCTGCTCCATGCTATTCCACTCTATGCCGCTCTACTGTATGCCATTGCACTCTATGCCACTCCACTCTACACTATCCCACTGTACGATACTCATCTCTATGACACTTTGCACCACTCCACTCAATGCCATTACACTCTGTGCCACTCCACTCTAGGGTACTCTGTTCTAAGTGCTCCACTGTACCCTGCTCCACTATACGCTATTGCACTCTGCGCCACACCACTGTATGCCACTCCACTGTACCTTACACCACTGCACTCGCTACTCCACGCTACGCTATTCCACTGCAAGCCACTCCATTGTACGCCACGCCACTGTATGCCACAACACTATATGCTATTCCACTGTACGCCACTCCACTTTACCCCACTCCATATAGTGTGGCTAGCGAGTTGACAACACCGTGTTATGACGTTCCATTCTGTAAAAAAAGAAGAAAAAAATATATATATATATATATATATAAATAATTACTACCTTTTACCTTTAACAAAAAAAAAAGCCCTGGGAGATGGGGTCCCCAGTACCTAATAAGGCTCTGGAGGGGGCTACGTGGCCCCCCTCCCATTCAGAATAGATACGGCTCTGAGGGACAGGGTCCCGAGGGCCTGATGAGTCTCGGGTAGGGGGGCCATGCAGCCCCACTCCTCTTTAAAAGAAACAGCCCTGGGGTCATCAAGGTTTAAAAAATGCCCTGAGCAATGGGGTCCCCAGGGCCTAATAAGGCTCAGGGAGGAGGGCCATGTGACCCTCCTCCCCTTTAAAATACATAGGTCACTAGCAAAGGAGTGCATACAATATATCAAATCATATATTTCCATGACATTCATTTATAACAATGAGTCAGATAGATTCAGAGGGGGGAAACATATGCCCTAGATCATGAATCCATGTATCCCATATCTGTTTCTATATGAGTATCTCTGATCCATATGTTTTCTAGAATTTAATACCATATGACATCACAGGGATGCTGTTCGCAGCATCAATCCTTTAGTTTATAAACGCACACATTTATTGTGCTATATCCACAATACTTTACAATGATCAATGGTTCCTAAATTCCATAATTCAATCATAAAGTGTAACATATCAATAGATCCAATTAATTTAGAAACCCATACAGTAAATAAAATAAAGTGCAAATGCATATTCAACAGAATCCATGTGCAACATCATCAATCATAATGCCAAAAAGACATAACAAAGTGCAAGGTGCCACAATGCTCTGTTAATAGGATGCCTCTATGTAGATAGAATAAAGTGTAAATGCTTGATATGCCCGCATATAAGTCAAGTAAAGAGCAAATCCTTTGTAAACAACAACCCCCGTGCAATATTTGCAAACAGTACTAATAATTCAGTTATATAAGAGAATAGTAACAGATTGAGACTTTCCCATTTTAAATAACATCTTTTAAACATCTAAAATTCGAAATCCTCAAAAGTGCATAAGCAGAAGAAGAGAGACTGGGGTAGGGGATGGATATATAATCCCGCATCTGCATTAAGACCATATGGGGACGCCATGCCCATTAAGAAAATCATTCTCGATTCTGCTCTCCAAAGCTCCAATTCTCGATTTCCTCCTCTCAGTTTGTTTACCACATGTTTAATTGCATAATAATTCATACAGTTTATATCTTCATTGTTTGCCTCCCATACGTGCTTTGCCATGGCATATTGGAAGTCCTAATTTTTTTATCACACAGAGATGTTGCATGATGCGTAATTTCAGCTTATTTATAGTACTGCCCACATATTTTTTACCACGTCTGCACTCTAAGACGTGCACCACGAACTCAGTCTCAAAAGTAATCCATTCCTTTATTTTACTCATGTTTTTGTATATTGTCTTGAATTCAGTGGTGTTCCAGCCATGTGTGCAAGTTTTACACTTTGGGCATTTCCAGAAACCATACTTTTTCCCCCCCCGAGCCAATTTGCAGAATTGTGTGCTTCCAAAACATCAGGTTTCATGTAATTATTAATCAAGAGATCTCCCAAAGATGCTGTTATTTTACATGTGATGTTGGGAAATTCTGGTAAGGAGGTTTTAAGATCGTCCCTCATCCATCTGCAGGAGCTTCCAATTCTGTTGTGGCAGTTCCCTCATATCCCTATTAGACATATTAAAATCTATAATATATCTAATGGTTTGCATATCTTGTTCACTTGGAGTTCCTTTTGGTTTAACCACTAGTAATGTTTCACGTTTTTTTCAATTTCACTCTCTGTAAGGCATCAGTTAAACCATATCAGGGTATCCTCATACTCTGAATCTTTCACACATTTCTGCAGCTTGTTGATCAAATACAGACTCCTCTGACCAGCTTCTCTGTGCTCTAAGTAGTTCCCCATAGGGGACACTCCATTTAACTGATTTCGGATGCCCACTGTTGGCATGTAAAATACTGTTTGTACTAGTAGGTTTCCTCTAAATGTTGTTACAAATTTTGTCCCTTTCGATATAAATACCTATGTCCAGATAATTAATCTCTTCATCGTGTATGTCATAAGAGAATTTTAGATTTAATTGATTATTTAAAGAATTAAAAAAAACACTCCAAGTGTGATCTCTCTCCCTCCCAAATCAAAAACCAAACTGTCTATAAAACGAACCCACAGGATTAACTGCTCCATGTTTGATTTACTATGATCACTCCATGCTGTTTCTGCCTCCCGCCATCCCTTCAGTAGGTTTGCGTGCATCAGTGCAAATGATGTACCCATTGCTGTTCCCTGCACTTGCAAAAAGTACTTGTTGTTAAATAAAACACATTGTGGTGGAGGCAGAATTCAACCATCTCTGTCAGCATGTTAGAGTGTTTCAGTAGTGAAACAGAATGAGTTTGCAAGAAGTATTTGCATGCATTAATACAATCCTCATGTTGTATAGAGGTATATAAAGAGACTACATCAACTGTAGCCATATGGTAAGTGGTTTTCCATGGTAGATCACTAATCCTGTTAAAAAAATCATGAAGTGTTTTCTAACAAAGAGCCTATTGAACTCACAATTGGTGGTCCTGGTGGGTCCATGGTACTTTTGTGCACTTTAATGAGGAATGAAATTGTAGGCATAGTTGGATAAGTGTTTTTAAGTAATTATACTCCTCTAGGTCAAGCATTTTTCTGTCATGCCAGTTTTTAGCATGAAATGGAAGGTTTTCATATATATGTATATATATATATATATATTGCATTGTATTATATGTGTCATAAACTACCACATGGTAAAGGTATAATGGTAATGTATGACAGTCTGATTAAATTGTTAAGTTGACCATTTGTACAAACTACACAGCATTTAATGTTTTGTTACACAATCCAGGGTATGTTTTAGACTTCAATCATTATTGCTTGTGCCATGCTGGGCTCAAACAAATGGCCAACAGTACAGATTACCACAGGTCAAGAATGACTGACTGTCCGCACTTCTGCATAAAGGCTTTGCATTTTCACTGCGGTCATCTTGTTTCTCCTAGCCTTACTCTTTTACCAGTAAAAACCCCAAATAGTTATATTTGTGTTGGATGTGTGTAGGAAATTAAAATGAAATATACTTAAGTGGGTATAAGTACCCCAGAAAGGAAGTAAGGTTGAGCTGCCTAACTGCTATTTCAACTAGAGACCTCTAAGGTGTAAGCCAGAAGATCTCTGCAAGATCCACTCAACCACTGTGCTATCTGCCAAATCTAGCTATGCTTCTAAGGTGCTTTGTTTGCTTTGCTTTACATATGTACAATTCCTCCTTTTATGTATACTGTTGTATTTACTCTTTTGTCATTTCCACTGTCTCACCTGATTTCTTCAGGTATGTTTCACTAGGTCTCCCTGTTGCCAGAGCTATCTTAGAACAATATATAAATAAATGGAGGTACAACGTCAGTGCCTCTTCAAAATTAGTATAAACAGAGATGGCTTATTTTAGGTAATGTTTTAAGGTGATAGTTTGTATTTATGATGTGTGCATTACCTAGAATTTCATCGTGCCTGTGCCTCTCGGACTAAAGCTTAACACCTCCTGGCAACAATTTTAAGAACATTAAACAACAAATAATTATTACCGACATCGCAGAATTTACAACCTCCAGGTCTCAGACTCTGACAGAAGTGACTATTTCATCCTTCAAAGTTGATAAAAAAAACTACAATTATGTTGGTTAATGTATAACCTCACCAATACAATGTCGGTTGCACCCTTCAAAGATTGTCGATTAGATCTAACTGGCTCATCACTCTTCTGGCTGATAACTGAACAGTCTCAGTCCTTCTCCTAAGATCATGCTGCATAGCAGAGGTGTGTCCCAATACACAGTTGTTCTGTCTGGTCAACGTTTGCAACAAATTTAAATTCAAGCACACAAGATTTGCATAATATATGCAAAAGAAGATGGGGCTGCAGAAGCAACAGGGAGCTGGATGAAACCACTGTGGTATTGGTAGGTCTTTCATCTCTTTCTGTGTAGGAGGTTGATGTAGCTACCCCCCATCCTTTCCCTCAGCATACGCCCACTCCTGTGACACAAAATACGGTGACACCCTATGGGGGGAACTGAGGAGGCTGATTCAGCTAGCAGTGATAGTAAGTAAGCTTTGAAGGTCCCTAGACTCTGTGTAAATCCAGAAAGGTTTAATAAAGGAGGTGAGGCATCATGGGGTGGGTGGTCAAGTGGTGAGGATGTCACAATGCATTAACAGTTCACAAAATGCCTACCTTTCCTATCACTTTTTGCAGGTCTTTGGTCCTCTAAAATGCCTTTTGACTAGGTTTGTTCTATAGAAACACTGCATATCGTATAAAATGAAGCCTCAACTGTGGTGTCTATACAAGCATAAAATGTAATATTTATGTTCTCTTGATGAAGCAATGCTCCTTTCTTTTGTAACTTTTCAAGGTTGCCTGCTGATGTCCTGTATTTGTCATTCATTAGCTGAACAAACCATTAAATTGCTGTGCTATACAAAAATGCCAATTTGTTTACCTACTTTGGTATGCGTAACCTAACCAATGACATGCATTAGGAAGTAGGTTTCTCTAAAAGTATCTTGTTTACTACAATATTCATTGGTTTACGTGTCTGCACAATGGCTAGTCCAACCCTAAGACATATCATACCATGAAATGTCTGTGGCTTCTATACCTTGAAAATAGTATAAAAGCTGTGTTGTTTTGGAGCTGAGCCATGTCTTAGGCTCATTTCTTTGAAGGTAGGCTATTTTCTAACTGAGCAGACTCTATGTTAGTCTGTTTACTGATTTGTACTTGGGGCCTGATTTAGATCTTGGTGGATCGAGTCCCGTTGTGGCTTTATCAGTGCTCTTTCCGCCTGCCGGTTTGGCGGTCTGGTTGCCCTATTGAGTTGTTAGCGGGTCCATAGACAAAAGACCGCCGAGGCCCAGCTGTCCGGGCTAGGAAATCTCGACCACATCGCCGGCGAGATAGGTAAAGGTGGCTATTGGAGGGAGGACCGCCAGTTTCCCTGCTGGGCCAACCATGATGTACCTTCTGCCGATGTGAATGTGGCAGTAAACCCTCCACACCTGAGTTGGCGGGGAAGGTAGGAAATCGTTTTTCACTTTCACATTTCCTGTTTCTCTATGGATCCGATCGTCCAAGTCCTGCTGCCGCTTGATGAAGAACAAAACCAACACTGTTGTTGATGAAATCAATGGTTAGCACCACTTGTACATATTACCTATTGGCTGTGCAATCACTAGCATGCCACCTAAGTTAGTATACAACATGTGTATTCTCACATGCTAACCAAAACAAATATCTTAATTCACTTTTTTTAGTGACCTGTTGACTACCCTCGTCCCATGTCATGAAGTAAACTCATCAATCAAGGCCTGTGACATCATCTAGCCCAGGGGGCTCCTACATATTCTGTGATGTAACCTACTTCTGATCAGTGCAAAAGATTGTGAACTACTGAAGGCTAAACTTAAATACTTTTGGCACAGTGAATACAGTGAGGGGCCTGCAGTATGGACATGACACACTTTCAAATGGGAGTAAGATGAAATGAAGTGTTAACTCAATAGGTTAGGTAACTCTCTCTTTCAACTGTCCATTTAAAAGCTTTCAGGGGAATATTTTTAAGCACACCTCAAAATTTGAACTGGCAAGGATATATATTTTGTATGACAGATGTACCTCAGTGCTTCAGTTGTTTGACCCTTGTGACTCAGACCCAGCCTGGTCCATTATTCTGACCGAGCACTGCTCATTGTCAGGCCTTGTTATCTGCAGCCTGATGATTATGATGTCATATGAACACAGCCTTCCCCTAACTTGTATATGCAAAAATGACCTTGTGCCTATCTATTAAATGACCTCAAGCTGTGTGCCACTCTGAAGGGGCCTGGGAGCTACTGGTAGCTCCCGTGCAACTGTTTGGAGACCCCTGACATAGGCCGAGTGATTTGAGGGACCATACACATAGCTAACATCATTTACATTTTGTTGGTACAGAAAACACATTTTGTACAGTTGTAGAGAGTATATAATGTGTTGTATAATTTCCATTATGCGAGTTTTCAATGTATAACATGTAATTCAAACATATACATAGATATATCTCTACATACACACCAAATAAATTCTAGGGCTTCAAACACACAACACATATTATTATTGTTGTTTTTTCACACTGTAAAGTGCTTAGAAATCCCCAACATCATTGTCCTCTGTAAGGAACAGAATTATATGACAATCACATCACTAACTACACTAAGCTCAGAAACTCGAAAGGACATTGTAGCCTGTACTAATGGAAAAATACCAGTTAGACAGATTCCCAAATACATTTCAGGCATGTACCTGTTCCTCTGGTGAGCCATAGAGCTGGCCATCCAGGGAGAGTTTCTCCTGTGACAGAAACTCCAGCTCCTCTGGTGAGAAGGCACATGCCATTTCACTTTTTTGACTGCCATCGTTGCTCTCAAAGGTCAGCACCAGCAGCAAAAGTGGAGGAGGTCTTGATGGCTGCAGTGTTAGGAAGCAAGTGAACTTTTTTCCAACTGCCTCGTACATGTATGCGATGTGTGCTGTATTCAACGGAGACGGAATCAGCCATTGGCCTTCGTATGTTGCTTTCACCAACATTTATTTATTTATAGATTTATAGAGTGCCTGGCTACTCCAAGGAGTGTCCCCGCACTAGGCACAAATACGAGGCAGAAATCAGTCAATCGGAAACAGGCACGGGCAGCTAAGTCAACTGAGTCTGCCTGAAGAGCCAAGTCTTAAGATTCTTATTGAATCTTGCCTCAGAAGATTCAAGTATCAGGTTCAGTGGCATGGAATTCCACAGCTTGGCAGCCCGTAACCTGAAAGAGCATCCACCTAGACGTGCTGTGCGCACTCTGGGGATCGCTGCTTCACTAGATCTTAGATGTCTGGGAGGGATATATGGTTGAATCAAAGGAAAGAGGTAACTGGGACCCCTCTGATTCAATATCCTGTGAATGAAGCATAGAGCTTGCAAGACAACTCTGTGCTGAATAGGGAGCCAATGCTGTGCAGCAAGACCTGGCCTGGCAGAGTGCCATTTTGGAATATGTAATAGCAACCGAGCTGCAGCATTCTGCATTCTTTGGGGCATTCCCAATCTACCTTTAGAGACCCCCAAATATAGCACATCACAATAATCAAGCCTAGACACCAAAAGGGCCTGGATTACTGTTTTTTTGCTGAGCCCTAAGATCTTTCTCAGCAATCTCAGTACCCCAAAGCAGGTGCCTACCTTGGATTTGATCTGGCTATCAAAGACAACTGTTCATCAAAAAAGATGCCAAGATTTTTCACTTTAGGCTTGGGTGTTGGTAAAGGGCCCAGAACATCAGGCCACCATGTGGTGGACCAGATAGAAGGCTGCCTCCCCACCACCATCACCTCGGATTTTATCTGTGTTTAACTTCAGACAGCTAGCCTGCATCTAGGCCGCGAGATCAACTAAACAGGAGTTAAAGTTTGCCGCTGCCCTGCCATCCTCCAGCTCCAGTGCGATAATAAGCTGAGTATCGTCAGCATATGACACCAGCTTCACATTGTGGGGTTCCAGTACTTCCGTGAAAGGTCGGATATACAGATTAAAAAGAGTAGGACTCAAAGACGAGACCTGTGGCACTCCATGCTGCAAAGGCATGATATCCGAGGTATAAGGCTTTTGAAAAACCTGAAAAGAGCGATTGTGAAGAAAATCTGCGACCCAATCAAGAGCTCGTCCCCTTATGCCTTGTGGCCGCAACCGTTTCAGTAGTACAGCATGTGAGACCGTGTCAAATGCTGCACTTAGGTCCAGCATGACAAGAGCAGCCGTTCTCCCTTCATCAGCCACTCTTCGCAATGACTCAGAGGTTAGGAGCAGGGCAGATTCCGTGTTATAATGTGTCCTAAATCCAGATTGCAACTCATGAAGGAGCCTTTGGCTGTGTCCATCGTGGAGTTTACCGCCCACTATGCGGTCAACTTCTGCCACGCCCATCTGCTTCCAAATGTCCTATTGGCGAAGTCAGACATCTGCCATTTTAGCAGTTCATAACAGTGTGTTTGTGACTGTTAAGTGTGTCGCCACCACTCAAAATGGGGGCTAGTTTGTTTACATATATAAACTTTGATGGACACTCATTGTTTTAAATATAAACAATTACATGTAGTGTGGTACTGTGCTGAAATGCAATATTTGTGCAGTGTTGTTTACACCTCCATTGACGTCATTTTTGGAGGAATAAAATAAAAAAAAAAGAATGTGTAGATTATACGTTTGAAATGTATTATTTACTCATTTTTTTATTTGAACTATATTTTAGGCTATAAATGTTATTTGTGAATAATAAAGGCCAACAGGCAAATGCTTCATTAAAAGATGTAGTAAAACCATATATATTTTGTACAACTACATGACTTTAGTGTTGATTATCAAATATGTTGCTGTTGAAAATGTAAAAATTGTTCAAATGTGTTTCCAATGCAGACATATGAGCTCTGGGAGAGTGATGAGATGACAGAAATCCCACATCTATTACACCAATTGTCAAACTCATGGCAGTACTTTATTTTGTGACCACAGGACCCTTCCAATACACTCTCGCAGTATCTGGTGGAATGTCACAACCGACTTTCATTAGTGTGCTACAAGAAGTTCTTTCTTGAATGATGACTCATCAACAACTTTATCCAGTTTCCAGGGCAGCAGGATTTAGTCAATGTGAAGGGGGACTTTTACAGTTTGTGTCGCCCACCACATGTGGTTGGAGCAATTGATGGCACACATATTGCCTTAATACCACCACACTCCAGAGAACAGGTCTACCAGAATCAGAAACATTTCTATTCAACCAATGTGCAAGTTGTCTGCTTACGGGATTTCTATATCACAAGCATCTGTGCTCATTTCCCCAGCTCTGTCCATGATTCCTTTGTACTATGGAACAGCTCTATAAGCCTGCAAATGTCTCAACTTGGACCTGAAGGGCCTGGCTTATTGGGCTGTACAATCGTTCATAATATTGTTTGTGAATTTCAAGTTGAATAATCTGAAATTGCGTTGAATTTTTTGGTATATTTTTTGTCTTCCATCTAGGAGACTCAGCTTAAACCAACCTACCATGGTTGTTGGCACCACTTAGGAATCCAACAACGCCAGGGGAAGTTCACTTCAATGAGACCCATGGAAGAACATGGCAGCCAGTGGAGCGGGCTTTCGGACGCCAGATTTCGTTGTCTGGACAAAACTGGTGGAGCCCTCCTCTATTCACCTGATAAGGTGTGCCAAATCACAGTGGCTTAATGCATGCTCCACAACACTGCCCTGCAACAGAACATCCCTAACATCGCAGAGGACGAACACCATGAAGAGCCACTGGGTGAGGATCCTGAAATGCCAATGAAGATGTTAAAGGTGAAGAGGAAGGAGTTAACATGTCAAGATTTTTTTGACAGATTCTTCTCATGAGTGTAAGTATATCTGTACATGTTATCACTTTCGCCATTACACCAACTATTGATGTGATGAGAGAAATATGTGGTGGTAATTTGTTAGGAAGAGCAAGTTCAGGGAAAATCATGTCAAGGTGTTTGTTGATTAAAGTTTAGACACATTGACTACTGTTTTCAGTTACGTTGTTTATCTCTGATTGTTTAGTGAAACTGTGTCCTCCAAAGGTTGCCTTTGTAATGTGTGTATTACCTTATGTTTGATTGGTAATCTATTTGTTTTGATCTGTTTTAGGTTCCTTTACCATGTCATTTTCATTTGGACATTTGCAGGTATATGGTGCTGTTTCGAAGTACAAAGGGAACCTGGATTAATCCTGGGAAAGGCAGACACAGTCTTTGGGTGTACAAATTTTGTAGTAAGGCAACTTGCACTGTGTTTGAATGGAAGATTTGAGAATTCCATTGGGCTTGTTCTCTGTCGTGTGTTGGCACTAAGGTAATATATGTGCCATCATTAGCTCAAATCATGTGAGATAGTGGAGCCAAATTATGCTAATCTCTCTTCACATTTGCAAAATCCTCATTGTGTGTAAAGCGTATGTAGCTGTTGATGTGTCTTATCATTGTGGCACACCACTGAAACTTGGTTGTGACATTCCACCAGATACTGGAACAGTGGTCTGGAATGATCCTGGGCCTCCAAAATGTAGTACTGCGATGTTTTGATCTATTGGTGTTATTGATGTGGGATTCTTATGTGCAGCTAGGCTGATCTTCAGGCTGCCTAGAAGAACTCATGCCACTCCTCTGCTGCGTAAACTGCACTGGCTGCCTGTTAAGCAGAGAGCGAAATTCAAGGAACTCTGCATTGTCCACAAAGCTCTCTACGGACATGCCCCAGGGTACATAAGGGAACGCTTAACCAAATATGTGCCAGGGCGGGCCCTTCGCTCAGCAGAAGCCGTCCAGCTGGTTTGCCCTCGGGGTAACTTGGCTTCCAAAGGGGGACGAGCCTTCTTGGTCCTCCTGCCACAACTCTGGAACCAGTTTCCCGATACTCTCCGGAAAGAACCTGTCCTGCTTCTTTTCCGGAAACAGTTAAAAACTGTTCTCTTCAGGGAAGTACTAGATACAACGTAAGACCTCTCAATACCATGGAGACTTCCCCGCTTTGACGCTGTCCTGCTTCTTCCTAAGCGCTAAGAGACCTGTCGGTGTATATGCGCTATACAAGAATAAATAACATAACATAACATAACATGTGAGCCAGAAGATCATGCTCTAGCTGATGACATGAGTCGATGATAATTTGCCTATTCAATCTTATTGTTTTGTATATATCCCTTTTTTCCATGTTGTCAAGGTCTGAATTGGAAATGTGAAAACTGGCACTGAGTATTAGTGTCATGTATGAATCGTTATGTTATTGAAAATGTAGACAGAAAATTATTGGTCAAATGGAATAAACATAGTAGTAGATGATTGAATGGTATAATCTTTTGGGATTCATGGCTGGGAACTTGAACATAACATTACCTACTTGCAAATTATCTATGTTTACACAATACTTTGATTTTTGTCAAAGTAAAATTATGATGGAAGAAAACAAATGCATTGATAGAGTGGAGATATACAACACCAGTCTCTGAGTTTTTAAGTTGTGAATTTATTGAACTAAATGTGAATAGATTAAACAGGCTGAAAATGAAAAAGCAAGTCAGTCATGGTGAATGAAATCATAGCTGGAGAGCTAAAATTGTTTGAGGTCCAATGTCCAAAATACTACTGGCTCAGAAAGACACATGTGCCCCGAAATAGTTCACAGAGTTAATGGTAGGCACACACTGGAGGAAATTAGGGTTGGGGTTTCTTGATGGTGGTGGCAGAGGTCTTGCCATCCTCACCTCCTGGAAATATGATTGGATGTCCCTTTCTGCAGGTGAGTGGGATCCACAGTTGCAAGGTCTGGGGTGGCTGCAGGTGGTTGTTGTGGTGGTAGGGCCTCCCTTCCTGTGGCTGTGACAGATGTAGTTGAACCAGATGTTGTAGGACCACAGGAAGGGGTAGATGGGTGTAAATGTCCTCCATAACCCCAGTGAGGGAGCCCATATTGGAGTTGTGAGCCTATACTGATAATTCAGCACCCTCTGCAAATGCTTCATCTCCCGGAGCTGGGTGAGTACCTGGCCCATCATGTCTTGGGACTGATGATAGGCTCCCAAGACTTCATCGATGGTGGTTTGGGTGAGAGTGACCCCTGTGGCCTCACTATGCTGGCCCACAGAACCCCTAACCCCACTAGCCTATGATCTTGGGCCAGTGTGCCCCATCCGACTCGATCCTGGGCTGGAGCTGGTGGTGCTTTGGTGTCAACGTTACCCAGGACTGGGGGGGGGGACACGATCGGTGTTACAGTGGTAGGAACACAGCAAGTAGAGTCTTTGGTTAGCTGAGTTGTTACAGCTGGGGAGGGAGGTGTCAGTGTGGACCTAGTGAAACTCACTGGAGCCATCTGCTCATGCTGACTAGATGGACCAGGATCCTCATCGTTATCCACATTACCAGGAGTGTTGACCTGGCCACGTGCTCTGGCAGTTGGACCTATTTAGAAATTAAGAAAATCTTTATTAGTAAAAGTGTGTATTATACATCCAAATCTTTTGAGACAAACAATGTAGATACCTAGAAGAAAAAAAGAAGAGATGATTATAATGATAGCTTTCTGTGGTATTGAACCCAAACGTTTTTGTTTGCAATTGCAAACTGTACAACTTCAAATTAGCAGGTAATAAGATGTCCTGAAATATTTATTAAGTGATAAGGAAGTATACCTAACATCTCCCAGCCATTTGACCCAACACAGTGGAGAGGTGAAATGTGTAATTGACAATTCTATGGCCTATCTGACTTCAAAACAGACTTTGCACAACTTGGATGGATGTTTAGCAGGAGTCATTATGTGAGCAGTGCAGACTCAATTTTTGCAATTCCCACTTGTATGCAGGTTAGTAATTTTCATACTTTACAACTTTTGGGTCAGCACAGTTTTGTTTGTGAAACTCATGACATCACTCCAAATAGTTGAGAAGAAGTGGACAATATTTTTAGAAGAGAGCATTGAATAGGGATTGATGACTACATGACACTTTATATGTGGAAATATGTTAGACAAGAGAGAATGAGCAATGCGACATAGCAATATTCTTTTGACAAAACAGGAACAGGGCATCATGGTCGTTGTAGGTTCAATGACAACTTTCCAACACTTGGTTAGTGGAACATACCTGTGGAAAATATACTGTTGAAATAGGACAGACACTTACAATATGACACACATTTGGGTAATGGGTTATTTGGCGTTGTAACACTTACAGGCACCATACCATCATGTGACATGTAATGGAGATTGACACCAGTATTCTTAAATGCAAAACAATACATTCATACACACAATCCAAATTATAAGATACTGAAACTTTGAGGTTTCTATTCTAGGGAAATATGTGCAGAACACATTGGCAATAGCTGAGTTGAGAACAAACAGGACATTGAGGTTTAGTGAGACTTTGTAAAGTGTAGCTTACCAGACTCCAGGTATTCCTGTCATGCCTTCAGAATGTAGGATCTGCAAGATCTTCTCCGCCCAGGGCATGAATATTAACCACAAGGAATAAAATGAAAAAGAGAAAGAGACAAGAAACAGGGAAAGGCAACAAAATAACCTCACTTAACTGGCAAACGTTCTGCTAGAAAAGGTTGCGGTGCAATGGAATGACAAAGGATCATTGTCTGAAATGGGATGTGCTTTATAGTGTGGTGTGCAGGTGTTTCCATTTGGCCAATGGACATCAGGTGTGTTCTACTAGCATCCATCCAATGGCCACAGTAAGGGTGCATTGTTGAGAGTGTACCACAACAGACTCCCTCTGCCAGGGATCCGCCGCTAGGAGACTGCCAGCACAACTGTGAAATCTAAATGTACTCGGCGGGAACCCACCTCCCTGATGGAGTACTATTCACCAGCATTTGAGTCCGCCCATCAGCAGCGGTGAGCTGCAACCACTGTCGACATGGACGCTGAACCAGCCTACATGCATTAAAATAGACTGTCAACTTGGCGGAGTACTTAGGACTGCTACCCCAGTGGGAGAGCAATAAGACCATCAAGATCTAATTCAGGCCCTTAGTTTTTCCTTAGATTTTCTTCAGAGGCAGACCACGTTAGTCCTGCAGAATTATACATTGATTATTTTGAATATGCTAATTTCCTAATGGACTAACTAATTACGTTTTGCTTTCTGTAATGATTTTATTTTTGAATAACTCATGAGGTTGTAACCTGGAATCTTGTTTGCAGAGGTTTGTTTATTAGCTTTGCACTAAGGGCTTGATTTAGAGTTCGGTGGATGGGTTACTCCATCACAAACCTTACGGATATCCCATTCACCGTATTGCAAGTGCCATTGGATATAATGCATTTGTAAAACATTGCAGCCAAACTCTAAATTAGGCGTACAAAGACTGAGACAGTCCTGACCTTGGGCATCGACCCGCGCAATTAGTTAATTAGAGGAGTGGTTCCCAAACTTTTGACTCCTGAGGACCCCCAGTAAATCACTACTAGAAGCCGGGGACCCCCAAGCAATTTGTACTATTTAAATTTCAAACATTAAAACAGTAATTTGTGAAAAATACACAAACCAGTGCACACCAAACAAATACTCTAATAGCTAAAGATCTGATTATTATATATTTAAAAAATTTGCAAAAATCTAAAGATTTTAATGGGAAGGTTGGTGCTGCACCTCGGCGACTAACTTTTCAATGTTTGCTTTCATTTCGCGGTATGACGCTCCTGCTTCTGCCAAGGCTGTACTGGAAACCCAAAGCAGCCCTGGCAAATGTTGTCAGACCAGTACCTCCACAGGGCGCACCAAGTGTAGCGAGTGAGCCTGACCACTACAAAGGGAGCTTTGGGGGGCTCCCCCCCCCAAGAAAATTTGGGAAAAATGGTGCATTCCACATACATTTGTCATTATATATTGAATTGTATTAGCTTTTAAAGCATAGTACATGATGACCTTACTGTGTACCAGGATACAACGATCTTTTGTTGGGGCTCTTCAATGATTCCCTCACTATCACCCTCCAACAGTGCCTCTTATCTCTCCATACCCCCTCTGTCACACGTATTGCATTTGTTTCATAGCATCTCTAATACCAGTGTAGGGCAGAGACAATGAATTGTACATGTGCAAATCAGTGTATAGAAAATGTTACATACGGCAAAGGGGACTTCAAGGTGTAGGATTCATATGTCATCTATACTGGTCGGCATTTTTAAGAGTGCTTGGTCTGGAGAAGCACAAACTCAGGATTCAGAACATAACACAGTGGTTAGCATTGACGTTAAGAATAAGAATTTATTTCTACTCAAATAAACCTTTATTAGCGGCATCAGTATAATGAAATACTGAGAGAAAACATAATTTACTAACTTGTACCATGCAGTTTGAATGCAGCTCTTTGATGGCAGTTCATAGCTCACTGTGCTAGTTTACGATTGTAACTTATGAACTGCACAACAACAACAGAAGCTCTCTGACAAAAGCCATAACCCACTGAGCTATGCACATAAAATATTGTTTTTTTTAAATGCATGGTACATGTTTTTTGCAGCAGGCATATTAAACCTCTGCACTTCCTTAGAGGAGTCAAAGCAGCCAATAGACAAAACTCCCATCTCTCTCTCCAGCAGGTACATTAATCACCGGAGTTATCTTGAAACTTTTATTGTTGCTTTGAAAACTGCTGATTATACAAGGAACTTTGCAGTGCTTTTAAAACTGCTGCCTGTGGACCCCCTGGAAATGTGTCACGGACCCCTAGGGGTCCAGGGACCCCAGTTTGGGAAACACTGAATTAGAGCATCAACAAATTCCTATGGAGAATACAAGCATTTGGCTAATCAAGTTAAATAACACTAATTAAGCTAATTAATAAAAAAATTTGGCTGGTGGAAAGTTGGCAAATTGTGGAGATGTCTGAATTATTGCCAGAGTACCTGTGCATGTCATCTAATGAGTGGATTTGGTGATTATTAAAAGGGTTTTTGCATGGTGGGAGATACTATGCTACATGTGATATGTTATATTGATTTAGTGACTGCGTTCGTGTAATGCTATATTCATGCGCAATATAATCAATGTTGGAACATTGTCAATCAATTAATTAATCAAACAGGATTTGTATAGCCCTGCTAACCACACGCAAGGGTAGCCAGGCACTGAGGGTTCTGCTGCTCGGGTGGAATCATTTGAACAACCAGGTCTCGAGTTTCTTCCTGAATTCCTGCATGGAGGGTGAGGTCCGGACGTGGAGGGGGAGGCTGTTCCAGGCCTTCGGGGCCAGGTAGAAGAATGAGCGTCTACCACTCTTGCTTTGGCAGATGTTGGGGTATGTGCAAGGGAGAGGTAGGCAGAGAGCAGGTGTAGTGAGGGTTGGTGAAAGCTCAAGCGGTGGCTGATCTATGCTGGTCCTTGATTATCCAGGGCTTTGTAGGCATGGGTTAGCATTTTGAATTGGCACCTCTCGGTGACAAGGAGCTAGTGGAGTTTCCTGAGGTGTGGGGTGATGTGGGTCTGCATAGGGAGGTCGAGGATGAGTCTCGCCACTGAGTATAGTCTGTAGTCTCTTCAGTTGGCGTGAGGTGATTCCTGCCTAGAGAGTGTTGCCGTAGTCCAGGTAGCTAGTGATGAGGTCTTGGGTAACAGTGCATCTGGTTTTGACTGGGAGCCACTTAAAGATCTTCCAGAGCATGCGGAGGGTGAGGAAGCAAGCTGAGGATACTGCATTGATCTGGTTTTTCATGGCACGTTTGTTGTCCAGAATGATGCTGAGGTTCCTGGCATGGTCTGTTGGTGTGGGTGAGGGTCCCAGTTCCACAGGCCACCAGGAGTCGTTCCATAGGGAGGTGTTGTTCCCAAAGATTAGTACTTCCATTTTGTCAGTGTTAAGTTTAAGGCAGTTATTTTGCATCCAGTGGGCGATGCTGGTCATGCAGAAGTTGACCCTTGACGTAGATGGGTCTGCGGATAGAGAGAGGATAAGTTGGGTGTCGTCTGCATATGATATAATGTTAAGTCCATTGGTCCTGACGCTGTTGGCCAGGGGGTCATGTAGGAGTTGAATAGGGTGGGGGTGAAGGATGACCCTTGAGGGATGCCACAGAAGATGTTCTTGGGATCCAAAGTGCAAGGTGTAAGGCAGATTCTCTGGCTTCTTCTAGTGAGGAAGGATGAGATCCATTTGAGGGAGTCCTCTTGGATGCCAATCTGATGGAGCCTCTTGATCAGGGTATGGTGGAACACTGTGTCAAAGATGCTGAGAAGTCAAGGAGCAACAGGGTGGGCATTTCTCCTTGGTCTAGGAGAGTCCTGATGTTGTCAGTGGCTGCGATTAGGGCAGTTTCCGTGCTGTGGTTTGAGCAGAATCCAGATTGGGATGGGTCCAGAAGGTTGTTGTTCTCCAGGTAGTCCGTGAGTTGGTGGTTAATGACCTTTTAGAGGACCTTGGCGGAAAAAGGAATAGGGAGATGGGCCGGTAGTTCTTGAGCTTTTTTGGGTCTGCAGACGGTTTCTTGAGGAGGGGTTTGACTTCAGCGTGTTTCCATTCTTTTGGGAAAGTGGCTGATGTGATATATGTGTTGAAGATGGTGGTAAACTTGTTGCTAATAGTCTTGTTTCCGAGGTTGAACATGTGGTGGGGGCAGGGGTCCATTGATGCTCCTGAATGGACAGTGTGGATGATGGCTTTAGTGCTCTTCGCAGTGTGCTGGTCCCATGCGGTGATCCGGTAGTTCGGGTAGGGATTGGCGGGGTGGAGGAGGCTGAGGATTCTACTGGCAGACAGTTGGGGTCGAAGTGTTTGCAGATGGTGGAGATCGTGTCATGGAAGAAGTGCACCAGGGTGTCGCAGATATCTTGGTAAGGGGTGATGATGTTTTCGGCTGCTTAGGGATTTGAGAACTCCTTGATGATGCTGAAGAGTTCTTTGGTGTGGTTAAATATGGCTTCGAGGCATCGGTCAGGGCATTTTTTTTTGTCTCTTTCAAGAGCTGGTGGTACTGGTTGAGCTCTGTCTTGAGGGTGGAGCAGTTGGCTCTTTGCTAGTGCGCCACTTCCTTTCTAGCTGCTTGCAAAAGCGTTTTGTGGTTCTCAGTTCCCTGGTGTACCAACTGGCATGTTTGGTGAGTCTGCTAAGTTTGGTGGGCTTGATTGGGGCAATTCTGTCAGTGTAGTCAGTGGTACAGGTGTTAAAAATTGTTGACAACCTCTTTGAGGTCGGTAGTGGTGTTGGCTTGGGAGGTGTTCAGGGCGTAGGTCCATCAGCATTTAGATATTTTGTTCCAATTACTGTGTCTGATGCTGTGCGGCTTGGTTGCAGTGGTGGAGGTTGCTTTTATGGTGAAGTGGACGATTGACTGGTCTGTCCAGGTGAGCTCGATGACATGGCTGTACCTGACTCTGTTGCTAGCTGTGAAAATGGGGTTGAGCGTTTGTCTGGCATTGTGAGTGAGGTTGGTGACTGGGTGAGTCTGAGATTGTTCATGCTTTCAAGTAGGTTGGATGTGTTGGTGTTGTTGGGGGTTGTAGCATTGGCCTATGCGGTGAATTCCACTTCGTTCGCGGAGTTTGCGAAGGTTTCTGCACTCCGTGGTCCGCAGAGCTCGCTAAGTGCAGAAAACTCCACTCCGCATAGTGCAGCAGAGTCTTTTCCCCGCTCGTGCTCGCAAACGGTAAGTTCGCAAGCGCGAACTGCTGCTCGGGTAGAATTTCTAGCCGAGCGGCAGGAAGGCCAGCGCAAATGGCAGTTTGCACTGCACTGCGCCACTTGCAGAACTACGCAGAGTTTTTTTGTCACTTCGTGGAGTTCTGCACAGCAAAACTCTGCAAACTACACCCAGGCCTGTTGTTGATGGTGAAAATTGAAGTCCCTGAGGCAGATTAAGTTTTCGATGTTGATGGCCAGTGGGGCAATGAAGTCGGTGTGCATGTTGTAATGAGTTGGGGATTCACATTTTGTGAAAGAGATGTCATGATTTTATGTGATTTATTTAAAGGCTTTGGATTTATGGAGAACTCCAGTTAGATATAAAGTTTTCTGTTCCATAAGGTGTAGTGCCAAGTTAATTATAAGCTGAAGTTTATAAGATCCTTAATAGTCCAGCTGTTAATGAGTACTAATTAGGAATTGTAGCATTATATTCTGTGCATGAGGATAGAATACACAGATTCCAGTCCTGAGACCTCAGAGTGTATTTAGGTGGTATCGTAAAGTATCCCTTCCAGTGATGAGTTTGATTCCCTTTCTATTTTCCCAGTTGCCAGATAAAGGTTTATTTGTTTTGACTGTTGACATTGGCTAAACATAAGAAACCATTCTATGGTGGGGAAGTTCCACCTCCAGTGGTAAATGCTGCTTATTAGATGCTGAGTTGAATCATAGTTTATATGCATGTTTGTTACTTAGAGAATGGAATAAGGATACTAAAGGTGATTAAAAGTTGCAATTTCCTGAGAAAGATAAGTTTGTTGTGAATTAACTTGAGTACCTGAGACTAGGGGTGGGTGAAATATTCCATTCTGCCCACAGAATTGGTAGAATTTTTGCCACTCCACTTTACTCTTTAACACGGATGCGCGACAGAATGTTTCTCCTGCGAGGCTCTAAAATATGTGAGCTGGTGAGCGAGACTTGGTGTCCCCTAGTGTGATTTTATAATGCGGGCAGTCACTTGCATTCGCTGTCAAAGGGCTGCCATTTGAGTAGATTTGCTGCAGCTCAAGTAGATTTTCTACTTGAGCGGCAGCAAAATCAATTTGAAAAGCTGCGCACTCTTGCACAATGCATGGTGCTGTTCATGCTGATGTTCAGTGCTGCTCGTGCTAAAGGCTCTAAATTGCAGGGCGAGCTGCATTTTTTCCTCCAGTTGGCGGAATTCCGCAGAATCTCGCAGAGTTTTTCTATAACTCCGTGGAATTCCGTGGAGTGAAACTCCACAAGTTCCACTTATCCCTGTTTGAGGCTTGCCATCTTTGATATGAGACCACAACCGAGTCCTGTGCAGTATGAGGCATGGAATTGATGGATTTATGTGGCCAATGACAAAAGATCAGAAAATGCTAAATGGTCAAGTTGGTAAGGCCATGAATGTTTGGCTGGAAGCGAGATTTTGTTTACAGAAAGAGGTGTGGCATGGGAATGTTTTAGAAATTCCAGGTTTGTTTCCTGCTATTGCTACTGATTAAGACAAAAATAACACAAAAGAGAGTAAGACTTAAAAACATATATGAGCAAAAGGATCAGAAAAAGAGAATGAAAGTAATTCTAATTAGGAGGATTAATTTATCGATGATTTGATAATCACCTCCATATAGTGAGGCTCATGCAGAAGTGCAAAAATCTAGAATGAGTAATTTGAGTGAAAGGCATTCCAAATCAATCTTGGAGGCTGCACAGTCATGTGAGGCAAACGTTGTGAAAATTAACACATTAAAACTGAAAGTGGATTTAGACCAAATTGTAGATTCAGACATTTATAAGGATACAATTTTGAAATTTAATAAAGAAGAAATTGTGTTTTTAAATTTGAAAGCAAGGAAGCGTGCTAGTTGTGCATATGAGAAACTTGAGAGCTTGACTGAGGAATCCGATGTAAATTTGAAGACAAAACAAATTTGTGAAACTTAGAAAGAGATTGACAGAATGTGAATTGCAAAAGAATTGCAAAAAGAAAACATTGTACCATTGAAAACAAATCTCAGATAATTAATTTACTTGAACAGAGATTGGAAGAATGTGAAAAAGTACAAAAATGATTGAGCTCAGACTTCTGAGAAGCCACATAATATAGTAAGTCAAAAAGAGCTGCCAGTATGAGTGATTCTGAATACGAAGTGACTGTTGAAAGAGAGTTACCTTTGAAATAAATGTATAGAGGAGCATAGGTGAATGTTCCTTGGACTCAACAGGATCTGTTGACCTTACAAAGCATTTTCCAAAGCTTAGAGAGGAATTAAAAAAGCAGTATACTGAGTAGAGAGAATTGTTACTATTTTGAAGGTGCTTTGTAAAGATTTAGATGTGTTTTTTTTATTATTGTGTCTAATTAATTGTGGATTAAATGTAAGACAATAGTACAATGCTCCAATAAAGAACTGCAAAGAGAAGGTCCTAGTTTTAAGGCTTCACCAATTGTCATGCAAAACTATACTCAAGTTATTGAACATCTGAAAGGAAAAGTGCCACAGAAACTGATTAATTGGTCAAAAATTAGAGTGAAGCTCAACACAGATGAGGCAATTAATGCGCATTATGAGAGATGGATATAGATTTACCAGCAACACAGAGGAGATGATGATCCTTTAAAAGATGTTGTGGGAGGATTTATTTCTGCTTACGTTTTGGATTTGCATCTGGAGATCAGTACACATCTTCAGCACAGTTTGATGCACTGGCAAGCAAAGTCATAAGATGGAATCCTTGCCTACATAAAGTATTATACTGATTATTGGGATGCAAAAAAAAAAAGACAACAACAAAGGAAAGGTTGATGGTGTGCAAGGTGGAAATGATGGTTCTCAAGGTAGAGGTTTAATTAATAATAATTATAATGCTAATAATGTTAATAATGGTCAAATGAAATCAGGAGCACCACGTTTGTGGTAGAAAGGGACATTGGAAAATAAATTGTATATTTAATATGAATACATTTCAATATGAGATTTAGATAGTCCCTTAAATGAATCCCATGCAGCAGAATGAGAACTGGAACCATATTCCAATGGCACAGATTGGGATCATGCAGTCAATGGTCCCAACACTACTGGCATCTGTGCAGTATATTCAGTTCAATTGAATATACCCCAACCCTAGTTCGAGAACCTAAGCACAATAACACATCTGAATTTGAACCATGTTTAAAGTTTCAGCAAAAATATTCAGTATTAAATGTCAATTTTCCACAATTTGCTACTATACTCACAGTCTCTTCTGGACAAACTCATGCGAGGAGGATAACATGCTTGGTGCAGTCCTATAGGTAGACAAGGGTGGCCCTTATGAGGAAGGAGAGGTTAATGGGCATCCCATAATTTTGATTGATATAGCTCCTACCCAATCTACAGTCAGACCAATAGAAGTTCCAGGCCTACACTTTTCTGGAAAGAAGTCCAAGTTGTAGACTTTTCAAATAAGCAAATGACTAATAAGTTGTCAGCAAATCTCCATGTAAAAAAAATTAGTTCAACTACAGATAATCAAAAGTTTATAATTAGTGAGACAATTTCAGTAAATCTGTTGGGTATTGATGTTTTGTGCAAGTTAAATTACATAATTTATTGCACACTGAATTGTTTAGAATTCAGACAAAAGATGATGTTGACTTTAAATTAAAATCTCAAGAAACAAACGTGGACTATTTTCTGGTTCCCACAACTGAGAACTTACCTCCAGTTTTAAGACTAACTGTAAAAAGAGAGGGTTGTGTTGTTGAACAACATAAAATTGGGTAGTTTACCAGTGAAGAACAAGTGAAAATTGCAGTAAAACCGAATAAAGTTTAACACAGCACTCCTCAATGCAAACTTACTCAAAAAGCAGAGGAGGGAATTGCACCTGTCATTTAAAAGGTGATTGAACAGTGCATTTTAAGAGAAGTCATGAGGAGCCCATGTAACTCACGTAGAATCACCTTGTGCAAACCAATTGGGAAATTCAGACTAGTTTAACACCTAAACAAAATAAATGACATAGTGACCCCATGTTTTCTCATGGTACTGAATCCAGCAGTGATTTTATTTCAAAATCCATCAGATAAAGAGTGGTTCACACTGAATGATTTGTGTTAAGCATTTTTCTCTGTTGCTATTCATGACAATAGTCAATTTCATTTTGCATTCAAATTCCAAAATATGATTCTCAATTTATGTAGGGTTTTATGTAGGGTTTCATACCAAGAGTCCCTCAATCTTTTCCTCAATCTTTTCCTAAACGCTTTATGATCTTTAAAATTGCATTGTGACTTAGTACTGGTACAGTAAATTGATGATTTGATGTTTGTTGCAAAAACAAAAAGAGGGCTGTAAATCGGACATAATTGTGTTGTTAAACCATTTGGCTGAAAATGAGCATAAACTCCCCTATACTAAAATGCAACACTGGAAAATAAAATGTAATTGGGACATCAAATCGAGAAAGGAATAAGGAAGGTGTCCAAAGAATGCATCACTGCAATTCTGAGAATGAACTCTTCTGTGAAAAAAGAGAAAGGAGGATGTTTTGAGAAATGGTTGAGGACTGTTGTCAGTGGATTTCCAACTTTTCCTTGATTGTGAAGCCTCTATATAGACTGACGCACAATGATGTCACTGATCCAGTACCCTGGGATGATGAATGTAGGCAAGCCTTCCAAGAACTGAGACATTCTTTTTGTATGGCACCCGCAATAAGAATACCTGACTATTAGAAGGATTTTTACCTATTCTGTCATGAAAAAAAATGGAGAACATATTGCTAACCTCACAAAATAACTGGTGATTCTAAAAGGCCAGTTGCATATTTTTCTGCAACATTGGATCCAGTAGATGCGGCTCTGCCTGTCTGCATGAAAAATACTGTTGTGAGAGCTATGGCAATTGTTAAGAGCCAGACAATAGTGATGGGATAACACTTATTGTGTTAGTTCCACATTCAGTTGAAATACTCTTAACTCACACACACAATCAGAACCTGACAAGCAGGCATTTACCTAAATATAAACAAATAAATCCTGGCTGTTGTTAATATTTTAAAAAAAAGGTGAAATACACCTAATCCAGCCACACTCTTGTCACTTCCTAGAGAAGAAAATGATGATGATGAGATTAAGGATTTTGATTATGATTGCCTTGATGTATCAGAATGGTGTACTGAGCAAACCATAGACATTCAAAATGGGCCACTCGAGTTGACTGGTTTTATTTTATTTATGGATAGCTCATGTTTAAGAGATCATGAACCATTTGCACACACAGTTTGCACACTAACATATATTTTGGAGGCTTTGTACTTATGTAATGTAACCTCAGAACAATTAGCTGAACTGATTGCCATCACAAGAACATGCTGCATAGCCAATTGCGGTTACACACAGATAGTCAAAACGATTTTGAAAGGACCATGATTTTGGAAAATTGTGGTGCCAGAGGGGGATTCATGACTACCAATGGCACCCTAATTTGGAATAGACCATGCATTTTTGATTTCCTGTATGCCCAAAAATTGCCGAAACAAATTGCTGTTGTGAAATGTGCTGCACATAAGAGTGGCACTGACATGGTTACATTGGGTAACCATTTTGCTGATGAGACTAATAAATAGTGTGGTGTTGTGTCTCCTACATTAGTAATTCCAAATGACAGTTCAGAAGCAGATGATTCAGTTGTTGAGACTATAAATGCTTTTCCTTCCATGACAATTTAAAAATTTCAGTTAGTTAAGGGATCTACAGAATGAGGCCCCAGATGAGGAAAAGAAGAGTTGCAAAAATCAGGATGTAAACAAAATGAAAATTAATTGTTTAAATCAACAGATGAGAAGTTTGTTTGGTAGACTCATTGCTGCTGAAGATGGCGAGATGCATGCACAGGCTTACACATGTGTGATGTGATGGAACAGTGGGCCCAATTAGAAAGTACTGGTTTAATCTACATTTTCAAAATATTGCAGAAAATCTGTGTATGCAACATATCACATGCCAGAAGATTATTAAAGAAAAGAACTAGAGTGGCCATGAGTCACGTTGGAAAATCAGGCCTTCACAAGGCTGCCAGTGGATATTGTAGAGATGCCGCCTTACTGCAAACAGTTCCATTTGAGGAAACCCCAGTCTGACAAAACACATTTTACTACACAGTTTTGAAAATCCATTTATGGTTTTCTGTATAGAATCTGCTGAGCAAACCTGCTTGTGAGTGTTAGAAGCCCAGGAAGTGAAACACTTTAATGGTCAAGTTTCTCTCTAAGAGCCAATTTCAGATTGTTTGGTCCTCCAGAGAAATGTCTGGTACCACATTGTTATCTGCCTGGGTTAAACTTTTGATCTTTGTCAGAGAAGGTAGGAAGGACTTGAGAGTCAGGTGGATAGCGCTCATCTCCGGAAATTGAAATGATAGAGATGTTCCCTGTCTGACCACAATCCTTGCACCGTCAGTGTCTGAAGATCAGTTCTCCAGGCAATGGACTGAGATTAAAGATCCTGGTAAAAGAGCACTTGTTTCAGAAGATGGACTTTTCTGCAGATTGGAATAGGAGTCCTTTGTCTTCTCAGTTGTTTTTTCATTTGTAGACCATGGATTTTCTAAGCATTTCTTACGAAGTCTCATATGAAGCCTTGTATTCAGGACAATGAAAATGTCGGGGGCAATCTTCCCCAAGACAGAAGTGTGAGCTGTCAGCCTGAGTATTTGCCAGGTGAGTGAGAAATTGAAATGGGTCTGATGTGGATTTATGGACACTGACATAAAGTTCTAGTGTTGAAGTTGTGCAAAAATTGTATTAAAATCTTAGAAAGTTCTCTCCACCCTTTCTATGCCTGGAAAGATAATCTCTCACCACCACCATGCACTTGGAAAAAGTCAAAGGTGCATATTTCAGACCAAATAGAAGAACTTAGTACTGAAAGTGTGAATTGTCCACTCCCATCAATTTTCTAGGTTTCCTCACAACTGAAATATGGAAATATGCATCCCAAAGGTCCACTGCACACATACAGTAACCCTTCCTGAATTGGGGAAACATCTCAGCAGACAAAACATCTGTTTGAGGTTCAAAACTGTTCTAAATTCTTTCTTGCGGCCTTTTTTGCAAATCAAATTATATCTTGAATAGATGCGTTTCTCTCTGAGAGCAAGGAATCAGATCTACTGTTTGTTTCACTAGTAGCATTGTAGGTAATATTGTGATGCAAGCTTCAGGGGAATCAATGGTGGAGGGGACTTGAATTGTAGTGTATACTTATTTTGAATTACCTGTAAAACCCATTTGTCTCTAGGAATGTTTTGCCTTTCTTTCACATATTTAAATACACTCCCTCCCATTGGAGTGGCACAGAGAGGATATGAACTCATTCTCTGGAATAAGACTTCTTCTTCCCTGATGAGGAAGAGTGCTATTCTTGTTGCTGTCCACTACTTCGTGCAGCTCTCCTATAATTCAAAGGTTTTTTTTTTTTGTAAACAAATTTTATTCAGTTACATCAAATCAAGTAGGATCAATACAAAGGGATATAAGAGTTTCCATCATGTTACTGATAGCAGATATCGACAATCATATTGTAGTCGGCCACACGCTCGACCCCGTCTTCTCCTCAAGCTCCCACGTCTCCTTCACCCACACCACGGAACTCCTCTGGACCGACCACCGCTGCATCCACTTCACCTTCCAGAAACCCACCACACACCACCGCACCCAATAGATCCCACGCCGCTGCTGGAGCAAAGTCACCGAAGACCAACTACGGGCAAACCTCGCTCTCAGCCCTCCCCGACCCATCCAACACCGACGACGCTGCCTGCAACCTCAGACGATGGATAGACAACTGCGCCAACACCCTCGCCCCGCTGAAAAAACTCACCTACAGCGACACCACCAAAAGAGCCAGCTGGTTCACCCCGGAACTCCTAGCTTCCAAGCGTACCTGCCGGAAACTTGAGAAGAAATGGCACAGTGATAAGACACCGGACAGCCACGCAGCCCATAAAGACGCCATCCGTAACCACCACCACCTCATCAGGTCTGCCAAGAGAATCTCCTTCAAAGACCGCCTCGACAACAACGCACACAACAGCAAGGAGCTCTTCAACATCGTGAAGGAACTCTCCAACCCCAAGTCCAACACCAACGACATCCCGCCGTCGCAAGCCCTGTGCGATTCCCTCGCCACCTTCTTCCACCGCAAGATCGCCGACATCCACGACAGCTTCAGCACCCAGACAGCCCCCACCAAGATAGATACTCCAGACCCGCCGCACACCATCGACCATGACCCCCTGCCAGCCTGGGCCAGCGTGAACATCGATGACACCATCAAGACCATGGGCACAATACACTCCGGCTCCCGTCAGACCCTTTCCCGCACCACATCTTCAACAAAGCCAGCAGCTCCATCGCACCCCACCTGTGCAACGTGATCAATCTCTCCTTCGAGACCGCGACCTTCCCAGAGAGCTGGAAACACGCAGAGATCAACGCCCTACTCAAAAAGGCGGACCCAAAGACCTCAAGAACTTCCGGCCCATCTCCCTGCTTCCGTTCCCAGCCAAGGTCATCGAGAAGATCGTCAACAAACAGCTAACCCGATACCTAGAAGAAAACAGCATCCTAGACCCATCCCAATCGGGGTTCCGCAGCAACCACAGCACTGAGACTGCCCTCATCGCCGCCACCGACGACATCAGGACCCTGCTGGACAACGGTGAGACCGCAGCCCTCATCCTGCTGGACCTCTCCGCCGCCTTCGACACTGTCTGCCACCGCACTCTACGCACACGCCTCCACGACGCAGGGATCCGAGACAAGGCCCTGGAATGGACCACCTCCTTCCTCGATGGCAGAACCCAGAGAGTCCGCCTCCCACCTTTCCGATCCGAAGCCTCCGAGATCATCTGCGGCGTACCCCAGGGATCTTCCCTCAGCCCAACACTGTTCAACATCTACATGGCCCCGCTCGCACGCATCGCCAGACAGCACGACCTCAACATCATCTCCTACGCCGACGACACTCAACTGATCCTCTCCCTCCCAAGGACCCCCTCGCCGCCAAAGCCAATCTCCATGAAGGAATGAAGGCCGTCGCCGATTGGATGAAGATCAGCCGACTAAAGCTGAACACGGACAAGACGGAGGTCCTCATCCTCGGCTCCAACCCCTCAGCCTGGGACCGACTCCTGGTGGCCAACGACGCTGGGAGCAGCCCCGACACCCACCGACCACGCACGCAACCTGGGAGTCATCCTCGACTCAACGCTCTCCATGGCCAAGCAAGTCAACGCAGTCTCCTCCTCCTGCTTCAACACCCTCCGCATGCTTCGCAAGATCTACAGGTGGATCCCGACAGACACAAGAAGAACAGTCACCCAGGCCCTCGTCAGTAGCAGACTTGACTATGGGAACGCCCTCTACGCGGGAGCCCCGGCCAAGCTCATCAAGCGACTGCAACGCATACAAAACGCCTTCGCACGCCTGATCCTCGACGTACCACGCCACAGCCACATCACCCCCCACCTGAGGAACCTGCACAGGCTCCCCGTCGACAGGAGGATCACCTTCAAACTCCTCATCCACGCACACAAGGCAATCCACAAAACTGGCCCAGCCTACCTCAACAGACGACTCTTCTTCTACGTCCCCAACCGCCAGCTCCGCTCCGCCGACCTCTCCCTCGCCACCGTCCCTCGCATTCGAAGAACAACCACCGGCGGCAGATCCTTCTCACACCTCGCCGCCAAGACCTGGAACACCCTTCCACTAAGCCTACGACAGACCCAAGACCTGCTGACCTTCAGGAGGCTACTCAAGACCTGGCTGTTCGACCAGTAGCAGCACCCCCCCCTTCCCTCTCCCCAGCGCCTTGAGACCCTCGCGGGTAAGTAGTGCGCTCTACAAATTCTATGATTGATTGATTGATTGATTGATAGTCATGCATTTCTATTCACAGCTTCTCGCCATATGCGGTCATCGTCTCAAAGGGCAACTGTATTCATCGATCCTATCAGAATCCCCAGGAGAGCCAAGCTCTATATCCCTATGCCGGGGAATTAGCATCTCAAGTGTCCGTTCCAAACCTCACTCATAACTATCCCAACAATCAATAGAATAACGAAACTCTCCCCCCCTTCCCCCCCCTCAGCCCCTGCCCACCCCCCCTCCCCCTTTCAGGCATGTCGCTCCGTCATCGAACACTCAGTGGAGCATAGTATCTAGTCATGTAGGGCATCTGGCTCCATAATTCAAGTAGGAAGGTATCCACATAAGGGAAACCACTATATAGTGCATGCGTGCAAACCCCCAAGTTACTTGCTCAGATAAGGCAATGTTTCAATCCCCACATACAATTCTCCTCACGCAAGGGGTGGGTCGGTATCATCAGTCGGGTGCTTGAGTAAGTCCACTAACGCCACCCATGCTCTTGCCGTGTCTAGCATTTTTTCATTACTTGTTCTCTGGGCCATCTGTAATCTAAAAATCCCTTCACAGTCAGCCCATTTTGTGAATTCTCGCAGCCATCTTGAGATGTTAGGTGCATTGGTCACCTTCCAGTGACTGGTAATTTTTCACTTAGACAGGACTAAGCCCAGGTCAATGAATTTGCTGGTAACTTTATTGCGGGCAGTATGAGGGAACCAGTGTAATAAGCAATATCCTGGTGTCAGTGTGCTGTCTCTATCCGTTATTTCTCCTAGTTTAGTCGATACTGCTCTCCAGAACCCCTCCAATAATGGACACTCCCAGAACATATGCAAAAATTCGGCGTTTTCTAACCTACACCGCGGACAGGCTGTTTGGGTCCCAAAATATTCATTAATTTTGTGCGGGGTGAGATATGCTCTGTGGAGGATATAGAATTGGATTAGCTGGAATCGCGCATTTCTGGAGCACTTCCATGCTCTTTCTACCAGCGCTTCCCACGGTTCCTCCTCTATGGGTATCCCAAGGTCTGTTTCCCATTTGACACGTAGGCTCTCCAAGGGGCGCCTGATCTCCTGGGTGAGTCGCCTGTATAGGCAGGTGACCGCCTTGATCGTCCCGGCCGCTAATACCACATACTGGCATGGTAAAGAAGTCGGCGGTTCCACCATTCCCTTCTTCCAATGCTTACGGGTGGCTGCCGTCAGTGCGGCATGTAAGAGGGAGTCCCGCCTAGGGAGTTCGTATCTCTCTAACAGACCATTAAAGGGTAGTAGGGTATTATCCTCATAGAGGTCCCCGATAGTGGAGATCCCCACCTCTTCCCAGTCCCATAGTCCCTGCCAGTCTCCCCCATGTGGCAATACCTCACAAACCAGCAACGGAATCTCGGGTGCAAATGGGGGTCCCTGTTTGGCTCTTTTACTAACCCGGTTCCAACATTGACGCATCACCCACAGAACTCTCAGAGCCTCTCTTTCGCGCAAAGGGAGCCGGAGTAGCACTCGAGAAAGCTGTCTTAGGTCCGGGTCCATGCCCCCGCGGGCCTCCCCATTACGAAGTCTCCCCGCCATCCATTTTGTGAACCACTGTAGTTGAGCAGCATGGTAATAGGCCTCGAAGTCGGGCACTGCGAATCCCCCCTCCCGCCTAGGTCTCAACATGGTGGCGAGCGCTACCCTGCGCCTCCCAGAGCCCCATAAAAATCCCGTAGTCATGGTATTAAGTTGGGTAAAGAATTTTCGCGGTATCCATAGCGGTAGGGAGCCAAAATAATAAAGTAGTCGTGGTAGAGTAACCATCTTTAGCAGCGCTACCCGTCCTGCCACTGATAGCGGGAGAGTCCCCCAAAAGTCAAAGGGGCATATTAGCAACGAACTGCGATAAAGATCGCAGGGCGCGCTAAGTGCGATTTAGCTTAACGCCGGCTATCGCCGGATCAGATCGCCGAGATATCGCGTTATTTACAACGCTTATCTCCACGGCGATGTGAAATCCGGCGATAGCCGTGAAATGCAGGATTATCGCTCGGAATCCAGCGATAATCCTGCAGCGATAGGGGAGTCCTTGCTGATACGGAGATGTGGATTTAGCCACTCAATCCACCTCCCATGTCAAAGATAGGTTAGTCAGGAAAAATGCAGACGTAAAATAACGGCGATAACCGCCGTTAGCGCGGGTTTAAATATAGCTATGGGTGTCCTGGGCCGTATTGTAAATACGGAGAAGGACAATTAGCGGTCATTTTCAATCTGTTTTCGCAGGGAACGCCTACTTTGCATCTCATTAGAGATGCAAAGCGAGGCGTGAACAAAACGGGAGCTGAATCAAGGAAACACGCGCTAGCGTGTCCTTGTAAATAATGCGATATAATTATCGCCGCTTTTCGCCCGAAAACGGACGCTAAAGCGGCGATAATTATATCGCCAGCCCTTGATGATATGCCCCCAAGTTACTCCTGGTGGTTTCGTAACGCTCGTCCGACATTACCTTCCAGTAAGTCTGAGGTTGCGTGATAAATACGTACTCCCAGGTAAGTCAGGCATCTATATTCCCATGTCACATCTAACCCATCCGGTGGGTCACCTCTACCACTTTGAACAGGAAAAAGGCACGTCTTATTCCAGTTGACCTTGAGGCCTGCCACTCATCCCAGTTTGGCCAGCAGTTCCCTAGCACCCCGTAAATCGTCTGCAGAGTTGGCGAGGAACATTAGTAGATCATCAGCGTATAAAGCAATAAATTGGGATTGACCCATCCCATCTAGGCCTCGGTAGTACCGCCCCGATCGCGCATGGACAGCCAGCGGTTCCACCGCCAGTGCGAACAGGAGGGGAGACAGCGGACATCCTTGTCTCGTGCCCCTACCCACAGCGCAGGCCTCAGAAATCACGCCCCCCGTGCGCACCCTGGCAGTGGAGTCCTTATACAATATTGCCGTCCAGGTCACAAATCCCTCACCCAGCCCAAAAGCTTGCAGAACTCTAAAAAGATATGGCCATTCAAGGCTGTCGAAGGCCTTCTCGATGTCAATCGACAGGATGCACGCCTCATCCCTGTCACGAGTGGGACCGTCCAACAGCCGGAGCAGTCGGCGTATATTCATGGCCGTGTTCCGGGATGGGATAAAACCCGCTTGGTCCACATGCACAAGCGTCGTCATGTGAATCATCAGACGGCTAGCTAAAATGCGGCTTAATATCTTGTAATCTAGGTTCAACATAGCGAGGGGACGATAAGCAGTGCGATCCCACGCTGGTTTATCTGGTTTTAGGAGTGGTATGGATTATCGCTTCCCTTGTTGATACAGGCAAGCAGCCGTCCCACTTCGACCTGTTGTAGAGGGCCAGCAAGCGGGGAGCCAAGGCATCTACATACGTGGAATAGAACTCGATCGGGAGCCCATCCGTGCAGGGGTTTTGTTTCTGGCCATGTGTTTTATGGCCCCCCTAATCTCACCTAGTTCTCTATCCCGACCTAAGGACTCCGCTGCGTCTGCTTCAATTTGGGGAGTTCTATATCCAAGAATCCCTCCCCCTCCAACACCATTGGGTCCAGCTGGCTCTGGTACAGGGCAGTATAGTATTCCAGAAACTGTACATTAATAGCTTGTTGTCCATAATGGGTTACTCCATCCCTCCCCGTAGTTCTAAGATCGGTGTCCCTCTACGCGCTGGATTGGCCAGCCAAGCCAGTAACGCCCCAGACTTGTCCCTCTCCGCATGGGCCCGAGCCGCATATGCCCTGCATCTCAACCTTTCTACTTGGCCCGCCAGTTCTTCTCTGGCTCTCAGAAGATCTGCTTTCCTGGTCTATCCCTTTCCACATCTCGGAGCTGTTGTTCCGCTTTCTGTATATCTTTTAAAAGGGTCTTACGTACACCCACCGCTTCGCCAATACAGCGACCTCTGATAACCACTTTGAAAGCATCCCATTCGACGTGAGGGCTGGTGGCCGTGTTAGCATTGTTCTGGATGTATTCCTCTATAGCAGTGCCTATTGTGGTTCGAAACACCTGATCCTCCAATACCTCTGGACGGAGACGCCAGCTAGGGATTGTGGACCTAATTCGTACCAAGTTCAGAGATACCAGGAGGGGATTGTGGTCAGATATCGTCCTGGCTAAGTACTCGCTCAATGTGACCCCCACATGTACATCCGGGGAGCAGAGAATGGAGTCCAATCGAACATGAAGCTCATGTAGAGCCGAAAAATAAGAGTAGTCCCTCTCCCCCAGGTGATGGACTCTCCAAGTGTCTGTCAACCTTCAATGTTGTTGCCAGTCTCGTCGGGCATCTGCTACCCTGTGTGTAGGAGCGTCGGGGAGTGGTGGATGGTAGCGGTCTAAGTTAACGTCAGTAATGCTATTGAAATCTCCCCCCAAGAGCACGGATCCAGTCAAAGCCTGCGCCAATGTCTGTGAGAGCTGAGCGAAGAATGCAGGCTGATCAACATTAGGGCGTATATACTCCCTATAGTGATATCTCGGCCATCAAGGCGCCCGACACCACCACAAACCTACCCTCAGGATTTATTATCTGTCGGGCACATTGAAAGGGGACCCCTGCCCTCACCCATATTAGGGTCCCCCTCGCAAAGGCTGAGTACGTAGTGTGGAACACCTGCCACCTCCAGCGGCGCTGTAGCGCTGCTCCTTCTTTCTGCGTTAGGTGGGTTTCTTGTAGTAATGCAATTTGCACTCCTCTTCTTATCAGATAAGCATGTATTTTGTGCCGTCGGCTCATAGTGTGCATCCCCCTGACATTCCAGGTCATACATTTGATACCTACGGAGGAACCCATGGTACAATCCCCAGTCCCTGTCGGTGTAATTCTCTTATAGCGACATGCCTGACCCCGATCCAATTTTCCCCAACAATAAAAACACCCCAACTCCCACTCCCCAGGACAGGTTCACGAAAACAGGTCCCCATCCAAACGAAGGCATTCAAACAATAAATCATAGAAGTGGCAGTGCGTGCTCTGCTTCAAGGAGCTCTTCAGCATCGTGAAGGATCTCTCCAACCCCAGCTCCAACGCCAACGACATCCCGCCGTCGCAAGCCCTGTGTGATTCCCTCGCCACCTTCTTCCACCGCAAGATCGCCGACATCCACAACAGCTTCGACTCCCGGATGACCCCAACAGGCCCCGACACATCAGACCCGCCGCATCCCATCGACCACGACCCCCTGACAGCCTGGGTCAACGTGAACACCGAGGTCACAATCAAGACCATGGGCACAATCCACTCCGGCTCCCCATCAGACCCTTTTCCACACCATATCTTCAACAAAGCCGGCAGCTCCATCGCACCCCACCTGCGCAACGTCATCAACCTCTCCTTCGAGACTGCGACCTTCCCAGAGAGCTGGAAACACGCCGAGATCAACGCCCTACTCAAAAAACCAAAGGCGGACCCGAGCGACCTCAAGAACTTCCGGCCCATCTCCCTGCTTCCATTCCCAGCTAAGGTCATCGAGAAGATCGTCAACAGACAGCTCACCCGCTACCTCGAAGATAACAGCATCCTGGACCCCTCCCAGTCAGGATTCCGCAGCAACCACAGCACCGAGACCGCCCTCATCGCCGCCACAGACGACATCAGGATCGTGCTGGACAACGGCGAGACGGCGGCCCTCATCCTCCTGGACCTCTCCGCCGCCTTCGACACTGTCTGCCACCACACACTACGCACACGCCTCCACGACGCAGGGATCCGAGACAAGGCCCTGGATTGGACCACCTCCTTCCTTTCCGGCAGAACCCAGAGCATCCGCCTCCCCCCATTCCGATCCGAAGCCTCCGAGATCATCTGCAGCGTACCCCAGGGATCTTCCCTCAGCCCGACACTGTTCAACATCTACATGGCTCCACTCGCACGCATCACCCGACAGCACGACCTCAACATAATCTCCTACGCCGACGACACTCAACTGATCCTCTCCCTCACCAAGGACCCCCTCACCGCCAAATCCAACCTCCACGAAGGAATGAAAGCCGTCACCGACTGGATGAAGTGCAGCCGACTTAAGCTGAACACAGACAAGACGGAGATCCTCATCCTCGGCTCCAACCCATCAGCCTGGGACGACTCCTGGTGGCCCTCGTCACTAAGGGCACCCCCGACACCAACCGACCACGCACGCAACCTGGGAGTCATCCTCGACTCAACGCTCACCATGACCAAGCAAGTCAACGCAGTCTCCTCCTCCTGCTTCAACACCCTCCGCATGCTCCGCAAGATCTACAGGTGGATCCCGACAGACACGAGAAGAACAGTCACCCAGGCCCTCGTCAGCAGCAGACTCGACTACGGAAACGCCCTCTACGCAGGAGCCCCGACCAAGCTCATCAAACGACTGCAAAAGAATCCAAACGCCTCTGCACGCCTGATCCTCGACATTCCACGCCACAGCCACATCACCCCCCACCTGAAAAACCTGCACTGGCTCCCCGTCGACAAGAGAATCTCCTTCAAACTCCTGATCCACGCACACAAGGCACTCCACAAAACCGGCCCAGCCTACCTCAACAGTCGACTCTCCTTCTACGTTCCCAACCGTCAGCTCCGCTCCGCTGACCTCTCCCTGGCCACCGCCCCATGCATCCGGAGAACCACCACCGGAGGCAGATCCTTCTCTCACCGCGCCGCCAAGATCTGGAACACCCTTCCCCTCAACCTACGACAGACCCAAGACCTGCTGACCTTCAGGAGATGACTCAAGACCTGGCTATTCGACCCGTAGCGGCAACACCCCCCCTCCTCTCCCTCAGTGCCTTGAGACCCTCGCGGGTAAGTAGTGCGCTTTACAAATCTTGTGATTGATTGATTGATTGAATGGACCCAGAACCCCCCCAGGCACCCCTCCCCCATGCATAGCATCCTCAGTAAGCCCCCATAATACAAGCGTGCCCTCCCGCAGTGCGCGAACTGGGTCTCTGGGGCCAAGAGCCAGCATTAGTCAACCGGCCATCCTCTGCTCATACAACCTGAGGTCCGATCAGCCAAACATTCCATCTGCTGTCTGTGGGGTAATGTCCGGAAGTTCAGTATCAGATAGCCCATGTACACTGCTCGATCTCGAGCTCTCAGATCTGTCTCGCTCGGGGTCCGTGACATTGCTGGTCGGGCTGGCATCCCCATGGCTAATGTCCGCTACTGCTTGTACCGCTCTATCTCGTTCTTGGCGCCGGCCAGCAGGTGAGGGGGCCCTCTGAGGCGGCGAAGAGGAGGTCGACCCCCTTCGGGGCGAGTGCAAATGCGGAGAGCGTGTTCCGTTGCCGCGTCGAGTTTTTAGCCAGCCTCAAGCGTCTCGCGGGGTAAGAAAAAAGTGTGTTTCCGCATCTGCATTTACCCTAAGACGAGCTGGGAACAACATGGCGCATGGGAGATGAAGCCAGCGCAACTCCCGCTTAACAGCCAAAAAGGAAGATCTCTGCCGCTGCACCTCCCTAGTGTAGTCCGGGAACATCATCACCCTGCTGTTCCCAATCTGTAGGTTCTGCTTCTCGCGGGCCCGCTGTAAGAGAAAATCTCCATCCCGATAGTGTAGTAATCGCACCACCTGTGGGCGGGGTGGGGCTCCAGGTTTAGATGGTCTAGCCAGGACCCTGTGGGCACGTTCTAGGGCATAGAAGGGGGAGAGACCCTCCGGGGCCACCTCTGTTTTCAGCCAAGTTTCCAAGTACTGGACCGCATCAGCCCCCTCTTCTCGTTCCGGCACCCCTACTATTCGCAGATTATTTCTTCGCGAACGCCCCTCACTGTCCTCAGCTCTCACCTCCAGTACTTTGATCCTGGTTTCCACTACTTTCAGGGCATCTTGCAGGGTGGCGACCGTGTCCGGGATGTCCCTCATGGTGGTCTCATTGGTCACCACTCTCTCTTTAAGTTTTCGGTGCTCGTCTTTCAACAGGGTGAGATCCGTCCCTATGGCGTCCATCTTCGTCTCCAGGGCCTCTCGCGATGAGGTGATGGCCTGCATGATGTCGGCCAGGGTAGGGTCCCCGGTTGGTCTCCCCACTCGCCCCCCAGACGCGCTCTCATCTTCGTCAGTGTGTTGCTCCGGTTCGTCCAACCGCAGGACCTCAAACCCCTTTTTTCTGGACACCCTACCCATCATGCAATCTGTTTAAGGTAGTAGTAAGCTGCTGCGGTAGTTTCGTAAGTCCCAATCTCCCAAGCCATGGTATATTTGAGCGCACTCCAATGGGCGCAGTATCGTCAGGTCTCTAGTCCTCGCGGGCCTCCACAGGAAGCGCAACCGCACCTCCGTCTAGAAGACAGCGGAGAAGTCCCCCGTGCACAGGCCAATTTCAATATGTAGGGACTCTGGGTAGTCGCCTCAGGTCTCCCAGAGGTGCAGGAGTGATCCAGTCAGGAGCGTAGGCCCAGCGCTATGCAGGGGTTCAGCAAATAGGCAGCAGCGCAGTGTTACCTCTGTAGCGCCTCCCGTCAGCAGCGTCCAGGTCCGGCGCTACCTCTCCGGTGGAGAGGCTGGAACCAGGGCCAGCAAACCAGGGCGATATTCTCCAGCTTCCAGGATGGCCCACAGTGTGCGCCCTACGCCGTTCAGGACTCCCCTCTGGTGCTTCTAAGCGCAGGGCGGCATTGCCGTGATCGGTCTTCCATCTCAACAGGGAGCACCGCGGCACCTTTACAGCCACATAGCAGCGCGGGCAAGCTCTGGGCTCCACG
This sequence comes from Calotriton arnoldi, assembly GCA_963921515.1. Taxonomy (NCBI): domain Eukaryota; kingdom Metazoa; phylum Chordata; class Amphibia; order Caudata; family Salamandridae; genus Calotriton; species Calotriton arnoldi. Next base: position 1,279,764 of record CAWUFW010004271.1, read on the forward strand.
GGCGTTCTTCCTCTCGTCGAGTCGCAGGTTCACAGACCTCCCGGCCTCTAGCAGTCACTGCTACTGGGGCTCCCAGCCTGCTCTTATTCCCTGACGTCAGTGTAGCCTCCCCGAGTTCGGGCTGCGATGGGTAGGTCGCCAGGGCAATTTCACAATGGTCCTGTGCATGGGGGTCAGCTCGGCAGTCAACGGCACCTCCGCAACGCTGTCAGAGCCCCTCGCGCCTCCATTTCAAGGTCAGGCTTCTTCTTCTGGGTTTGTGCAGGACGCGCTTCAGCGCTCACCCCGATTCGGCTATGCCGTCTATGGGTAGGTCGTCAGGGCAATGTACAATGGTCCTGTGCAGGGGGATCAGCGCAGCAGTCAACAGCACCTCCACAGCTCCTTCAGAGCCCCCCGCGCCGCCATTTTAAAGTCAGGCGTCTTCTTCTGGGCTTGTGTAGGGCGCGCTTCAGCGCTCACCTCCATTCGGCTATACCGTCTGGTTGCCTCGCAGGTGAATTCCCATCGTCGCTCAAGCCCCAAGCTCCGGTCCGCCGATCAGGGGTCGCTCCAAGGGCAGCAGTCTTCTCTAGCAGCGGGAGTGTCTACCGCAAGGCGCGGCCGCCATTTTATCTTAAGTCGAGTCGGGGCGCGATCGAGAGGTAAAATCGCCATTTTCTCCGCCTTCTGGCACTCCAGCTTCTCGAAAGGGCAGCTAGGGAAGCACCAGGTATTCCGCCACAATTTGCGGTACCAGGGGCTACTTCAGCTTCACAGGATCACTTGCGGTGGAGGGAGGCCACGGAGGAGCTCCGAGGTCCGCTGCTCCCTACATCAGCGCCATGCCACGCCCCGTAAGAAAGTCTTCAAAGGTTTTTTTTGCAGCTGATCTTAAAGATTGGGTTGAACACACTGCCTTGGATTGTGGGATGGTCATGGCACCAAACTTGTGATCTGAATACTGTTTTCTTTTCCTTAAGGAATACCACCTTGAGAATCCCTACCTCATTCCACAAATGCTGCATCAAACATCTGTGTGCATCAGCAGTGGCCCATACTTAAAGGCGGAAGGGCCACACCCCCACACCTTTTAGACATAGAGTGTCTGTGAGGTTGAGCAAAGGTCAGTCTGCCAAATACTCCTTATTTTCAGGTCAGGCAGCCAGAAACTAAACATGTGATAAATGCACATGCTCTTGGCTGCCTGAGTGGAACTTTTCTGGGCTGAGGCTGTCATAGCTCCTGTGGGTGTGACCTTCCCAGCTCAGCAAAGGTCTTTAAGGCCTTCCCACTTATGGCGAGGGAGAGCGTCAATGATTGCCTCGTACATTGGCGCTTCAGTTTTAAGTCCTGAAGTGCCCAGGGCAGAGTGTCTTTCTGTCATAAACGCTGTCTCGAGCGCGCTTCTCAATGAGCCGCCATACGTAGGGAATCTGACTCTGTCATCGGCGACGAACTACAGACGCGCAGCAGTGGACTTCAGTTCCCAGAGGGCTCGCCAACTTGACGCATGACGCAGCGCGGTACCGCCCATATAGGAAGTGGCGGCACCCGCGAGAACGTCGGAAATTCTTCGGCCATCAGAATTTGGCGTTTACAGGATCTTAGCGGTACCAGTAAGGGTGCTATGCACCACATGCCTTCGCCTTTCTGCCTGTAACCCTTTATCCAGGATCAGGTGTTGCCTTACTCGTAAGGGAGCCTCTTCGGACTCTTGCAAACTGTAGACTCTTTTTTTGTTGAACTCCTTACCTGTCTCCGTGTTGGCTGGTTACCGGCGTTCTTCTACTTGGCTGTGCTGTTCAAACAGTCACGTAGAGACTCTAGACTTATCCTCAGTAGCCAATACACTCTTGGCACATTCGCTCTTCCAAAGTATTCCTTACTCACTCTAGCCAGGAGTGATTCTAGCAATGTTGCAAACTATACTACTTATATACAGATATATTTGAACCTGGAATTGTTGGTGACTTAACCTTCCTTTTTATTGGAACAAGAACCAAATTGAATCACTCATAATATTTGTCGTATTGGGACGTTTCTGATGAAGTAGACCTTATTTTCTGCTTTGTTTTTCTGGCTCTACTTAACAGGGTAACACTGAGTGGTATGGGACTACGCTCTATCCTGTGAAGCATAGGGGAGTCTAGAAAGGGTAGGTGCTGAATACATACCTCTTTGACAATGTGAAAAGGAGGGACACACCTTCCGTTGGTTCTTTTGTGTATTATGGCATATGTATAAAAATTAGTTTGTTCTATGTTTCCTTCCTTGCAGTCTTAAGCAGAACAACTGGTACTACTACTGCACCACACGTACCTGATAGAAGGTTCCCATCTAAACGTGTCCTTTTTATTTGTTACAGGTATTTGAGAAGGTGTATTTATTTCGTCTGTTCTGAATTGTTTTGTTAGGAAGAGAATACTACACGGTACTTACGATAGTTGTTCTCATTTCAGGTCTCCCTCCCTGCCGTTCCCTTCCTTTCCTTCCCTCACTTGATCCTCCCTTTGACCTTGGCCATTACGGCTATCAAGGCTAGGGCATATCAAGGGGTGGACCCTTCTGAGCATCAAACCGATCCTGAGGACAGTCAAACCTGACAGAATTTCTGACCCAAGAATTATTGTCCTCCCGGTCGGGTTGTGCTGGAATGGCCACTCTTGATGATATACTGGCTGCTCTTGCAGCGGTGCAGGCCGAGCTGGCTGCATCCCGCCAAGAAACAGCGGACCTCAAGGCCAGGGTAGAAGGAATGCAAAGAAACCCATTTAACGTGGGGACGCAGGCGACAGTACCCACTAATGCCATAGTTGTAGAAATACCTGTCTCAATACCGCTAGCCACACCAGAGCGGTTTTACGGAGAATCAAGTAAGGTCCAGGTTTTCCTAACGCAAGTTATGCTCCATTTTTCATGTAAGCAGAAATCATTCCCCACCAATCAGGCGAGGGTAGCCTTTCTTATTTCATATCTGGCGGGCGATGCAGCACAATGGGCAGTGCCCTTAGTAAGCAGAGACGATCCCCTTCTCCATGATTGGGAGGCCTTCAAGGTAGAGTTTTTGAAGGTGTTCGATCGACGAGCTGAATCCTTTACTGCCGACAGGGAATTGCTGGAATTGAGACAAGGCAATAAAGACCTGATAGTATACTTGAATGCGTTTAGGAGACTAGTTGCAGTAACTAAGTGGCCAGAGGCCAAACAAGCCTCTCTCTTTCACCAGGGGTTGAGAGAAGAGCTTAAGGATGTGATTGCTCAAATCGACCCACAACCCACTACCTGTGAGGATCTAATAAATCTAGTGCTACGAATTGATCACAGATTAAGTGAGCGAAGAGGGGATCACAAAAAGAAGGAAAGGGGCATACCTCCAGTCGAAAGGCAAAGAATCACAGAGACAAACAGTGCTTCCGGGGCAGAACCCATGGACATAAGTACCATAAGAGCTGCGTTAACCCCAGCGGAGAAAGAAGTTCGGCGTAAACAAGGTCTTTGTTTATACTGCGGCAAAAAGGCCATTTTGTTCAAGAATGCCCGGTGAAACCCAAGATCAATCGTTTCCGTAGTAACCGAAAGACCACCGCTGCGGTGGATCTGGTGTCGGGAAACTAGAAGACTCGAAGAAAGAAGAAGGGGTTTCTTGGAGTCAGTTACACCTCCCTTCCTTACGGAACGACGATCCAAGGGCGCAGGGGCATTTGTTCATTAATTTACGACTGTTTCTCCAAACAGAGTGGACACCGGCTTCTGCCATGATTGATTCTGGGGCCACAGGCATATTCATGGATATAGACGAAGCCAAACGCAGGGGTATACGCCTAGTACCTAAAGATACGCCAGAATAAGTGTATGCAGTAGATGGGAGGAGGCTAGAGACTGGACCCATAGGATATAATTCAGAAGATCTGGAGGTTCAATACGGAGACACTCACAGAGAGCGCATAACTTTTAACATCATACATGCCCCCCAGTATGGGATTATACTGGGTTTACCATGGTTGCGCAAACACAACCCGGACATCAATTGGATAGCCAAGACGATACATATGAACTCATCATATTGTTCTGAACATTGTAAAGCGGTGTCAGAAGGACCCGCTACCGCCTTGGCCTTGAGGATGAGTGTGGCCACCGCAGCAGAAAAAGACACTCAACTACCATCTACGTACCGGGACTATGCGGAAGTCTTCAACGACGTACAAGCAGAAGTATTGCCTCCTCATAGACAGTATGACTGTCAAATAGACCTTGTTCCAGGGGCACTTGTACCAAGCGGGCGACTGTATGCGTTGACGGAACCAGAAAATCTCCACCTTAGAACCTATTTAGACAAATACCTGGAATTGGGGTTCATCCGTCCATCAAGGTCACCTGCGGCTTCCCCGCTTTTCTTCATACCAAAGGCTAATGGCGAGCTCCGCGCCTGCATAGACTTCAGAGCGTTGAACGCAATAACAGTGAAGAACCGCAACCCCTTACCCCTCATTCCGGTATTACTGGAACAAATAAAGAAGGCAAAGATATATACTAAGTTGGACCTTAAAGGAGCCTACCATTTGGTTAGAATGAGAAAGGGCGACGAGTGGAAAACGGCGTTCAAGACTAGGTACGGGTTGTACGAATATTTAGTCATGCCTTTTGGATTGTGTAACGCCCCAGCGGCGTTTCAATACTTTTTGAACGACGTCCTGAGAGAAATTCTAGACCGATATGTTGTGGTCTACATAGACGATATTCTCATCTATTCCGAGAATGAGCATCTTCATCTACACCATGTTAAGTCAGTGCTAAAGATCCTACAGAAACACCACCTGTTCTGCAAATTAAGCAAATGTGAGTTTCACGTCACAACAGTGGAATTCCTCGGAGTAATGCTCACGCCATCGGGACAAGAAATGGCGGATAGAAAGATCACTGCCGTAAGAGATTGGCCTATTCCTCAGAATGTGCGAGATGTGCAGTGTTTCATCGGTTTCGTGAATTTCTACCGGCGATTCATACACCAGTTCTCAAGGCTAGCGGCACCCATAACCAAGTTGGTGAGAAAAGCACAGAAGTTCGAGTGGAACCAGGAAGCTCAGGAGGCTTTTCTCGCCCTAAAAACAGCTTTTGTAACCGCTCCCGTTTTAACTCATCCAGATCCAGATAAACCTTACATAGTGGAGGCAGACGCCTCAGATGCGGCTTTGGGAGCCGTTTTATCACAGCGGCACATGTCTACAGGACAAATCCATCCGGTGGCTTATATGTCGAAAACACTAAACGAGGCTGAGAGGAACTACAACATCGCCGAAAAGAGCTCTTGGCCATCAAGAATGCCTTTATGGAGTGGAGACATTTTTAATGGGAGCCAAGCACGTGGTCACGGTGTATACCGACCACAGAAATCTGCAGTTCATGACAGCCGCTAGACATCTTACCCCTCGTCAGCTCAGATGGATGTTATTCTTTTCCGAATATCAGTTCGTTATCACATACAGACCTGGATCAGAGAACAGAAAAGCAGACGCTCTCACCAGACAAACGACAACCAAGGAACCGGAAAACGTAACGGAACAATCCATTATAGACCCCACTAAGGTACTTTGTGCTATTCAACCCAATACCTTTCTAATGGAACTCCTCAAGGGTCTTAACACCTTTTCGTGGAGAACATGGCTAAGGAGCCACACCGAATGGCCTGTTAGGAATGGCTACCCAATGAATAGAAATCGCCTCCTAGTACCTACAGTGAAATTGAGGAAACAGGTGTTCCACTGGTGTCACGAACTACCTGGTGCAGGACATAATGGGGTGGTGAAGACTGTTGATCGCATAAACAGACAATTTTGGTGGCCTTTTCTCCGAAAGGATATCAAGGAATGGGTGAAATCCTGTGAAATCTGTGCACGGATGAAATCCGATCACCTACGACCACAAGGATTATTACAGCCACTCCCTACTCCCAGCGGACCTTGGGAAAGTATCTCATTGGATTTCATTGTCGGACTACCGCCGGATAAAGGAAACACCGTTATTCTAGTAGTCATAGACTATCTAACAAAGATGGGTCACTTCGTGGCTTGTCCGCAGGTACCTTCAGCTGGTCAACTTGCAACAATACTGATGAAACAGGTCGTCCGGTTACATGGGTTGCCAAGGACCATTGTATCTGATAGGGGCTCCCAGTTCACGGCCCAGTTCTGGAAGAAGTGGTGTTCCTCATTACACATAACCACGGCCTTGTCCACAAGTTTCCACCCACAGACCGATGGACAAACCGAGCGCCTAAATCAGATGCTCAAACAATATTTGCGTTGTTACGTAAACAACAGTACTGAGGAATGGGTGGATTATCTCTGGCTCGCGGAAATCGCTTACAACAGTGCCACCCACAGTTCCACGCACGCTTCTCCATTTTATTGTACCTATGGATACCACCCAAGGTTTCTTCCCTTCATCCATCCTGCGGAAGACACCAAGCTCCCTGAAGTATCCAAGAGAGTGACTGACATCCAAAGAACGCTGGTAAAAACACAGGAATACTTAAAGGCAGCAAAGACCAGGTACAAAAACACAGCCGATAAACACAGAAGACCTGGACCCTTATACACAAAGGAGACCAGGTGTGGTTGTCTACCAAGAACATATGCTTTAAGAAACACAGTGTGTTTAACCCCAGATATATCGGACCTTACAGAATCAATAGATGCATTACTCCTGTAACTATGAAACTGGATTTACCTTCACACCTACGAATCCACCCAGTGTTTCATGTCTCCTTATTGAAACCATCCTATACACAGGTGAGGAAGCTACCGCCTCCACTGATGGTCCATGAGGATGTTGAGTATGAAGTAAAGGGAATACTCGATTCGAGATGGCGGGGCCGCAAACTTTGGTATCTGGTAGCCTGGAAGGGTTATGGCCCAGAGGAGAATTCCTGGGAAGCAGCAGCCGGAGTACACGCGCCCAGGCTAGTGACGTCTTTTCACAGGAAATATCCACAGAAACCAGCCCCACCAGCGTGCTCTCGTTGAAGGGGGGGATGTACTGTCATAAACGCTGTCTCGAGCGCGCTTCTCAATGAGCCGCCATACGTAGGGAATCTGACTCTGTCATCGGCGACGAACTACAGACGCGCAGCAGTGGACTTCAGTTCCCAGAGGGCTCGCCGACTTGACGCATGACGCAGCGCGGTACCGCCCATATAGGAAGTGGCGGCACCCGCGAGAGCGTCGGAAATTCTTCGGCCATCAGAATTTGGCGTTTACAGGATCTTAGCGGTACCGGTAAGGGTGCTATGCACCACATGCCTACGCCTTTCTGCCTGTAACCCTTTATCCAGGATCAGGTGTTGCCTTACTCGTAAGGGAGCCTCTTCGGACTCTTGCAAACTGTAGACTCTTTTTTTGTTGAACTCCTTACCTGTCTCCGTGTTGGCTGGTTACCGGCGTTCTTCTACTTGGCTGTGCTGTTCAAACAGTCACGTAGAGACTCTAGACTTATCCTCAGTAGCCAATACACTCTTGGCACATTCGCTCTTCCAAAGTATTCCTTACTCACTCTAGCCAGGAGTGATTCTAGCAATGTTGCAAACTATACTACTTATATACAGATATATTTGAACCTGGAATTGTTGGTGACTTAACCTTCCTTTTTATTGGAACAAGAACCAAATTGAATCACTCATAATATTTGTCGTATTGGGACGTTTCTGATGAAGTAGACCTTATTTTCTGCTTTGTTTTTCTGGCTCTACTTAACAGGGTAACACTGAGTGGTATGGGACTACGCTCTATCCTGTGAAGCATAGGGAGTCTAGAAAGGGTAGGTGCTGAATACATACCTCTTTGACAATGTGAAAAGGAGGGACACACCTTCCGTTGGTTCTTTTGTGTGTTATGGCATATGTATAAAAATTAGTTTGTTCTATGTTTCCTTCCTTGCAGTCTTAAGCAGAACAACTGGTACTACTACTGCACCACACGTACCTGATAGAAGGTTCCCATCTAAACGTGTCCTTTTTATTTGTTACAGGTATTTGAGAAGGTGTATTTATTTCGTCTGTTCTGAATTGTTTTGTTAGGAAGAGAATACTACACGGTACTTACGATAGTTGTTCTCATTTCAGGTCTCCCTCCCTGCCGTTCCCTTCCTTTCCTTCCCTCACTTGATCCTCCCTTTGACCTTGGCCATTACGGCTATCAAGGCTAGGGCATATCAAGGGGTGGACCCTTCTGAGCATCAAACCGATCCTGAGGACAGTCAAACCTGACACTTTCACTGACTCCTCCTCAAAGAGAGGGTGGAGTCAGCAGTCTCTGACCCCATCCTACTCTGTTACGAGGTAGGGACTTCTGCCTCCCCTCACTGGCTCACCTAGGGTAGGCAGCAGTCTCAGCCCTCCTGGCACCTCCGAGACTTCCCTCCCCTAGAGCTGAAGCAGATAAGTGTTTTTTATTGACTGTTTGGGGCGTGCGTGTATAAATGTATGTGTATTTGAGTGAGTGTTGTGAATGAGTGTGTGTATGTGTATGTATGTGTACACATCTACATGTGAATGCATAGGTGTAAGTGAGTGCATGTGTGTGTGGGCCCCGCACTCCCCCTCCAGTTGTACTTACTGGCCACCACTGATGTGCGTGCCAAACCAGTGAAAGGAATATTCATGATTTTCAACTGTTCATCAAGTTTTAGATATTGAATAGCCATAAAGATCATCTCAGATAAATCCCACGTCAGAATTCAGAGATGGCTAATGTAGGAGAGCAGGATCTGCTTCTTATAGTTACCCTCACTTTTTGCTGATGTTTCACTGTTTTTGACTTACTCTGACTGGGATCCTGCTATTCAGGACCCCAGTCTTTCTGCTTTCTCCTCTAAATTGATTGTATGTACTTTAGGTACACTCCAGATTGGATTCTGGGGTACCCTTATAAGTCCCTAGTATATGGTATACTATGTACCCAGGGCATAGGTACCCCAGAGGCCTCCCAGGGGCTACAGCATATATTATGCCACCCCTGAGAGACCATTCAAACTGACACCACAGGTCTGCTACTGCAGCCTGTGTAAGGGGGTGCATGCACCCCTTACTTAGATATAGGTTCACAATATCTATCCTGATTACTGCACATATAAGCCTATCGGTCACCCCTATGGCAGGCCTTATCAATCCTGAAGGCAGGGTGCTGGGTTTTATGTGAGAGGGTGCCCATGCATGAGCAGAGCCCCTCTGCAGCCTTCGGAACCACTATTCCGGGGTTGTCTGTGATGCAGCCAACCATATACTCTTAAGTGCATTATAACCTCGCGGTAAATGCTAACTTTAAAATGGCTGCAAGGAATTATGTTGTGTTTGGTGTCAAACACCTTGGAATCATACCTCCACACCAGTACTGGTGTGGGAGGTATGATTCCTCCCTCCTAGAGGGAGAAATATGACAGCACCGTTACACCCGGTACCAGCTTCACAGAGCCCTGGCATCACAAAATGGATGCTGCCAGCCACAGACACGAGTCTGCCCTCCTGCTGCTGGACGAAACTCCGGCAGGGGAAGTCTTGACAATAGGTTTCCTGTCACAGGGAGGTGTGACCACCTCCCAGACAGGCTTTAGTGTAGTGGGGCTGGGTGGGTGCACTCCAAGAGTGCTTTGATGTCTGCACTGGGGGCACATTTGGTGTCCCTGTGCATAGTCCAGCTCAAACCGGTTGCAGGGGCACTCAGCCCCTGCTCTGGCGCGAAACTGGACAAAGGACATGGGTGTAGCCACCCCTCTGTCCTGACCCTCCCATAGGTGGGTCCCCAGAGTTTGTCCCACCCCTTCCTTGGGTATAAAGTAGGAACCCTGACTATAGGAATTTAGATATTACCTGGACTAAACTCTGCTACAGAAACCACGTACTTCGACGATCTACACTACGCTGGATGACTGAAGAATCTCCCTTGGAGTAAAGGAGTTACTCCCCTGCAAGGCAGGCACCTTAAACGCATCTGACTGGTTTGCATCTCCGAAGCTCCTGAGGACTCCAAAGAATATTGCAACACAGGAGGTGGGTTCCCGAGGTCTTAGAGATTGATCTGTGCCCACAGCAAGTCTGAGGCCTGTATCCCTTGTGGTGACCGTGCAACCCGAACCCCTGGACACCGCGTCTATTTGCAGAAGCATCAGCTTTCCGGCGACCCCTGAGGCTGAGCTTTGGGTTACTTGTAGCCCTGACCCCGACCAGTAATTACACCGAAGATTGCTGGCCTACACTCAACGAGTGTCCCGTGGGCCGCCATTTTGTGATTCCTCTCGAGGTCCCTTCGCGATCCCTGGTCCGTTGACCTGTGGGTCCCTGAGAAGGCAACTCTAACTTTCAATGGGCTTCCCTGGTTGCTCCAGATGTGCCCTGACTCTCCATCGCTTGGAGAGTCCCCAGAACCTTGCTGGTCCTCACAGAAGCATCTTTTCTCTGACTGCGTGGGCTGCAGTTGCCAAGGCTTGTTGGTCTCCAATCCAGAAACTGACCCCTCAGCACTCGACATCCTTTATGGGACAGCTTGCCTGCAGATCCTGGTCATCGTCGACATTTCCTGGTCCCCGTGGCTGCAGAGTCAAGCTTCACCTCTTCGCACCTGAAGCACCCGACATCGGTGGGCATTCGATTGCTCCGCTCCTGGTCACGTGAAGTGACCCAGACTTTGTCCCCTCTGCTTTCAGGTTCTTCACATCTTCGATCCAGGCTTGGATCACCCCTGACACTTTTCTTCTTCACAGCAGCAGCACTTTGCAGCGTCTCGCCATTGAAAACAACGACGATTCCCGACACCCTTTGACACCTATGCACCCGGCTTCCCTGGGTGAGGTAACAGGAGTACTCCGGTGCTCCCGTGGGTGCTGGCCTTAGAACCTTCTAAGTCTGAAAGGGTTTCTTCAAAGTCCTCTCCTAAGTGTCCTTAAACTCTAATATTCCAACCGCGACTTTCCCATAGGGTTGTACGGAGCTCGCGTCTGTGTTCCCACACTGCACCCGTCCTCCGTGGGTCCCCTGTGTCACTACCTTGGGTGGTTCCTTGGGGTCCCAGCGATTCTACGTGCTCTAGGCACTGTGTCTAGTCAAGTCGGGGTTGTTATACCACTTTCTTAAAATATGGTTTGGTCTCCCCTGGAGCCCACTGTGTATTGTGCTATTTACTGTCGTTCTAGTACTGTAATATTGTGTGCCTTGTTCTCTAATCTCATAAAGAGGTTAGTAGAGAGTGTTTAGTAATAAATACATATATTTTATATATACCTTGTGTGGTTCTCCTTTCATTTGGTCATTCAAGAGGTTATATACTGGTAAAACAAGCTGCTTTACATTCCTTCAAGACTTAGCCTGAAGGCTGCTCTCCACAGCTACCACTAGGATAGCTTTCTAGAAAGGTTGTCTTTAACCTAATCATCAATAAGGGTCGTTTGGACTGGTGCAAGGTGCTCACTTTAATTAGTGGACAGCATATACCAGGCCAACTTCTCACAGCTAAGACTGCAGAATCAATAGAGGCACTGATAACCTGAATGAAAACTAATAGTCTTTCCTGCACTGATTCCTGCTTTAAGTTTTCTGCTTATATGCCTTCTACTGCATTTCATTTAGACTTGTATTCGTGTACACATTTCTCATTTATAAATGCAAACTTCATTTTGTATTAATTACATATCTTTATCATATAAGGTTTGCTTAATTATGAGTTGATAGTACACCAATTGCTCATATGTACGTATTAGTGCGAATTATGATATGTAGCAGATTTTAGCAAATGTGGAACATAATTGTGGTGATTTTTCAATTTTACATCAGTCATCAAAATGTTGAACCTTTTCATGATAACCAAAAAGGGAGAAACACCTTTAGCTCTTCTAATCAATCAATCAATCATGTCACTTATAAAGCGCACTACATACCCGCGAGGGTCTCAAGGCGCTGGGGGAAGAGGGGGGTGGTGCTGCTACTGATCGAAGAGCCAGGTCTTGAGGAGTCTTCTGAAGGCCAGTAGGTCTTGGGTCTGTCGGAGGTTGGTGGGGAGGGTGTTCCAGGTCTTGGCGGCGAGGTGGGAGAAGGATCTGCCGCCGGCGGTCGTTTTCCGGATGCGGGGGACTGTGGCGAGGGCGAGGCTGGTCGAGCGGAGCTGGCGGGTGGGGGTGTAGAAGCTGAGTCGTCTGTTGAGGTAGGCTGGTCCGGAGTTGTGGAGTGCTTTGTGTGCGTGGGTGAGGAGCTTGAAGGTTATCCTCTTGTTGACAGGGAGCCAGTGCAGGTCTCTCATGTGGGGTGTGATGTGGCTGCGTCGGGGGATGTCGAGGATAAGACGTGCAGAGGCGTTCTGGATGCGTTGCAGCCGTCTCAGGAGCTTAGCCGTCGTTCCTGCGTAGAGGGCGTTTCCGTAGTCCAGCCTGCTGGTGACGAGGGCCTGGGTGACTGTTTTTCTTGTTTCGGTGGGGATCCACTTGAAGATCCAGCGGAGCATTCGGAGGATGTTGAAGCAGGATGAGGAAACGGCATTGACCTGCTTAGTCATGGAGAGGGTGGGGTCGAGGATGACCCCTAGGTTGCGTACGTGGTCGGTGGGTGGCGGGGCTGTTCCCAGTGATGTTGGCCACCAGGAGTCGTCCCAGGCTGAAGGGTTGGAACCAAGGATGAGGACCTCCGTCTTGTCCGAGTTCAGCTTCAGGCGGCTGGTCCTCATCCATTCGGCGACGGCCTTCATTCCTTCGTGGAGGTGGGCTTTGGCGGTGTGAGGGTCTTTGGTGAGGGAGAGGATCAGCTGGGTGTCGTCGGCATAGGAGATGATGTTGAGGTTGTGCTGTCGGGCGACGTGGGCGAGGGGTGCCATGTAGATGTTGAACAGCGTTGGGCTGAGGGAGGAGCCTTGGGGTACGCCGCAGATGATCTTGGTGGCCTTGGATCGGAAGGGGCGAGGCGGACGCTTTGTGTTCTGCCAGAAAGGAAGGATGTGGTCCAGTCCAGGGCCTTCTCTTGGATCCCGGCGTCGTGAAGGCGTGTTCGTAGTGTGTGGTGGCAGACCGTGTCGAAGGCGGCTGATAGGTCCAGGAGGATGAGGGCTGCTGTTTCTCCATTGTCTAGCAGGGTCCTGATGTCATCGGTGGCGGCGATGAGGGCGGTTTCGGTGCTGTGGTTGCTGCGGAAGCCGGACTGGGAAGGGTCCAGGATGTTGTTCTCCTCGAGGTAGCGGGTCAGTTGTTTGTTGACGATTTTCTCGGTGACCTTCGCGGGGAACGGGAGCAGAGAGATGGGTCGGAAGTTCTTGAGGTCCTTGGGGTCTGCCTTGGGTTTCTTGAGTAAGGCGGTGATCTCGGCGTGCTTCCAGCTTTCCGGGAAGGTTGCTGTCTCGAAGGAGATGTTGATTATTTTCCGGAGATGGGGCGCGATGGCTGTACTGGCTTTGTTGAAGATGTGGTGAGGGCATGGGTCTAGCGGTGAACCGGAGTGGATGGTGTTCATGATCTCGCTGGTGTCCTCGTCGTTGATGTTGGTCCAGGAGAGCAGGCGGTTGGTGGTTGTGGGGGCAGTGGTCTCGGTGGTTGCCGGGGCGGTCGTGGTGTTGAAGCTGTCGTGGATGTCGGCGATTTTGCGGTGGAAGAAGGTGGCCAGTGAGTCGCACAGGTCTCGCGATGGCTGGATGTCGTTGGTGTTGGAGCTGGGGTTGGAGAGTTCCTTCACGATGTTGAAGATCTCTTTGCTGTTGTGTGCGTTGTTGTCTAGGCGGTCTTTGAGTGAGGCCCTTTTGGCGGATCTGATGAGGTGATGGTGACTGCGGGTGGCGCTCTTGTGGGCGGCGTAGCTGTCCGCTGTCCGTTCGTGGAGCCAGATCTTCTCCAGTTTTCGGCATGTTCGTTTGGAGGCCTGGAGGTCTTCGGTGAACCAGGTGGCTTTCTTGCTGGTGTGGCTGTTGGGCGGATTCTTGAGCGGGGCGAGGGTGTTGGCGCAGTCGTCGATCCACTGTCTGAGGTTGCGGGCGGCGGTGTCGGGGTCGGAGGGTTTGGCGGGTGGGCTCAGGGCGAGGGTTGTGGTTAGCTGGTCTTCCGTGACTCTGCTCCAGCAGCGGCGAGGCATTTGTTCGGTGCGGTGGTGCGTGGTGGGCTTCCTGTAGGTGAAGTGGATGCAGTGGTGGTCAGTCCAGTGGGGTTCGGAGGTGTGGTTGAAGGAGACGTGTGGGCTTGCGGAAAAGATGGAGTCTAGCGTGTGGCCGGCGGCGTGGGTGGGTGTAGTCACGAGCTGTCTGAGTCCGAGGGTGGCGAGGTTGTCGATCAGGGTGGTGGAGTTGGTGTCCTTGTTGTTCTCGAGGTGGAAGTTCAGGTCCCCGAGGAGGATGTAGTCCGTGGAGGCGATGGCGTGTGTGCTGACGAAGTCAGCGATGGAATCGCTGAACTGTGGTCGGGGTCCGGGGGTCTGTAGATGAGGGTTCCTCTGAGGGTGGTGTTGGGATCGGTGTGGATCTGGAAGTGCATGTGTTCGGGCGGTGCTGAGGGTGTCGTCGGTGTTGGTTGAGACTCTGAGGGTGTTCCTATGGACGATGGCGATGCCTCCTCCGACTCCGTTGGTGCGGTCCCTGCGGGTGATCTTGTATCCGTCCGGGATGGCAATGGCGATGTCGGGGGCTGAAGCGGGATTCAGCCAGGTCTCCGTCAGGAATGCGACGTCTGGGGAGGTTGAGTCGAGAAGGTCCCAGAGTTCGATGGCGTGTTTGCGGGCGGAGCGGGTGTTGAGGAGGATGCATCTGAGGTAGTTGGGTTCTTTCCTGGGCGGTGGTTTGGCGGGGCGGGTGCTGGCGAAGCTGCAGTTCCGGCAGGTGAAGGGCCCTTGGGTGCGCTTCGGGGTGGCCTGGTAGCAGGCGTGATCTTTTCCGGGGTTGAGTGCGTGGAGGGTGTTGGCGTCGTATCGGCGTCTGTTGATGTGGCGGGCGCGGGGGATGCCCGGACCAGGGGGTCTGGCGCTGGGCGCGGTCGGGCGTAGACGGGCTTGCCTTATGCGCGCCCGCTGCGCGCGGCCGCCATAAATGGGGAGGTGGGAGGGAGGAGCAGGGAATGGGGCAGCGAATGGGCAGTGAGGGGGCAGGGCCGCAGGGGCGCAGCGGCGGGAAACAGGCACAGAAGGGAAAACGAGCACAATCAGGGCATCAAGGGGGCACAGAAAGGAAAAAAAATGAGCACAATCAGGGGCAGCAAGGGGGCACAGAAAGGAAAAACGAGCACAATCAGGGGCAGCAAGGGGGCACAGAAAGGAAAAAAACGAGCACAATCAGGGGCAGCAAGGGGGCACAGAAAGGAAAAACGAGCACAATCAGGGGCAGCAAGGGGGCACAGAAAGGAAAAACGAGCACAATCAGGGGCAGCAAGGGGGCACAGAAAGGAAAAAACGAGCACAATCAGGGGCAGCAGCAGGGCACACAGACGGAGCTGTGTGGTGGGGGAGCGACCTACCAGTCAAGGTCAGGGGTCGCTCTCTTCACCACGCAGCGGCCGCTATAAATGTGGAGGTGGGAGGGAGGAGCAGGGAATGGGGCAGCGAATGGGCAGTGAGGGGGCAGGGCCGCAGGGCGCAGCGGCGGGAAACAGGCACAGAAGGGAAAACGAGCACAATCAGGGCATCAAGGGGGCACAGAAAGGAAAAAAAATGAGCACAATCAGGGGCAGCAAGGGGGCACAGAAAGGAAAAACGAGCACAATCAGGGGCAGCAAGGGGGCACAGAAAGGAAAAAAAAAAAAAACGAGCACAATCAGGGGCAGCAAGGGGGCACAGAAAGGAAAAAAACGAGCACAATCAGGGGCAGCAAGGGGGCACAGAAAGGAAAAACGAGCACAATCAGGGGCAGCAAGGGGGCACAGAAAGGAAAAACGAGCACAATCAGGGGCAGCAAGGGGGCACAGAAAGGAAAAACGAGCACAATCAGGGGCAGCAAGGGGGCACAGAAAGGAAAAAACGAGCACAATCAGGGGCAGCAGCAGGGCACACAGACGGAGCTGTGTGGTGGGGGAGCGACCTACCAGTCAGAGAGTTTCGTTTGAGCTGTGTTCTGCAAACATCTTAGCTGTGGGCCACTGGGCTCTTAGGGCTAAGCCTTATCTGTGTTTATTTCAAATTCAGTACGTCATCATAGAGAAAGACTTTGGGGCAGATTTTCAAAGGTCGAGTAGAATTTGCGGTGCACCAGAAAACCTTAGCGCTGTGCTGCGTGCATGAAAGTAAATAGCGCTGCGTCATATTTACAACACGAGGCATCGCGAACTACTGCATGCGCAAAAATAGTCTTGCGTCGCAGCGCAAAACATATGTGCGTCATGCACGTCCTTAAAAAAAACTCACAAAACACCGCAAAAGGATGCAATGTATTTTGATGGAAGTCCAAACACAAGAAATGGCATAGAACCTTGCCCCACAACCCATTCCTGTAATGCAGCAGTCAGAAGAGGATCCAACTATCACCCAGCCCAGACTGAACAGAGACAGGCAGCAGGCACCAAATGGCTAAAGTAAGTAAACTCCTACTTTCTAAAAGTGGCATTTTCAAACCTGCAATTTAAAATCCAACCTCACCATAAGTTGTGATTTTAAATTGTGAGTCCAGTGACACCCAACTTGAAATGTCTATCTCTTCACAATTGGGAATTACACTATCATCACACAAGAGGTAATAAGGTAACCCCTCTGTTATCTGTTATATGGTTCTTAGGCACATTATCGACATTGTTACGTTAGCATGAGCTTCGCTGCCATGATGCTGCCTTTGCTCACGCTACTACATGACTTTGTTTTTGCAAGACTTTGTTTGTGACTTTCGCATGAGAACGGGTTGTTTTTCCGATTCTCTGCCTTTCCTGGAGTTTAGTCTGAACACAATGTGCAAGATCGATAAACAATGCCCCTTGTTATTCTGTTCTGGTCAGTCCCTAGCACCTAGACATAACATGCTACACACAGCTGCAGTACTGAAGACTCGTGCTTTGATATTACGTTGTTGCATGTTGTTTTAACACACTTGGAGAAAGCCGTTTCATGGAGAAGAGCTCCGCTGTTACTATGATGTAAACCTTACTATCAGGCTTTAAGGTATGGGGTCTGTTGTCAAAGCCCAGAGATCGTCCTTTTTATAAAATAAACTTTGTTTAGTCAAGGGGAGGGTGGTCAGGGCAATAGGCCCTTATTTCCACAGTCTTCATATAAAATGACTTCTCCCTTTGTATTCTATGGAATTGTAACAATGCTAACTGTGCTGAGTTTATGCATTTTGCTGCTAGTAGTGGCACGTATACTGTATTGTAGAGCACGATAGTTAAAATAAACATTTTGAACTATTTCAGTGACTCTGCCTGTTCTCATTGTGGACAAGTACGAGTGAGTGAGCGAAAGAGTACGTCTTGCTCCCGCGATTCCTGAGAGAGTTGGAAGTGTTGTGTTCTGGGTTGTCTAATCATTTGTAGCTCTGTGATCTTTGGAGGAGAACGAATGAGACACTATAGCTAGTCGGTTTGGGATTTTGGGTACTGATGTGGTAGGTTGGTACACCCCTATTCACTTAGGTCCTGTTTTCCTGCGCATAGTTCTGTGTATGTGCAGAATCCCTGCAACATATACTATGGGTCTATTGGGAGTTTTTCACTACCAAGACATGTAAAACTTAAAAGTACATGCCCTGCTTTTTAAATATATTGCACCCTGCCCTGTGGGTCATGTCCTACTCAGGGGTGACTTATATGTATAAAAAGTGAAGGTTTAGGCCTGGCAAGAGGTTTATCTTGCGAGGTCAAAGTGGCAGTATAAAACTGCACACACAAACTTTGCAATGGATGGCCTGAGCCAGGGTTAGAGGGCTACTTAAGTGGGTGGCTCGAGTGCTGCAGACCCACTAGTAGCATTTAATGTATAGGCCTTGGGGACATTTAGTGCACATATATAGGGACTTCCAAGTAAATGAAATATGCCAGTTGGGGTTACACCAATATTACCCTGTTTAGGGGAGAGAGGACAAGCACTTTAGCACTGGCCAGCAGTTGGAAAGTTCAGAGTCCTAAAGCCAGGACAAAAGTAGGTCAGAAAATGGAGGGAGGCAGGTGAACATTTGGGGGAAGATCACCCTAAGATCACCCTAAGGCTGTCAGGTCTAACACTCTTTTTTTTGTCAAACTTCTGTTTATTGAGATTGTACAACAGACGGATAGGCAAAATGACACAAGATCAACTCCTGTGGTTCCCCCCACTCTATAGGATACACAGTGTCTTATTACGCAGGAGTAACAACCTTATATCAAATGTCTCAGACAATCTTCTCCGTCTACACAACATTTTCCACAACGTTTATAACTTCCCTCCTCCCCCTGCCCCTCCCCTGTGGTGAAGAAGCACTATCTATCACGTTAGTGGACTTGGCGCATTCCCTGAGATGGAGGTTGAAGCAAACCACACTTCAACAGGGTATAACCTTACAGAACGCTGAGAAATGATGTTCGGGGACAGACCTATAAAAGCACTAAAACTGAAACAGGTGTAGGTCCCTCAACGTGGGCGGGCACACCGCCAGCGGTAGACCTTTTGTAAGGTATGACACCAAGGGGCCCCATCGGTACTCAACATTCTTGTAGTCATCTCTAAAGATGTCTGCCATCCTTTCCATGGTGAGTATTTTCCATAGAAGGGAGTGCCCCTGTGCCAAGACCGGTGCTGCCTTTTTCTTCCAGGCTGTAATAGCCTTCTCAGCTGCCCCCAAACATGCCCACATGATCGCCTTGTCTGCTCTAGTTTGATGTTCTAGGGTAACGGCCCTGAGACCTAGGAGTACTGCGTCTACTGAAGTCGGGATTGGGTAACCCAACATCTCTTTCATTTGGGCCAATATCTTCTCCCAGAACAGTCTAATGACTGGGCAGTCCCACCAGATGTGGCGGAAGTCCCCCAGTAAGCCGCAGCCCCTCCAGGCTAAATCTGAAGTCTGTGGAAAGATTATTTTAAGTTTCGTAGGGAAAAGGTACCAATCAAAAAGAGTTTTATAATGAACTTCCCTTAAATCTAATGAGTGATTATTCTTGGCAATGTCACATCACAGGTGTTTCCACTCCTTCTCTGCCACCTCCCTCCCCAGGGTATGTTCCCAAAAATGGACGTAGCGAGGCCTCGGGGCATGTGTTGTGGATACCAGGAGACAATACAGGAAGGAAATCAACCCCTTCATAAATCAAACCCTCTGCACAAAGGACTCTATTGGTGTCAAATCACGTGTGGCAGCCTCCCTGGTTGGGGGGTGTAGTGCCCAGTGTTTAAGTTGAAGGTAATGAAAGTGTGCGGTAGATGAAAGATGGAAGTCTCTTTGGCAATGTTCAAATGTGAGGATATCCTGGTTATGGAAAACATCTGAAAGAACAAGGCACCCCCCGTCCCTCCATGCGTCGAACGGACCCACCTTCAGAGCCGGGGTATATTCAGGATTAAAGTGTATCGGGGTATATGGAGAAGGAAAGGATGTCCACCCCATCCCCTAGTAACTTCATCCCAGACCTTGAGGGTAGTCCGTGTGGGTGTACTTAAGTAAGCATTGATTGGTCTGTCCATCTTGGGTTTCCAAAGAACATCCCAAATCATCCTGCCCACTATAGCCCGGTCCATGTGGAGCCAATGCTTGTCCGACTCTCTCATGGACCATGCCGCCACCACTCTCAGTTGTGCTGCCTTGTAGTATGGACCAAAGTCTGGGAGTGCTGCTCCCCCTTCGCTTCTCGAGCATCTTAATACATGAAGAGGCAGACGGGCCCTGCCGTTTTGCCAAACATAGTGAGTGATAAGGAAGCACAGCCAAGAAAGGAAGTCTCTTTCCAGGTCAATCGGGAGTGCCTGAAACAAATACAGAAGTTTGGGCAGGACTGTCATTTTGACCGCGTGTATTCCCCCCAACCATGATAGAAACAGTGGTTTCCAGCGCTTGAGATCTTGTTGAATCTGATTGAGTTGGGGCAGGAAGGTAGCCTTAAATAGTCCCTCTAAATGAGGCATGATCTGAATCCCCAGGCACGTGAGTTTATTTTTAGCCCATATGAACAGGTTCTCCCCCTGTAAAGGAATCTTCTCCCTTTCTGATAGGTAAGTTTAGTACGGATGACTTGGCCAGATTGACTCAGAAGCCTACCACCCCTTCGAATTTCTTCAGCTCTTCCTCAAGGGCCCGTAGTGAGGTGCTGGGGGAGCTGAGAGTCATCAGTACATCATCTGCAAATGGCGACACCTTATGTTCCTCCTCTCCATATTGAATCCCCTTAATGTCTGGAGTTGCCCGGAGCTGTGTAGCCAGGGGTTCTATACTCAGGGCAAACAATAAGGGGGACAAAGGGCATCCCTGCCGGGTTCCCCGACCTAGGGCGAATGGCACCAAGCTCACCGCATGGGAAACATCCATTACAACGCAGTCATTACAACACACTACCTTTATGTTATGTTATGATTACTTATAGCGCGCACGGATACTCTGGAGTGTCCCGGCGTGAAAGCCAACTGAAAATGAGCAAGGAGCTGGGGGAAGCTGAAAATTTAACTAAAAAGCAAGGTCTTCAACTGCTTCTTAAACAACCTGAGATCTTGGGTATTACGCAAGATCTCAATAATGCGGTTGTTACAACGCAACTGCCTTTACATCGCATGTCATTACAACGCAGCCATTACAATGCATGTCACTACAACGGAGGCCATTACAACGCATTATAAGATAAGCAATGGGGAATAGTAATTTTTACCCCTACACTATCCAACACTTACCCTACTGCTACACTCACTGGAGTGGAAATAGTAATTTTTACCCCTACACTATCCAACACTTACCCTACTGTTGCACTCACTGAAGTGGGAATAGTAATTTTTACCCCCACACGATCCAACACTTACCCTACTGTTGCACTCACTGGAGTGGGAATAGTAATTTTTACCCCTACACTATCCAACACTTACCCTACTGTTGCACTAACTGGAGTGGGAATAGTAATTTTTACCCCCACACTATCCAACACTTACCCTACTGTTGCACTCACTGGAGTGGGAATAGTAATTTTTAACCCTACACTATCCAACACTTACCCTACTGTTGCCCTAAAACTATTATGCGTTGTAATGGTATGTGTTGTAATGGTATGCGTTGTAATGGAATGTGTTGTAAATGAAGTTTCTAAAAATGCGTTGTGATGGCATGCGTTGTAAAATCATGCGATGTAATGGATGTTGCGATGTAAAAACCGCGTTGTAAAAGCATGCGTTGTAAATGTTTGCGTTGTAACGTGTCCTATTTCACCGCATTGACCTGGACCCTAGAGCATGGGTGTGCATAATTAGCTCTGATCATATTGATGAATGTGTCCCCAAAGCCAAGGCTTTTCAGGGTAAGAAAGAGAACGGGCCAGTCCACTCTATCAAAGGCCTTTTACGCATCAAGCCCCACCATGATCGCTGGTGTTTTGAACTTGGAGACCTTTTCTATAAGATGTAATGTCCTACAGATATTTTCGTGTGTTTGCCTCCCCCTTTATAAAACCGGATTGATAGAGGTGGATTATATCTGGCATCAGGTTCTCCAGTCGAGCCGCCAAGATCGCTGAATAGAGCTTGGCATCTAAATTCAGGGAGTGCAATGGTCTATAGGAGGCACATAGCTGTGGGTTCTTCCCTGTCTTCGGAATTACCTTAATCAGAGCCTCCGCCATTGAGGGTGAAACGTTCTGACTCTTCGCTATCTCATTAAAAAGTGCGGTCAGGTGAGGGACAAGCTCTGATGCATAGGTTTTGTAAAAGTGGGCTGTCAGCCCATCTGGCCCTGGGGATTTATGTGGCTTCAATGCCGTGATTGCCTGTCTCACCTCATCGTCGGAGATTGGGGAATTTAACTGCTCGTTCCAGGTTGAAGAAACCTGGGGTAGCGAGAGTGGGGCCAGGTAATTCATCTGAGCTGTAGGGTCTGTGGGGGTTGCCCGATAGAGTTCCTGGTAGAAGTCCCCAAAGATATTAGCCTTGTTCACATCCGAGTATTCTATCCCCCCTCCCTGCTTATTCCTCCTATATACTCCCGCTCCCTATTTTCCCGGAGCTGCCAAGCGAAATGTGTGCCCACTTTGTTCCCCTGCGCTGCGGCGCAATCACAGTAAAGTGAACTCTGCTCTATTAGTGTAGATTGTGCTGAGTTTCCCCTTTAATGCACTAAGTTGGCGCTTTAGGCTCCTGGTGGGAGTCTTTTTGTATTCTGTTTCCATCTGACTAAGTTCTGCCTCTAGCTCCACCCTTTCCCTGGTTCTCTGTTTGTTCAGTGCGGAAATGAGTTTGATGCATTTACCCCGCAGTACTGTTTGAATGCATCACAGTTGTTCAGGGGTGAGGTTGCGCACGGCTCATTCAGGTGGAAAAACTCCTTAATCGCCAAGCGCAGTTCGTCCCGGAGCAATCTATCCCGGATTATGGAAACGGGGAAGTACCATCTCGGCAGTCCTTGAAATCCACCCCCCCCACTTGAGACACACCATGATAGGGCTGTGATCTGAGAGTGCAATAGGGAGAATCCTAGCATCTTGGATGCACCCCTGCAACCCCTGGGTAATGAAAACATAGTCTAATCTGGAATATGTTTGACGGACGTGTGAAAAATAGGTAAAATCTTTCGTAGCAGTATGGAGGGTCCTCCATGCATCAATGAGGCCCAGGGATTGGAACGTGTGTTTTAAGCTTTTGGGGAAACTTCCCCCTGCGGATCTGTGGGGGTGTGTACTGTCCTCTGTTGGGTGCCATGTAAGATGGAAGTCTCCCATGAGGATTATCTGGCCATCACCGAAGCTTCCCACCATGTCAAGCAGAGAGGTCACAAACGCTGCTTGGACATAATTAGGTACATAGGCCAAGAAAAAGGTGATGCCCCTCCCCCTCAGCTTCCCCTTCACCATCACCACCCGGCCATCTCTATCTGTCTTTATCCCGTCTGGTTGAAATTTGGTGCTATTACGAAACATTAACGCCACCCCATTATGTTTTGTACTGGCAGATGATCTATAGATAAGGGAATAGCTTTTGTATCGTAGCCTGAGCTCTTCCGATCTCTTTAGGTGTGTCTCCTGGAGGGCCACGACATCAAATTGATGGTCTAACAGGAATTTCCCAATTTTTGGGTGCTTAAGCGTGGAGTTCAGGCCCTTCACGTTCCAAGAAACAACATTAATCATTCCCCCAGTTCACTCATGTCCCTCGCTGGTTTCGGCCCAACAAATTTGCCTCCGTTCTGCCCCCTCCTCCGGTCATTCGAGGTTCCTACCCTCAACCTTGCAACTGTCCTTCCATTGTTGCAAAGCTGCGCTTCTAAGTGAGACCTATCCCTGCTTCTCCACCACCACCCTTAATTGTCAATCACCCCTTAAAAATATATAAACAAACAAAAAGAAAGAACCTGGATTGCGGGGTCAATGGGTCCCCCACAATGATGTCTCTCCAGATTGTGGGCATATTGGCTGGGGCCTTGACCAAGGCTCACCGCCCAGCTGTCTTTTACTGCAAATACAACGTAGCATTCCCATTCTGTATGACCTGTAAAGCCACAATCTCTGGTGGTCTGCAGAGTCCGCGCGTGCGCGGCCTATTCTCCCAGCCGTAAGACGTTGCAGTGCTGGGCAGCCTTTGGATCATCGAGTACAAGTGGTCTCTAGGCCGACATCTTCCTTCCCAGTGGTCCTGACAGTTACTGTGATTGGATCCAGCCTTCCTCCCTAACTATGTTTTGGTTTGGCGACCCTTGGAGACCGATCGCTTTTGTGAGGGTTTCGCACGCACTGTCTCTGCCCCTTTCGCGGGTGTAGGTTACGACTCCTCCTCGGGAACCGGAAGACCCAAAACCTCCAATCCTTCCCTCAGCTCTGTGATGTGTCATAGCTTATTATAAAGTTTGGAGGCCAGCCCAAAAGGATACATCCAACGGTATTTGACGTGATCAGACTGCAACTTTTCCGTAAGAATCCTGAAGTTTTGCCTGCGTTGTAGGGTGGATGGCGCCAAGTCCTGGAATAGTGCACATGAAAAGCCTTGGAAGGAGATCGTCTCCTTTTTCCTTGCCTCCTGTAAGATGGCTTCCTTGACCTTGAAAGAGTGGAGCTTGACCAGGATGTCGCGGGTGCGTCTTCTCTCTCCAGGTGCTGCGGGACCCACCCGGTGAGCTCTCTCTATTTTGATTTTCAGTTGTCGGGGCCCTAGGATCTCTGCAAAGAGACCTTCAATGAACGCCTCCAGGTCTGGCCCCTCCGCTCCTTCCTCCAGGTCCCTAATGCAGATGTTATCTCTCCTCGACCGGTTTTCCAGGTCTTCGTTTTTTCGGTTTTTAGGAGGGCCACCTGGAGCTGCTTATGGAGGTCTTGCACTCTATCGTGGGTATCCGCCACTCTTTTGTCCAGATCTTGAGTTTGGTCTTCCACCTCTATCACTCTGGCCCCAATTGAGTCCACGTCCTGTCAGAGGGAGGTCATCTTCTCCGTCAAATCAGCTTTAAGTTGCTCCAGTGAGGCTTTCAAATCATGTTTTAGCTCTGTGCGCAGTTCGGCCTTAAATTCCCTCAAGGACGCCATCGGATCTTCCTTAGTAAGTGCCATATCAAGTTCCGTGGTCCCCTGCTCTTGTGATTGCTTCTTCTCCGCGTGGGTAAAGAAGTGTGATACCTTGGATGCAGCTTTTTTGGTGGCATAGATGCGGCCTCCAACTTCTATGAGGGCTCTGCGGTCCCCCAACTCGCCAGTGACACCAAAGCCAGCCTCCTGTGCCTTATAGCTCTCTCCCACGAGGACCGCTATCTGAAGACCTTGTGGAGTCAGCTGGGACTATGCAGAGGACACCCCCCTGGATTAGATGTGGTGGCCATCTTAGGGTCAGGCACACCGTGTTGCTCAGGCTAATTGATGGTGGAGGTTCACATGCCCCCACTATTGTATCCTCTGGATATCCAGGGCCTCCCCAGAACTTCAAAGGTGAAGTCCCTGGAGCATTTATGCCGGGATTCCCAACTGCTGCCTTCTAGCCACCATTTTAAGGTCAGGCGCGGCCAGGGAGCGACACTCCACCCCGCACGGTGTGCTCTCCCATGACTGCCTTTGGGATTCTCTTCCACCTTAAGGAGCACAGGTGAGTTGCCGCTTTTGTGTTTGCGGTGCCCGCACTCACCGCTACTGCTGCCGTACAGCGTCTTCCAAGATGGTGGGCGCAGTATTCCCAGGGCCGCAGGTCTCCCTCGGTGGTGCCGGGTGCCGTTGTCAGGTGGGGCGCCCTACCGTTCCTCTCCGCGTCCCGCTGGCCTGCCCCCACCTCCGGGCTCCTCTCCCCCTTCGCTTGAATCTCCAGGCTCCGGCCGGGACTCAGGGGCAGAGATCGGAGTCAGGCGGCGCCATTTTGCTCAGCGCAGCCGGGCCTTAAACTCCGCATTGTTTTGACCGGATCCTCCTGTAATTAGGGGCACTACCCAGTCTCCAGCGGGTCACTGCGGTACCGGGACCAAGATACCGCAAGTCTCGGCTACGTTGAGGCTCTCAGTCTGCCTACTACAGCTACATGGCGGCAGAGCCAGTACGGATCACGTCCGACCGGCCATCTTGCTTAGCCACGCCCCCCCCTCTAACACTTTTTTAAGCTGCATTTGTTTTAGCAGTATAACTGCTGGGATCTTGGTCAGGGCAAGGGTGAGAATTTTTACTTCAGCCAGCTCTGAAAATTCAAGAATCAATGACAGAAGGGGTCTAGGTGCTGAGTGGGGTTGTAGAGTCTCTAATATGGCTCTAATATGGCTGAGAGTAAAGTTTTGTAAAAAGCAGACTGTAGACAATGGTTTTAGCTCTGACATGACAGCACAGGTGACTGCTTTATCTACTCTTATCAATTCCAACTCTTCCCAGTCCTATTTATCAGATGTGGCCACCTGGATGAACAGCAATTTAACAGTGAAGGGGGGCATGGCCAAGCAGTCCAACATGGCGGACGCGTCTTAGCCCAGCTCCCATAGCCCAGTCACAAACCTACACAATCCTAATCCTGCAGTGACGTGGAGCCTCGGCCACCCGACAACAGAGTGGCGTGTGTGGCCTGACCTGCGGCTGAAACGGTGAGCCGGTGCCAGAGCGCTGCGTGGACCCAGAGTTGTGCGAGGGCCCTGACCCCCAGCTGTGACTTGGCAGTGCTAGGAACTCTGCCGGGTGAGGGGAGCGCCCCTGGTCCTTGTGGGGCGGAGTCTCGGCCTCTGTGGTTTTCCTGGATGCCGCCAGGGCCACGGCTGAGAGCGGAGGCGATGCCCAGCCGCGACGCGTGGTTGCGAGTGCTGCTGGGGACTGATGAGCCACACACGGCCTGTGAGCTGCACTAGATATTGGGCGGCCAGCGGCGGCGACTGCTTCCCCTCCCTCCACCAAGGAGTGCAACACGAACCAGAGCACCAGCGAAGCAGGTGAGGAGCGGTGGGGGCCCAACGCCTGGAGCGGTATAGCAAACCACGTAGGATAGGGCACAAAGTCATCAGTGAACAAGCCCACTCCGGTCCAACTCATCAGGTCACATCCTGAAGCCCTACCCAGAGGCAGCGCACTATGCAGAAGGAATGGGCCACAAAGGGCCCCTTGTAAATAAGCTGATCACAGAGATCTCCACCTCAATTGAGTAGAGGCAATCAGACCCTGTGGAAGACTGGCCAGGCCTAAGTGAAGCGGCCAGGGCCATGCTTGATTGAGGTGATCAAATCAAAGGCAGGCCGCCGTTAGAGGCAGGGGTCATGGTCCCACTTGCGGAGGCGGCTGGGTCAGGTCCTGGTGCGGCTTGTGGGTGGGATCCACCCCCGTTGCACAGACTCCTCCAGTTACTGACTGTGGCCCAGGCACCTTAAGCCCTATATGAAGACTCCTACATTGCTCTTCCCTGCTATTCTCAACCCTACCATCATGTCTAAAAGTCAGACATCCGGCCAGGCCTCGAAGCAGAGTACATTAGATAAATACACCGGAGGCGCCACCAGCCATACCACCTCCACTGACATACCCACAGCCATACCAGGAAACATCAAACAAGAAAGGGATACACTGGATGCTAAAATTGGCGCATTCGGGGCAGATGTCATGCTGTTGCAGCAGGATCTCCGCAACGCCGTTGAGCGCATGACACAGGAAAAAATAGGATTTCTGGGGCGGAAGATACCATCATGACACTGCAAGGCAAGGTCCGTACCCTAGAGGGACTCACGCAGGGGCTGGCCTCTCGAGTTGAGGATGCAACAACCTGCACTTTGTGGGGTTCCCAGAGGGGTGTGAGGGCTCAGACATGTGTGCGTTCTTGGACCACTGGCTCAAATCCTGGATATCAGATGAGGCCCTGTCCTCTTGTTTCGTTCTGGAGTGTGCACACAGGGCACTCGCAGACAGGCCGCCGCCTGGGGTTCACCCTCGCCCCGTAATCACGCGGATTCTCAACTATCACAACCACACGTGATCCTGCGACAAGCAAGGGGTCAAAAGTCCCTAACCTTCGAGTCCCACCCGATTATGATCTTTCCGGACTATACCAAAATTGTACAACAACATAGACAGCCATTTACTGCTGCCAAAGGGCGCCTCCTTGAATTGCAAATATCCTATATGCTGCTCTTTCCGGCTCGACTCAGAGGCAACTATAAAAATAACACAATGTTCTTCGATATCCTGGAGGAGGTATTTCAATGGACAGATGAGCACCTGCCGATCAGGGCCCGCACTCCGCCACCTCGGGACTTAGATTCATCATCCGGAGACCCACGTCTGCAGAAGAATACAACTCCCAAGAATAAATGGCGGCACCGGTCAAGATCATCCTGGCGCTCTTGCTCCCGCAGAGATAAACAACTCGGAACTCAGTAGGTGGATTTGTAAATGGCGTCAAATCTGCACTTAGCTATGCTAAATCCATGCCGTAGAACTTTCTTCACAAATTTGACCACATATCAGCAACAACAAGGGCTACTACGTTGAAATAGATTCCTTTACAGGTCCCACTGACATATGAAAGGGATGGGACCCTTGGGGAGTACATTTTGGAAGTCATCGGCCCTCACCCCCTGTTGGGGTGGGATCTGTACAATGTCCGCAACAGATACTTCAGTGTTCTTTGAGGTATTGGGTTGGGATTGGGTGGGGGTGGAAAGGGGGAATGTTCCTATTTCAATTCTCATTTGTTGTTCAAGTTTTACGCATCTACAGTACGTCATTTAATAGAGGTATCTGCATCTCACATATATCCAACTGTCATATCATATATCATGTCGGTACCCTCGGATAATATAGCTCGGCTTGGAGTAATTAAAGTCGTCTCCTGGAATGTTGGGGCCTCCTGGATAAGATTAAGAGGGGAGCAATTCTTAAATATGCGAAGCGCTTGGGGGTGGATGTCTTGCTTTTGTAGGAGACTTGCTTACTGGAGTCCCGAGTCCCATGCCTTGCCCGCTATGGGTACACCCAAGTATTCCACTCTGGGTTTACGAGAAGGTCAAGGGGGGTGGCTATAGTAATCCACAGCAGAATTCTGTGTACTCACATACATACATGGACCGACATGCAGGGCAGCTACGTGCTTCTACATGGCACAATCTGGGGAGAACCCATAATATTGGGCAGAGTATATGCCCCCCCAACCCTTTGTCAGGCATTTTCAGAGCACCTCATTGACACCTGGGGTTCACTGCCAGATGTATTGTCACTCGTGGGGGGAGACTGGAATGATGTGATAGATCCCGACCGAGACAGATGTCGCCCCACCATGCCACACGCCACACACAGGGAGTCCCAGCTGGAGCCCCTGGTACAGACAGTGGGCTGGGTCGATTCATGGAGAATTCTCCATCCCATAGACACCAGCTTCACATATTTTTCCATGGTACACGGGTCCTTTTCCAGACTGGATTACATTTTTGTTACTAGAGCTCACACTTCCAGAGTAGCGGTGACAGAGATTCTGCTAAGAGGTTTGTCAGATCATTCCCCGGTCCAAATTCAGTTACAAATCAGCCCCAGGCGTTCTGCATTCCACTGGCGTATGTCACCTTGGCATTTACATAACCCCGCCTACAAAACAAATTTCCATACTGCCTTGTTAGAATACTTCGCTTTAAATGCAGAATCGGCACCCTCTGCCTCAATCTTATGGAAGGCCATGAAACCCACCATTCGTGGGTTTGATATTAGTCATTGCACGGCCGCCAGACGTCAGAAGAAATCAACCCTGTTACAACTCGAAGCCCTGAACCTCAAATCTGAGAGTGACGCACTGGCTTTGGATGGTAACAGCGCCCGAAGGCAATTGAGGTGCTACAGAAATGATATCAAAGCCTCTTTCTCGACGAAGCTAAACTAGCTTGGCAGGCCACATAAAGTTGAATCTACCAATGGGGTGATAAGTTCGGGAATTTACTACACAGGCTGTGTCAGTACGCCATCAAACCGATAGAAGTACCAGTGATTACGTCCCCCACTGGAGAGATGTTATCTGACCCCACATCCATTGCAACGACCTTTGCTGAATTCTACAACTCTCTTTACACTAAACAAGAGGTCATATCAGAATCCCAGATAAAGGATTTTTTCCAGGACATTCCGCCTAGGGCATTGTCCGACGCTGCTCGCGATACCCTGGACGAACCTATCACGCCAGAGGAGCTCACCTTGGCGGCTGTGGAGATTGTGTCTGGCAAGGCGCCGGGACCCAACGAGTTCCCCAGTGGGTTCTTCAAGGCGTTTGCATCCATACTGGTGCCACATTACCTCCAGAATCTGGACAAAGCCATCAGAAGAAGATCCTTCCAACCGACTGGAGGCAAGCGGAAATCATTGTTTTTCTTAAACCAGGGTGCCCCTCCCCCCCGGACCTATGCTCATCCTTCAGGCCTATATCCCTGCTAAATATCGAGGCATAGCTTTTAGCCAAAGTACTGGCAAATCGATTGATCCCACACCTTACAGACTTAATTCATCCTGATCAGGCCGGCTTGATGCCGCATAGGTCGACCCGCCATAACATCCACGGACTCCATAGCGCCATTGCGGCTATTGATCGTCTGGACAGGCCATCAGCTCTGCTCCTGGCAGACATGGAAAAGGCATTTGATTTGGCGAGTTGGATCTATATGTTCATCTTATTGAAACTAACCCTGGGCGGTGAACTCCGCTCCGCTCGCGGAGTTTGCGGAGTTTTCCACACTCCTCGTTACGCGGAGCTTGCGGAGTTCCGAAAAACTCCGCCCCGCGTAGCGGAGCAGAGTTTTTTACCTCGCTTGCGTTCGTCAACATCAAGTTGGCGACCGCGAGCGAGGAAAATCAACCTCCGGGCGAGATTTTTACTCGTTTGCGATCGCCAACATCAAGTTGGCGAGCGCGAGCGTGGAAAATCAACCTCCCGGCGAGATTTCTCAATGCGGCGGGGGTCAGGTTTCTCATTGCAAGTGGTCGCCTATGGTCGCAACCGCTCGCGTTGAGAAACAGCCTGTTCGCGTTGAGAAAGCTGCTGCTCGAGTAAAAATCTACTTGAGCGGCAGAAAAGGAAAGCAGGGTCCGCTTGCGCTGTGCATGGTGCCGTTCACGATGATTGCACAGTGATCCAGCGCTAACAATAAAAATAATTCTCCTATTATGCTTTGGTCCTCCAGGTGCAATTATTTCTCTAACACACACACAATATCCATATGTCGGTGGGGCCCATAACACCGCATATACATTCACTTACTCATTTGTTCCCTGGATTTCCTCCGTCATGAACCTAGGAGAAAAACGATTCGCTGGAAGGAGACGGGATACCTCTTTTATAATGGCATAATATTTCTCATTTGCTTTTAAGGTATTCCGCTCATTGGTCGATGGACCAACTAGTAGGAATCAGTTGATGGTGATTAAGACCAGCTCAATCACAATAAACTCTTTAACATTTCATTTTAATCATTGAGCTAAAGAAAATCACTGAGTCATTTGTTTAAAGAATAATAAAGTTTATATAAAGTTTTGAATGCAGGAAATTGAGATTAAGCTTATTATTCAGATCATTGCATTTATCATCAATATAAGAATAGTTTGAAATTGCAAGGCACTTTTATTAGACGGAAAAATGAGGTTATCATAATAAGAACTCTATAGATCAATCTATCTATCTCTCTGGGGAAAGCCTAATAATTCTAATAAAAATCTATCAATAAAAAGTTCTCCTAAAGCAGCATCTTTATACTCAACTGGAAAAGGAAAATAACAGCAGCAGCATCAGCTCGTCAGCATCAGCAACCGCAACTTCTCCCATCTACAGCATCTAACTCACGCAGCATCTAACTTCTGCAGCATCTCCCGCAGCATTCGAACAGCATTCTATTCTCCAGCATACTAACCCCTCCCACCAAGAGTAGGTCTTCTTATACCCTAATTCTAGCTTACAGCATAAAATGTTTCTTCTTACATGGCGCGATTCATTCTCATTGGTCAAAAACTCAGGTCCATATACATTTTAATCAAACTTCCTGGTCTTAACCAGTTCCGTGTGGAATGTCCATGCAAGCATCGTTTCCCACAGTTCATGCACTTGCTCATCCGTTTCGATCAGTCCAAATTGTATCTTTTTCTGTTACATTTTGTGTAATACAGTTCCGTCTATTGATTCAGTCAGGCTTCTCACGCTTCTTGCTGATCATCTTGGCACACATCTGCTCAGAAGGGTCACAACAGCCTTGACCATACTTTCATCTTAGCCTCTCGGCATCAGCACGTGATCATCCCTTTTCCACAGCCTCTCTCCTCTATCACATGGTCTCCCGCTCATGCGCACTCTAGTAACTCGCGGCCATTTTATATTGCTGCTCGGCAGGCCTAAGCGCACTATTTTCAAAGATAAACAAAATTTTATTAAAACAAAGAAATATAAACCCTTTTGTTTCCCTCCCGTCTTTCTACGTACCCCATTTAGGTATTACCTAGCAGAAGCAACATATAAAGCTGTCCCTTACTTACCATCGCTTTATTTTGCAACCACACGTTTTATTTAAAAGCACAAATCATGCATTTATTATTTACTTAGTACGCAAATATTATGTTATGTTAGACACGTAAACAATTATAAGTCAATTAATTTGCACACAGAATTGCGTGTTACCATTAACCCTTAACATACATTGTTGGTTATTTACTTAAACGAACATGTTTATTAATATTGTACGAAAATATTAGGAGGTTAAAATTTTTACATTTACCCTGCTCCATCAACTCCCCCCTTTGGTGATTTTTAATATCACCACAAAAACCCAAGTTATACAATTTTCTCAGACAGCATAAATCTTTTATCCGTTTGCTTTTGTTAGTTTACACAACTGTATCCCTTTCAACTTGTTTCTTCGTTTTCTTGTACATGTTCTCTTTTATTTCTTCTAACTCTATTTCACCCATTTCTCTCTCTCTTTCCTTGTTTATCATGTTTTCTTTTTCTATCTTATTCTGCCTTCTTCTTCTCTTTATACATGTTATTGCAAGCTTCAGTACTAATATTATTATTATTATCACGGTTGCTATTATTATAACTTTCCCTATTATTAATCCACTCATTCTTGTTAACCAATTTATTACAGAAGAAAACCCTTTACCAAGTTTTCCCCAGGCACTTTCAACCTCCAGTGGACAAGTTCTTTGTGCAAATTTGTAATATTTGTTATATACTTCTGTATATTCTCGCTCTTATCTGGAATGTAAGTGCAACAATGTTGGACTTTCAGCATTCCACAGACTCCGCCCTCTTTTGCCAAAAGAATGTCATAGGCAAGACGATTTTGCATCACCATAGCTCTCATGGCAACCATCTCGGTATTTACCATCAAGAACCCTCCAGCAGTATCTGTAGATAAACGATCTACCACTGTGGATAATTTCCGAATTCTAAATGCATTCAAAGATACTCCCACTGCTGGTATCAATGCACCAAAAATATCACCTACTATTTCTGAAAAACTTTCCCTTTTTCTACGTGTAAAGGTATTTATCATTTTGTGTGTTCCTTTTTCTTTTCTATCTACATGAAAAATCTTTGGAAAGACCAGGCCTAAGTAACATGACCCATACCAATGGTCCGGCAACCTATAATAAGCCCTATTTCCGCAAATATAATAAATCCCAGGAAATATTGGATCTTTTCCCCCTTTGGATCCCCATCCACCTAAAATTTGGTAATTGTCATGGCAATTGCTGGAACCCACAAAATAATTGTCATATCTTGTCTTATTTCTTCTAATGCACAACCTTCCCTGTTGGGGCCAATCCAGAGTCATAGCTGCATTTGTCTTTTTCTTGTCATGATTGTCTTCCTCAAACGCCCAAAGAGGTGTTTTTGTCTCTTCTATCACTTTTCTTTGAAATTTCACTCTTCTCTCTTCAACCATCTCTAAAAATACCTTTTCTTCCTTCTTTAACTCACAGGTAAGGTTGTACCTAATTATACTATCTAATGTTAAAATCTTATTTTCTAAAAAATATTCACCAAACGTCTTTCCCTCTTTTATTTTGTTAAGTTCGGGAACTACAGAAACTTTTGCAAAAATCTTATTTATGTCAGTGTAATAATATTCTAATCTACCTGTTTTATAAAATAAACTTGCTAAAACACTACATGTTATTCCATACGTCAAAGGGAGGTGATGATAAGTCACACCCTCTGCTACAGATGCAGGCAACTGCATACAAACATATCAATCTCTTACATCCATTGTTTCTACATACTCATATAATAATTTAGTAAAAACATTTTTTGAAAAATCTGTTATTGATTTGTCCTTATGTAATTCTGCACTACTCTTTAAAATAACTGGCTCTTGAGTGTTAGCTCCTTTTTCTTTCTCAGTGTTATTAGACATTTCTACTACAGCTAAACTAATTGGAATAGTGATTGCTAAAACCACCCATACTGTTATTAATAATCCTGTACAAAAACAGCACATTTTGCACCATCTACTTAAAAACTCACATCTACATTTTCTATCTCTAGTATTCTCCATTTTGTCTTCTAACCTTATTTATTTGTTTTCTAGAAAATTGTGTCACTACACCTCAGAAATGACTTGCTTGCCACTCTGTTCTTCCAATGTTTTGTCTTTGCTCGGTACTTTCTTTTAATTCTTTCTCAGAATTCTTTCTTTGTCACATCCGGTAAATTCGTCAGTTCAGTGTTTTGTCAAATCTGGTAAAACTATCTAAACTTCTTCAGGTTTGTTGCTTCAGGTTTGTTGCACTTCACTTTCTCCCATCAGGTTTCTTTGTTCTGGGTTTTCGTGAGTGTTCTTTTCTTCCTTGTGACTAGTCAAAGCACGATACAACCATTCAGGCGATCTATATTTCTGATTTACCTTCTTTATTCTTTTCGTTTTCTGCAAGTGTTTTCCACCCTGTTTTTCTTGCTCTTTTTGACTTGTTATTTCATTCACTTGTTCAGCACTTTTCCCATCCAACCTTATGATTCTGTATCTTAATTTTCTTACTTCGTTGGGCCAATTGTCTCCTTTTCTTGGCCTTTTTGCTTCACTTCCTTTTTCCTCTCTTTCTGTTTTCCAATTTCTTTTCCTTGTCTCTAGTTTTTCATTTCTTTCTTCTCCACTTTCTTCAGACTCTGTTTCAATTCTTTCGTTATTTCCTCTTATTTTGAAACTTATAATTTCATTTTCTTCTACTTGTGGTTCTTTTCTTATCTTCCTTCGTTCACCTATTTCTGTCCCTCCTCGAGGTTCTTCCGAATTTGTGTCAGTCTCTCTATCTGCTTCTAAATTTCCCTGTTCTTGTGTTTGACTATCTGTCCCTACTGCTCCTCGGGGTTTTTCCGTTTTTTCTAGCTCTTGGTTTGAAACTCTCCCTTCTTCATCTATTAATATTATCTCTGAAGGAATTTTACCACAACTTGTACTTGGTTGCTCACTGTCACTATCTTCTGGCTCAGTTTCTTCTCTTATGCTTTCAAAATTCCAATTTCTTTTTAGAATTTCTTCACAATCCGAATGCTCTGTATCTGATTCTGAACTGGTATCAGATATTTTCAGATGTCGACTTACAGGTCGATCTTCAAATTCTGGAACTTCAGCTATTTATTCTATTTCCTCTTCTTCTTCTATCGTTGCACTTGTAGTTGGGTCTTCCAGATGTCGACTTACAGGTCGATCTTCAGGTTCTGGCACCCTGTTTGTTTCTTCTTCTCTTTCTGATGCTGAACTGTTATCTGATATTTCCAGATGCCGACTCGCATGTCGATTTTTAGGTTCTGGAACTCTGATGGTGTGGCTGGCATGTACCCAGTGTTTCACTCCTGCACACTTGACTGCAGTGGTCGTCACCAGGATCACTTGTCGTGGTTCGTCCCAGCGAGGAACCAAACAGTTTCTTCTCCGGTGGACTTTTATTCGAACCCAATTTCCTGGATTCAAGTCGTGAGCTGGTTTTCGTTCAAGAGTGGTCGCATCCGGTCCAACCTGATGAAACACAGAACGCACCACATCAGCCAATCCTTTGCAATAATCCAGCACTAGATCATCAGTTATAGTCAGTAGCTTGTTGACAGGTACTTGTGCTTGTCTCATTGCTCGTCCCATGATTATTTCATGTGGACTGAGTCCAGTTTTCCTTTCCGGAATACTTCTGATTGTCATCAGAACTAATGGCAAAGCATCTGGCCATTTGAGTCCTGTAGCTTGACACATTTTTCCTAACCTGTTCTTGATCGTTCCATTCACTTGCTCTACTATTCCAGAAGCCTCTGGTCTGTATGCACAATGCAGTTTCTGTTTAATACTAAGTGCTTCACAAATCAGTTTAACTAATTCATTTTGGAAATGTGTTCCTCTATCTGTTTCAATCGTGACTGGAAAACCATACCTCGGAATGAATTCTCGCAGCAAAAGTTTTGCTACCGTAATACTATCATTCCTTCTTGTTGGATATGCCTCCACCCAACGGGAAAACAAACAGACGACCACTAAGACATACCTCAATCTGTTGCAAGGTGGCATTTCAATAAAATCCATTTGCATTCTAGTGAAAGGACCCCCTTCTCGTCCTATTCTTCCTAGACTCACTACTGTCTTCCTTCCTGGATTTAACTGTTGACAAATAAGACATCTCTGACAAAGACTCTCAGCTATGGCTCTGAATTTTGGATTATACCATGTTTGTCTAAAAAGTCTGATCATTGAATCTCTCCCAATATGGGCTTGTCCATGGTACATCCGTGCCATGTCAGAAATCATGCTATCAGGCATAACTGGTCTCTCATCCCTGTAAACCCAAACATCAGTTTCTTCATGTTTTCTACATCCTGCTTTTATCCAGGTATCTTTTTCTTCATCCTCTGCAGCTTCTTGTAACTGTCTCACCTCATCCCATGTTTCAATTGAGTTAGTAAAAAGCAAAGGACAAGAAATATGCTCTCTTTCACAACATTTATTCAAAGAAACCACATTCTTTGCACAGTACTGTGCCATCTCGTCAGCATATTTATTACCAACAGTAATGTAGTCTTCCCCATTTTTATGTGCATTGCACTTCACAACAGCGATCTGTTTAGGCAGCTGTATCGCTTCAAGCAGGTTTTTCACAAAATCTCCATTTCTGATGGGCGTCCCTGCAGACGTCAAGAAACCCCTTTGTGACCAAATCTGACCAAAATCATGCACGACCCCAAAGCCGTACTGGCTATCTGTCACAATCGTAACCCGTACATTTCTTCCCAACTTACATGCTTGAATCAGAGCTACTAATTCTGCAACTTGGGCAGACCGTATACCTTTCAGACAAGATGCTTCCAATACAGTTGCTACTGTGCAAACTGCATATGCTGCACTTAGAACTCCATCACTCGTTCTCAAACATGAGCCATCTACAAACAGAATATAATCTGATTCTTTCAAAGGCTCATCTCGGATGTCAGACCTTGGTTTTGTACAGTATTCGAGCACATTCAGACAATCGTGATCTACTTCATCCATTTCAATCACATTCTCTTCATCTGGCAATGATGTTGAAGGATTCACATTCATACATCTGTCAATAGTCACATTATCTGCACTCAAAATTACCTTTTCATACCTAGTCAGCCGACTGTGTGTCATGTATTGGGTTTTCGTTCTTGTCAAAAGAATTTCCACAGAATGGGGAACATACACTCTCACTGGATACCCCATCACTATGCCTTCACTCTGTTCCAGACTCACACAAGTAGCAGCAACTGCTTTCAAACATCCAGGCAACGCTTTCGCTACAGGGTCTAAAACAGCTGAAAAATATGCAATTGGTCTTTTTATAGTTCCATGTCTCTGCACCAAAACTGAAAATGCACATCCATCTCTTTCACTGCAATACAGCTCAAAATCTTTCTCATAGTCAGGCATTCCCAATGCTGGAGCCTCACACAATTTCTTTTTCAACTCTCTGAATGCTTTCATTTCTTCATCATTCATTTCAAAAGGATCTTTAACATCCTTCTTTGTCAGTTTCTGCAATGGTTTAGCAATCAGTGAAAAACCGCTTATCCATTGTCGACAATATCCAACCATTCCCAAAAACATTCTTACCTCTCTTTGTGTCATTGGAGCTCTCATTCCTTGAATCATTTTTATTCTTTCAGTCGTTACCTTTCGCACTCCTTTCTCAATTTTATGCCCTAAATACTGGACTTCTTGTTGACAAAACTGCAATTTTGAAGGGGACACTTTATGTCCTCTTTTTGCTAAATGATTCAGCAAAGCAATTGTATCATTGACACATGCTTCTTTCGTTTTTGATGCCACCAGTAGGTCATCAATATACTGAACCATTACTGACTTTTCTGGCATTCTTAGATCTTCCAATGATTTCTTTAGGATCTGATTAAAGATTGAGGGACTTTCTGTGTACCCTTGAGGAATTCGGCACCATGCCAAAATACGCTCTCCAAACCTAAACGCAAATAATGGCTGGCTATCTGGATGCAATGGAATAGAGAAAAATGCATGACATAAATCAATTACTGTGTACCATTCTGCTTCACGTGGAATCTGGTATAGAATCACAGCAGGGTTCGGTACTATTGGGCAACAAGGCACAACAATTTTGTTTACCTTCCTTAAATCCTGTACGATTCTATATGTTCCGTTTGGCTTTTTCAGTCCCATTATTGGCGAATTACATGGACTGCTCATGATTTCCTTTAGAATCCCTTGTTCAATCATTTTATTTATTACTGGCGTTATTCCTTCAATTATTTCTGGAGTCAATTTATACTGGGGCGTATTTGGGTAACTCGTTCCTTCTTTCACTGTTATTTTTACGGGATCTACTCCTTTCATTAATCCTACATCTTCTCCTGTAAAGTCCCACACTTCTTCTTTCACTGTCCTTTTCAACTCAATTGGGATTTTCTCTGCATCAAATACAGGAAACAAACCATTTACTTCTGGTTCTAAATTCACCATTGTCATTTTATACAGCACATCCTCATCTGGGGTCTGAAATGCAATTCCGTCTGGAGTACAATAAATTGTGCAGTTCATTTTGCACAATAAATCGCGTCCTAAAAGGTTCACGGGACTACAATCACACACCACAAATCGGTGCATTTCACTAAATGGACCAATTCTTACCTTTACTAATCTAGTAAGAGGCGTTTTAATTTGCTGATTGGAAACTCCAACCACTTGGATATGTTCACCTGAGAGAGGAAGGTTTGGAATTTCCACTGACCTAACAGTAGAACGGGTAGCTCCAGTGTCAACAAGGAATGTTACATTTGCACCATTCACTTCTCCATCCACAAATGGACCAGACTGATCTACCTCTAGAGTTGCGCCAAGCACGCACTCTTCCCTCTCTCTTAGGCACCGTCAGGAACTTTCATCCGTGTCATCCTCATCCTGTCGTAACAAATATTGAGAAATTGCAGCTGCACGCGACAACTGTGTTACCTGTTCTCCTCCGTAGAATCCTGTTTCTGCACTGTATTTCTGTTGGTTAACACTCTTGGGAAGTGGTGGTTGTGGCACCTGACCTTGTTGAGTAACTACCTCACTCTGCACCTGTGAATTTAATGATTGATTTTCCACATTAGGTTTTGGAGGAAATTTACACTCGTTTCTCCAATGTCCTAGCTTTCCGCAGTTGTGGCATGGCCACTTTTTCTTTGCCTCATCTATGCTCATTTGTCCTTTTCCTTTACCTATATTAGGTCGGGATTTAAACTGTCCTGTTTCGCTACTAGTATTACTCAATTGAGCTTCTTGCTTCTCTGCAACTTTCACCTGTGCCCACATGGCCTTTTCTTTCAATTTACGCTGTTTACTCTCAATTTCATCACTGCAATACTTAGCATATCTCAAAACTTCGTCCACTGTGCTATTCTGCCAACCAATCAAGTGCTGCTTAATCATTTCACTTATCTCTGGTTTTAATCCATACACAAACCTATATACAAAATGACTCATATCCTTCTCACTTAGTGTCTCATAACCACTATACTGTTTGAAAACCAACAACAATCTCTCATAGTACGCGTGCACTGACTCTTTGCTTTCCTGCGTTGTTCTGTCTATTTTTACCCAATCTGTTTCTTTTGGTGGAATCTTATTTTTCAAAAAGGTAACTACTTGGTCATACTTCCTCATCACTTCTGGACCTGGCGCTCCTGTTTTAGCATCCCTTGGATATTCTACAGTTGGCCAATCAATGGTAATCTTACATTCTGTCCACAAATCAGCTAGGCACTACTATATCAAACAATCCATCTAGATCTATCCACAGCACTTTTGACACCTTAACAAATCTCTCCACTTGTCTGTACCATTCTACTGGTTTCTCTCTCAATTTGGGGAAGTCATTTGTAAATGACAGTATATCCTGTCTGGTCCACGGAACATGCACATAACTACCACCTGGTGTTTCTCTCATCGGGTATTCCCTAGCAACTGGTTCCCTATCTGTCACCGCAAAAGCCAAAGATGCTTTATCTGTTGTTTTCTCATTCCTCTTTGACCATCTATTTCTCCATCTATCCACATCACCCCATTTTCTCAATAAAACAATCAGCTCTTTTATTTGGGTCAGTCTTCCTGATGTGTTCAAATTCTCTATGTCTTTCTCACAAAAATCTACTCTGTACGGTTTCTGCAACGTCCTCACTTTCACAAATTCTACTCCTAGTTCACTTGCAATCTCTTCCAATTTGTCATGTAAATTTCTAGCTCTCCAAGTAAGACTCTTGCACAAAAACATAATCTCATCATCCTGATCATTTTTTAGTTTTTCTGTTCCAATTGTTCCCAAAATCAACTCTTCCATGTCTATTTTCAACCTAATTACATCTAATGGTTTTTCTTCTGGTTCTTTTGCTTTTAGCGCTTTCATCCATTCGTTTAACTCTTCTGGAGTCGGACCTACAGGCGTACTATTTAATTCTATCCAATCACTGCTTCTTTCTGGTGTTCCTGATGCGGACTCTGTCACCATAGGCATTCTCCTAATCTCATTCTCATTTATCGTCAAATTTGTAGGTGGGCTTGGTCTACACGTACTAGCCAAATTGTGTGCCCCTTCATTATTCAGTTCCATCCCTTCTCTTTTTCTTTGCAAATGTGAATTCATGGGAATCACTAAGGAATGTTCATTAATTTTCTGATTCTCAAAAATTGGCATTACTGGACCTATTGTTACTGGTACAGTTACAGCTTCCATATTCTTTGTCAATTCTCTTATTTTCTCAGTCAATTCTTTTGTCGTTTTTGCTAATTCAGTTGCATTGTCACTTTCTGTCTCTTCATTTTGTGAAGTTTTAAATGTTTCTTGTGACCTATTTATTTCATTTCTTCGTTCGGGTTTTTTATTCCTCCCAGTTTCCATTGGCGGTGCATTAGGTGTCACCACCGCAGAAGTCTGTTGGTATGGAGGTGGGTTTCTGTTTAAAATATCTTCCAGCAATTCGTCATCTGTTTCACTACCACCATACACATACTTTTCTACCACTACATGTTTCTTTTTCTCGGTACACTTTCTCTTTGCTTCTTCCTCAACCGCAAAAGCTGGAAACAAACCTCCTGTCATGTTAGCGTATCTCCAACGCTTTACTCTGTCCTCATGATTTATTCCCCACAACCTTCCAGGCAAAAACTCATGATTCTTTAATCCTCTCGATCTCTCTCGCTCATACATCTCATCTTCCCATTCCGTTAAAGCTTCAAACTGTGTCGGTCTAGGTCTGGGTTCTAACATTACCATCTTTTCTCTCAAATTCCGTAATACAGCTACATTAAATGAACCATTCTCAGGAAAAGCCAATGCTCCATCGTTCTTGGTGTATTTTGTCCAATTTTCTAACCATATGCATGTATGATATCCATATTTCAGCATCATATGTGAAGCTGGTGATTTCGGCGGAGGAATTATTTGTCCCTCTCTAGTCACTACCTTTTTGTCCTTCTTAAAGAAGTTCTTAACTTTCGACATCCAAGACGTTTTCTCTTTTCCATACTCATAGTACGACATGATTCACAACCTTTTTCTCCTTAAACAATCCGCAATTCAACACTGTCCCTATGTGTTATTTCAACCAATACTAGCGCGACTCACACCAACACTCCAATCACAGCGATTTCTGTCTACGGCGCACTGTCCAATCCCAGCGCGGCTTTTGTCTACGTCAGTCCTGCTCCTGTTCTCATGTGACTACGCACTGTCCAATCCCAGCGCGACTCTTGTCTACGTCACTTTTGCTCTTGACCCCTCCTTTACAAAATTTATCGGCAATTTCTTTTTCAACAATTTTTGTTAGTTACAACATTTTAACCACATTTCCATTGTCTGATTCGCTAAACCGAAAAGATAGCTTTGACCATTCACACAAGAATTCTGTATTTTCCAGTAGGCAGCGCTTACCTCTACCCTACCACAGAATTTTCAGTTTCGCCGATAAAGTAGCACTTCCCTCTACCTTACCCTTCTTTCAAGCAATCAGTAAACCCGTTTCTCTGGGGATAAAACACATGTGGAGACTATACTGCTCCTGAGAATTAAGGTCAGAGTTTCACAAGAAAACCGATCACTATTTCACTTACACACCTTTTATACGCAAAATGTCCCTAATATAACACAACCTGTGTTATTACCAAAAATGAACTCAGACAGTGTAAAATTCCATGTGACTTCTCTTGCCACACGTGTTCCACTTCCTACTTCCCGGAAGCGTGAAAACTTACATATAACATAACGCGACTCAACAAAAAGTGTTAGACATGAACTTATCAATAATCTATAATCAATAATCACCAAACTAATCTATAGTAACCATAACTCTGCTACCAAGAAATCTGATCCAGCGCTAACAATAAAAATAATTCTCCTATTATGCTTTGGTCATCCAGGTGCAATTATTTCTCTAACACACACACAATATCCATATGTCGGTGGGGCCCATAACACCGCATATACATTCACTTACTCATTTGTTCCCTGGATTTCCTCCGTCATGAACCTAGGAGAAAAACGATTCGCTGGAAGGAGACGGGATACCTCTTTTATAATGACATAATATTTCTCATTTGCTTTTAAGGTATTCCGCTCATTGGTCGATGGACCAACTAGTAGGAATCAGTTGATGGTGATTAAGACCAGCTCAATCACAATAAACTCTTTAACATTTCATTTTAATCATTGAGCTAAAGAAAATCACTGAGTCATTTGTTTAAAGAATAATAAAGTTTATATAAAGTTTTGAATGCAGGAAATTGAGATTAAGCTTATTATTCAGATCATTGCATTTATCATCAATATAAGAATAGTTTGAAATTGCAAGGCACTTTTATTAGACGGAAAAATGAGGTTATCATAATAAGAACTCTATAGATCAATCTATCTATCTCTCTGGGGAAAGCCTAATAATTCTAATAAAAATCTATCAATAAAAAGTTCTCCTAAAGCAGCATCTTTATACTCAACTGGAAAAGGAAAATAACAGCAGCAGCATCAGCTCGTCAGCATCAGCAACCGCAACTTCTCCCATCTACAGCATCTAACTCACGCAGCATCTAACTTCTGCAGCATCTCCCGCAGCATTCGAACAGCATTCTATTCTCCAGCATATCTAACCCCTCCCACCAAGAGTAGGTCTTCTTATACCCTAATTCTAGCTTACAGCATAAAATGTTTCTTCTTACATGGCGCGATTCATTCTCATTGGTCAAAAACTCAGGTCCATATACATTTTAATCAAACTTCCTGGTCTTAACCAGTTCCGTGTGGAATGTCCATGCAAGCATCGTTTCCCACAGTTCATGCACTTGCTCATCCGTTTCGATCAGTCCAAATTGTATCTTTTTCTGTTACATTTTGTGTAATACAGTTCCGTCTATTGATTCAGTCAGGCTTCTCACGCTTCTTGCTGATCATCTTGGCACACATCTGCTCAGAAGGGTCACAACAGCCTTGACCATACTTTCATCTTAGCCTCTCGGCATCAGCACGTGATCATCCCTTTTCCACAGCCTCTCTCCTCTATCACATGGTCTCCCGCTCATGCGCACTCTAGTAACTCGCGGCCATTTTATATTGCTGCTCGGCAGGCCTAAGCGCACTATTTTCAAAGATAAACAAAATGTTATTAAAACAAAGAAATATAAACCCTTTCGTTTCCCTCCCGTCTTTCTACGTACCCCAATTAGGTATTACCTAGCAGAAGCAACATATAAAGCTGTCCCTTACTTACCATCGCTTTATTTTGCAACCACACGTTTTATTTAAAAGCACAAATCATGCATTTATTATTTAATTAGTACGCAAATATTATGTTATGTTAGACACGTAAACAATTATAAGTCAATTAATTTGCACACAGAATTGCGTGTTACCATTAATCCTTAACATACATTGTTGTTTATTTACTTAAGCGAACATGTTTATTAATATTGTACGAAAATATTAGGAGGTTAAAATTTTTACATTTACCCTGCTCCATCAACTGTGCGGACAAGCATCCGGCACTATGCAATTACCGCGAACTGCATATTTCTATCGTACTCCGCCGCTTGCGGAGCTCCGCGTAGTGCGGTGGAGTTTTTTTTTGCACTTCGCGAACTCCGCTCAGGGTTAATTGAAGCACTTAAACATGGGTCCCCGTCTCATCGCATTGATTAGATTACTATATACTGACTTAACGGCATCTGTGCGGGTGGCCGGAACTACTTCTGATCACTTCTCTACAAATTGTGGTATACGTCAGGGTTGTCCCCTCTCGTCTCTATTATTTGCCCTAGCTATTGAGCCGTTTGCGGCGTGGGTGAGACTTGATGCTCTCTATAGTGGATTTGAGTGGACTGTGGACATATCTGACCGTATAGCTCTATGCGCAGATGACTATTTTTCTTGACCGATCCCCATCGGACAGGGCCCGAGTACTCCAGGTCATGCGCATTTTT
This sequence comes from Calotriton arnoldi, assembly GCA_963921515.1. NCBI lineage: Eukaryota > Metazoa > Chordata > Amphibia > Caudata > Salamandridae > Calotriton > Calotriton arnoldi. The sequence goes on from CAWUFW010004271.1 coordinate 1,324,187, forward strand.
GGCGAGACCTCGGGTCTCCATATGAACCCTACCAAGTCTCAAATATGGCCACTCAGAGGGTCGTTGGGGAACGGGAGATGGGCTGACGGTCTGAAGCGGGTGACACAGGGCTTTACATACTTAGGCATCTTTGTATCAGACTGTCAAACACTCTCCTGGAAAGATAACCTAGAAATAACTACAACCAAAGTTAAAGCTGAGATGAAAAATTGGGCCTCACTTCCCCTCTCACTCTACGGAAGGTCGGCCATCTTCAAGATGGTACCTTTGCCGAAACTACTTTATCAATTGCAATCCAATCTATACCCCATTTCTATGACATGATTTCGGCAAATGAATGCAGGCTTGGGCCAATTCATGTGGGGAGGCTCCACGGCTAGAGTCGCCCTGCGTACATGTATGCAATATACATACTGCGGCGGCATCGCCAAGGCAGACATACACTCCTACCATGCAGCGTCATAGTTACAAGTCTTGAATGAACGGTGGTATGGGCCTAGGGACGAACCCGCATATAAGCTCGAGCGGTGGATTATGGGAGAACCATCCCTATACCCGCTCCCATATAGCTGATCGACCCCAAAGGGACTCCTCCCGCTACACAGGTGGTAATTCTGTCCTGGTGACAGACATTGCGTCGCTTGGGCTGGTGGGGGCGCCTTACACAGGAGACCCCGCTGTGGCGAAATCGCCTACTCCCTCAGGGTGCAGACTTACAAGGGTTCAGCGGCTGGGATAACATTGGTATCTCAACCTTAGGGGATGTTATGAGGGGGCCACACCCTGAAGTCCTTTCAGGATCTCCAAGGGAGTTTTCTATGCCGCATTCTCAATTCTATAAATATTTACAATCACGCCATGCCTTGCAGTCATACATTAGGGATCTGACAGCCCTGCCCGAGTTTAGTCCATTAGAGGGCAGGCTCCTGATGGGGGACCTGGGAGACCATAGAATTTCTAAAATTTACCAGACCCTAGTGACGAATAGCCCCACAACCCTAGCCTCTCTACGGACCTCATGGGACATAGATATAGGACCCATAGATGATGATGACTGGTCCGAGGCACTCCAATCACCACATGGAGCCGCAATCCCCACCCGACTACATTACATTCAATTAAAATATCTACACAGGGTGTACTACACTGGACAAAGATTATGGCGGGCTGGATCAATCGCCTCCCCCCGGTGTCTTCACTGTCATTTCGTTGACGGCACCTTCCTACATACATGCCCCAATCTCGATCGATTTTGGTGGGGGTTCTACAAAGCTTATCCGTAGTATTAAAATGGGATATTCCTCGATCTTCCAAACTCACACTTCTGCATATCACAGGTGAAATTGGGGGTAATCATTATAAAAGACAGTTATTATTTTTGGGTCTGACACTCGCAAAACGGGATATTGCCAAACACTGGAAGGCTGACACCCCCCTCGTGTATCGACATGGAAGGGTAGCATGGATTATGCCATGGAGTTAGAATGACCCGTATTCATTGCTCGTGGATGTCCACACAAGCACATTAAAATCTGGAAACAGTGCGCCACATATAGGAATATACCCATGGAGATGCACATTAAAGAAGACCATCAATTAATGTATGAAGTGGTAACATGCCAATAAATATTGAGGGTATACACTGTCACCAAACACCTGTAACAGTGACGCAAGCAACCCTGGGATATATGCAAGTGACTAGACGCAGAATCGAGATTAGTTGGATGCCGTTGTTTTTGTTTGATGCGTGTAATCCTCTGATACTGGACGAGATATGGGCGGTAGTTTTTCTCCTATATACAAATGTAATGATCTACAAGTCCATCATTGTATGGAAATCCTGTATTGATCTCCACAAACTCAATAAAATTTGTTTAAAAAAAAAATAACAGTGAAAAAACAGAGATATTGTAGTGTAGCTCCTATTTCCCTAATAGGCTCTGCGCATTGGAATAATATATCCTATAGGTTTGACATAGGACTAAGGTCAGTATGTCCCTATCGAGTATATTAAACTTAATTACTTGTGCCAGCTAGCTCAGAGGCCACTAGAAACTTCTTGACGACAAGAAGGGAGTAGTTTCTGGCAGCCGCAAAACATGACCACTGTGTTTCCCTTTAGAATCAGAACGTGTCCCAGAGTTGTGGAAACAATAGATAACTATTTCACTCAGCTCAGTCGTGCATGCTTAGTTTTCTCCAAGTTACACAGAAAGAAATAGACGGGCGGTTCAATAAAGGATTTATTGAACAGTCTTGTTTCTGGTGTAAGTAAAATGTGCTGTTACGATCACAAGACAGTATGCGAGATAAATAATGTACAGGGTGAGCAGTAGAAATAAATAATACTGCGATAGCATTATCTTCTAGTACATATGCTGTTACATAAATAACACAGACTAAAAATGCGAGTACTCATACGATGCGTTGCTAAGCTAATTCTACCCCAATGTACCTAACCTGACCTAGGTGTAGTAAGAGGGAAGAAGTAGGTGAAGTATTCCTTACTATGGTATACTAAGAGTATGTTAAGTCTAGTATGCCTAGTATGCCAAGAGTCCCTCTAGGTTCTAGTCAGCTCCATACCTGAAGAATGAGAGAGGTAGGAATCTCTTTGCCAGACTCGAACTCCAACACCCCGCAAGGGAAGTCAGATCACTGGAAGCTGGAAGCTGGGCTCTCTGCGTGCAGGGAATGGCAGCGTCTTCTCAGTGCGTCAGGCCGGGAAACGGGCTCCTCTGAAGTCGAGGTCTCCTCTGGTTTACAGGGGCTAGGGAAGGTATATTTATACCTGAGAGCACCTAAGAATGTTAGCATTGACGTGAGTTGGACAGCGAAAGACGTCATGAATGAACCCCTAAGGAATAATGGTTCATGCATAATATATGAGTCCTTGAAGAAATCAATAGTCCTGGACTTTAAAACTCCCGCAGCCTAAGGGTCTGTTCTTCATGAACTCGTTGTGACGTTAGGGTGGACGGATGTCAGAGACCATGCCTGTATTTGGAGTGCATGGTTTAATGCCTAAATAAGGGCTGGGATTTTATGCCTATATAAGGGCAGGGCGAATTGTGCCTATATAGGGACATGATACTGGAAAGCCCGTTTATGGATACCCTAAGAGGAATACAACAATATTACTTGTTGGCTCTATTGTGTCTTTCTGGTCAAACCAGTGGTGACCGGCAGTACTGTGCTGTCCTCCATTACCCGCCACAAGTATCAGTTTAGCTATCTTCTAAGAAAAACATCCTGGAAAGCTATAATGTCATCAATAGGTGAAGTCCTTGATGGAGAACCAGTGGGTGATGTAGGTATATAGGATATATATGGTGAAGACAATTCTGGAAAATCACCTGCAGTCAGAGAAGCATAGTGAGTTGTCTTCCATTTGTGACCCGAGGACACACTTGGAGAAAAAAAAAGTGTAAAATAGTGGACTGCCATTTCATGTAATTTCACATACTTTTTTGTGTATTTCACATGATTTACAAAAAAGGAAATTATGCAAATTTGGCCCAGACCTGTGAAGTTCCAGTCACAGTGGCACCTTCCGTAGCAATCTTTCGATGTTTCTTATTTTCCTCTGTCACCTTAAGATCTTCACGTTTTCCCATGAGGCAAATGCCTTTCCAGTCCTCAGGGTTCTTTTTGACTTTTTTATGTAAAATTCACAATCTTTAATAGACTGTAACAATGGTAAAACAGACCACAATAAGTCACGTGAATCTGAATCTAACTTATTCGTCCAACAGAAGGGGTTCTTCACAAAGAGTGGAGGTATAACCACAAAATTCCCCTTCAAAAATTAGAACAAACACTGGTAAAGCCAATAGGTCTCGGCAACGCAAGATATATTGGCTTTGTCAATGTTAATGTCTTTAAGCACTCTGCCTGGAATGTCCCTTTGCAGTTCCTCGCCCCCATGCCCTCAACACCGACTACAGCTTGAGTGTGCTCTCCTGAAAGTGGTCAGAGAGAAGCTGTAACCGCGCTCTGCAGCCATGTTCTTTAGCAGCAGTGACTATGAAACACTGGAAAACCCGCCTACTACCACATGGAAATAGAAAGAGGACAACAAGGCAGCATCAGCTTACGAAGAACCAGCCACCATATTGGATTAGCAGTTAAGTTTGTGTCCATTTAAAAATTAATTTAGCATATCCGTTTATGATAATATTTTTTCCAATAATATTTATACGATTTTTATAACTATTATATTATGCATTCAGTGCATATTTCTTTCAGACAGTACATTCATTTTTATTATAGTTTCCAAAATAATCAATCATATCGTAAAATTTATATTGTATTTAAATTTGAATATCACTGTCTCATTGTTTCACCCCTCAAGTTTACCATTCAAAATTGCAGCTTAGTTTTCATCCAAAGTCGAGGATGTGCTTCTGCTGCTGTACTTTTGGATTGAACTGCGCTCGTAGTGTATTCGTACCACACAAGCATCAACACTAATCTGTGTTACAGGGCCTATGACGCATGTATGACATGGTTTTATGCAGATGCTGGTGCAAAAATTAATGCCAGCCCTCCCCTACTCAGAAGTCCATGTAAAAAAAGAGAAATAACCACAAGAAAGATATATCATTCTTTGAACATAAAATTGACCTTAACGTTGAAATGCTGGCATTTCCAGTTCAGTTGAAACAAGCAGCAACGAGGGGAGCAAGACGAGGCAAGCAATGATGGATCTAGCAGGCAAGCAGGGAGGGGGCAAACAGCAATGAGGGAGAGTTTAGGGGATGGGCAAGCAACACTGGGACATTAATTTGAAAATAATTCTCACCTTGAAGTCAGAGAAAGAAAAGTAAACAGGCACCCTAGGAGAATAGCGTCTGACATTTGACCTCAGCCTTTGAATGCACAGCAAATGTGATGAGATAAGAACAAGATTTACAGGCCTGTTTACAGAAACGCAGCTCAGAGCGAGTGAAAACATGAGCCCTCATGTTCAGTGCCCTTAAACAAAGAAAAAAGTAGTTCCTAAAACAGTTTCTAAAATGGGAGCAGTGGCAGGACAGTAGTAATTGGTCCATGTTGTCGTGAGGGCTAAACACATAAAGCGGCATGACGCATGCATGCCATGGACAAATGAGGCGAAAGAATGTGAGAGTGATGATGGAACCAGCAAATGGGAAGCCTATAGATGGGCTGAAGCACACATATTTAATACAACAGTCTCTTCGAGATAACGCATGCACTGTCTAGCCGAGACCTAAAAAGAGGTTGGAATTACTACAAACATGTTTAAGATGTCAAACGAGTTCAAAAATGTTAAAATCCCAAAATAGGTGGACAAACCCCTGGAAGTATTCTGAGATCTTCTCAACATGAACTGAAGCCCCCCCCAAAAAAAAATACTGAGCCTGCAAAGTAACTACCTGAACAAGCCATGCAGAGATAGGGAAGCATCTGATGTTTGAAGGGTCAGTGCATATTTTCTCTTCTTTGTACACCAAGCCTTATCAGACTACTTTTATTTAGACATTTTGCTTTGGTTGCAGCACAGTTCAAGGTTCATACTGTTGTTACTTTATGTTATTAAAACTATTACAGCTATTAAACTAATTGAGAGAATGCCCAATTCAACAGTCAGCATTGGGGTTTCTATATCACTTCAACAAAGACAACAACTCCTTGTAAAACGATACTGACCCACAAATAACTTTTCTGTGGCATTCTTCATCACTGAGTCCTCGCCCAGATAGGAAAACCATTTGGGCGGGCTTGGCCTTTATTATAGGGAGAGTGCTTTCATCTTTCACTTATTGTATTGGTATCTTTTAAGTAATTTTAAATTACCCAAAGGTAACCCCTAGAAGATGTTTTATGTATTTAGAGGTCCTTTTGTATGCTTAAAAAAAATGATCAGATGCAGTTGGGTATTATTAGTACTCCTGTATCTAGTCGAAATCAAGCTACATGTTTCAACTGGTTGTTTTGCTGCCCAATGGGTCTCCTGGTTTCTTCAGGACCATGCTGAAGATCCCTAATGTCTACAATTCAAGGTGCACAACTCTGTTTGTTCTCTATTACATACATCACTTGCTTATATTGATCCATTCATGCATGCAAACCACTTTGGCAATATTCTTATTGGGCATTAATAGCCACTTAAAGGTTTGGAGGTGGGTGGACCTTATAGTCATTCATTCGTCAAAGATCCCACCGGCTGTCTCAACTATATTGCACTCTAATCCCTGTATCACATTATGTTAAACTGGCAGATGCCTAGCTCCTCCTTTTCATATTGATAAGAGGCAAGCTCAATCTGCCAAAAAAGTAGAAAATGCCTGCTTCCATTTTCTACTTTTGTATGCTGCCTGCACTTTCCTGTCAGCAAAAGCAAGGGGAGGCACTCAGACAGGCATCTGTGAACTGGAAGCTGCTACAGAAGAGGTTGAGCGAGCATCACAGGAGAGTGAAGACTTTTTTTTAACCTCACTTTCAGGTATGAGACAGCTCCAGCTCCAGCTCCTGCTCCAGCTGATTCTCATGGCCCACAGCATACTCAAGAGATGTTTGGAGATGGCAGCACAGAATTCCTCCTTTGTTGGTCTGTAACAATAGCAATAGCACACAAAGTGAGCATTCAGAATGGCTAGCCAACTTCAAACATTCCATCCAGGGTGCTATTTCAAGTTTGACCTATGAGTAACTGTTTTTATTAAACTTTGAAAGAATGTCTGCAGAATTTAATGCTTTAGTTGTACCACACAACATAATATAACAAATGCTCTTGGGGTCAATTTTGTGACTCTTGGGAAGAGACAAAAAACGTAGAAAGTAATCTACTAAGGAAAGGGAATCTAATGGCATAGCTAAAGCTACAAGAATGAACAACCCTTCTAAAAACCTTGGATTAACATTGGATCAAAGTCTGTGTCCTAACATGCTGCTTAATCTTGGCTGGCCTAATGGTCATCTATTAACCCCTTCCATGCGCACGACGGCCGGGAGCCGTCGTGCTGCATGCCTCCCTGTGCGCACGACGGCTCCCGGCCGTCATGGCACATGGCCCCGGAAATCCCTCTGGTGCAGGCACCAGAGGGATTTCTATTTCTCCCCTGTAGCCTTCTTCCCCAGCTCCCGAGCCACCCCCCCCCGTTTCAGTGAAATGACGATCAGCGCACACGTCGCGCTGACGTCATTTCGCTGAAATGAGCTCATTTCAGTTTCACTTTCTACGTGCTCAGGGGGCTATCTCAGCCCCCTGAGCACGTAGAAAGACGCGAGAGGTATCATTGGAAAGGGGAGAATCTCCCCTTTCCAATGGTACCCCTCCCCAGTGGATCCCTGCTTGGGGATCGCCCCAGGAGGGCAATCCCCAAGCAGGGATCGACCCACTAGACACCAGGGAGGGGGGAGCAGCCCCTTGGGCAAGGGCCTTCGCTCCCCCCATAAAAACATTGCCATAATTCAGTCTTTCTGCCCCCCCTGGGGGGCAGATGGGGGCAGTAGCCCCCAATTTGCCCCCCCGGGGGGGCAGAAAGCCCACTAAAGGCCAGGGATTTTTTTTGGTGCATTTGTTTTTAGAGTGGGGGCTGCCCGAAACGGGCACGCCAATGCCCCCACCCCCGCCACCATTACAGCCTTTCTGCCCCCGGGGGGGCAGAAAGCCCACTAAACGCCAGGGATATTTTTTTGCACAATTTTTTTTAGGGTGGGGGCTGCCCAAAACGGGAACGCCAATGCCCCCACCCCCGCCACCATTACAGCCTTTCTGCCCCCCCCGGGGGGCAGAAAGCCCACTAAACACCAGGGATTTTTTGGGCGCATTTGTTTTTAGGGTGGGGGCTGCCCGAAATGGGCATGCCAATGCCCCCAACCCCGCCACCATTACAGACTTTCTGCCCCCTTGGGGGGGGCAGAAAGCCCACTAAACGGCAGGGATATTTTTTTGCACAACCTTTTTTTAGGGTGGGGGTGCCCGAAACGGGCTTGCCAATGCCCCCACCCCCGACACCATTACAGCCGTTCTGCCCCCCCTGGGGGGCAGAAAGCCCACTAAACGCCAGGGATTTTTTTGGGCGCATTTGATTTTAGGGTGGGGGCTGCCCGAAACGGGCACGCCAATGCCCCACCCCCCTGCCACCATTACAGCCTTTCTGCCCCCACTGGGGGGCAGAAAGCCCACTAAACACCATAGATTTATTTTGTGCAATTTTTTTTAGGGTGGGGGCTGCCCGAAATGGGCACGCCAATGCCCCCACACCCCACCACCATTGCAGCCTTTCTGCCCCCCCTGGAGGGCAGATGGGGCAGTAGCCCACTAGATGCCAGGGCCCACTAGATGCCAGGGATTTTTCTTTGGGCAATTTGAATTAGGGTGGGGGCTGCCCAAAATGGGCATGCCAAGGCCCCCCCCCCAAAAAAAATGACAGTCTTTCAGCTAAGTGTGAGGTTTGCAGAGGATTCTGGGTAGGAAAAAGTTGGAGGATCCATGCAAGCCATACCTCCCTATAAGCCCCCGGGTGTCTAGTTTTCAGAAATATGTGGGTTTGGTATGTTGCCCTAGCTGGCCGCCGAGGCCGGGGCGAAAAACCCAGGTGACCCCCCTTGCAAAACCAGGTCGTTTTGTGATAGGCACTTTTGATGTCGCCTCAATACGTTTTGGGCCCTTGCCTGTCGTGGGTACTTGGGCCTCCCACATGAGTGAGGCACCATTTTTATCGGGAGACAAGTAGGGAACGCTGAGTGGTAGGAAATTTGTGTCAGCCCGGTGATGCCACAACTTTCCCACACAAAAATGTGTGGAAAAAGTGATTTTTTAAGCTAAATTTGAGGTTTGCAGGGGATTCTGGGTAAGAAAACGTTGGGGGATCCACGCAAGACATACCTCCCTGAAATCCCCCGGGTGTCTAGTTTTCAGAAATGTGTGGGTTTGGTAGGTTTCTCTAGGTGGCTGCCGAGGCCGGGGCGAAAAACCCAGTTGACCCCCCTTGCAAAACCAGGTCGTTTTGTGATAGGCAATTTTGATATCGCCTCAATACGTTTTGGGCCCTTGCCTGTCGCGGGTACTTGGGCCTCCCACATGAGTGAGGCACCATTTTTATCGGGAGACCTGGGGGAACGCTGGGTGGTAGGAAATTTGTGTCAGCCCGGTGATGCCACAACTTTCCCACACAAAAATGTGTGGAAAAAAGGATTTTTTTCAGCTAAATTTGAGGTTTGAATGGGATTCTGGGTAAGAAAGTTTTGGTGGATCCATGCAAGGCATACCTCCCTGGAATCCCTGGGGTGTCTACTTTTCAGAAATGTGTGGGTTTGGTAGGTTTCCCTAGGTAGCCGCCGAGCACGGGGTCAAAAACCCAGGTGACCCCCCTTGCAAAACCAGGTTGTTTTGTGATAGGCAATTTTGATGTCGCCTCAATACATTTTGGGCCCTTGCCTGTCGCGGGTACTTAGGCCTCCCACACGAGTGAGGCACCATTTTTATCAGGAGACCTAGGGGAACGCTGGGTGGTACGAAATTTGTGCCAGCCCGGTGATGCCACATCTTTCCCACACAAAAATGTGTGGAAAAAGTGATTTTTTTAGCTAAATTTGAGGTTTGCAGGGGATTCTGGGTAAGAAAGCGTTGGGGGATCCACGCAAGCCATACCTCCCTGGAATTCCCCGGGTGTCTAGTTTTCAGAAATGTGTGGATTTGGTAGGTTTCCCTAGCTGGCCGCCGAGGCCGGGGCGAAAAACCCAGGTGACCCCCCTTGCAAAACCAGGTCGTTTTGTGATAGGCAATTTTGATGTCGCCTCAATACGTTTTGGGCCCTTGCCTGTCGCGGGTACTTGGGCCTCCCACATGAGTGAGGCACCATTTTTATCGGGAGACCTGGGGGAACGCTGGGTGGTAGGAAATTTGTGTCAGCCCGGTGATGCCACAACTTTCCCACACAAAAATGTGTGGAAAAAGTGATTTTTTTCAGCTAAATTTGAGGTTTGCAGGGGATTCTGGGTAAGAAAACGTTGGGGGATCCATGCAAGCCATACCTCCCTGGAATTCCCCGGGAGTCTAGTTTTCAGAAATGTGTGGGTTTGGTAGGTTTCCCTAGCTGGCCGCCGAGCAAGGGGCCAAAGACCCAGGTGACCCCCCTTGCAAAACCAGGTCGTTTTGTGATAGGCAATTTTGATGTCGCCTCAATACGTTTTGGGCCCTTGCCTGTCGTGGGTACTTGGGCCTCCCACATGAGTGATGCACCATTTCTATTGGGAGACCCGGGGAAACGCTGGGTGGTAGGAAATTTGTGTCAGCCCGGTGATGCCACAATTTTTCCACACAAAAATGTGTGGAAAAAGTGTTTTTTTTAAGCTAAATTTAAGGTTTGCAGGGGATTCTGGGTAAGAAAACGTTGGGGGATCCATGCAAGCCATACCTCCCTAGCATCCCCCGGGTGTCTAGTTTTCAAAAATGTATAGGTTTGCTAGGTTTCCTTAGGTGCCGGCCGAGCTAGGGTTAAAAAACTACAGCTAGGCACTTTGCAAAAAAAGGGTCATTTTTCACTGTGAAAATGTGGTGTGTCCACCTTGCGTTTTGGGCCGTTTCCTGTCGCGGGCACTAGGCCTACCGACACAAATGAGGTACCATTTTTCTCGGAAGACTTTGGGGAACGCGGGGTGTGTGGAATTTTGTGGATCCACGCAGATTCCAGAACTTTCCACCACAGAAATTTGAGGAAAATGTGTTTTTTTGACAATTTTTCAGGTTTGCAAGGGATTCTGGGTAACAGAACCTGGGGAGAGCCAGTCAAGTCACCCCATCCTGAATTCCCCTGGGTGTCTAGTTTTCAAAAATGTATAGGTTTGCTAGGTTTCCCGAGGTGCCGGCAGAGCTAGGGTTCAAAAACTACAGCTAGGCACTTTGCAAAAAAAGGGTCATTTTTCGCAGTGAAAATGTGGTGTGTCCACCTTGCGTTTTGGTCCGTTTCCTGTCGCGGGCACTAGGCCTACCCACACAAGTGAGGTACCATTTTTCTCGGAAGACTTTGGGAAACGCTGGGTGGGTGGAATTTTGTGGATCCACGCAGATTCCAGAACTTTCCACCACAGAAATGTTAGCAAAATGTGTTTTTTTTGACAATTTTTCAGGTTTGCAAGGGATTCAGGGGAACAGAACCTGGTGAGAGCCAGTCAAGTCACCCTGTACTGGATTCCCCTTGGTGTCTAGTTTTAAAAAATGTATAGGTTTGCTAGGTTTCCCTAGGTGCCAGCAGAGCTAGGGTTCAAAAACTACAGCTAGGCACTTTGCAAAAAAAGGGTCATTTTTCACTCTGAAAATGTGGTATGTCCACCTTGCGTTTTGGGCCGTTTCATGTCGCGGGCACTAGGCCTACCCACACAAGTGAGGTATCATTTTTCTCGGAAGACTTTGGGGAACGCGGGGTGGGTGGAATTTTGTGGGTCCACGCAGAGTCCAGAACTTTCCACCACAGAAATGTGAGGAAAATGTGTTTTTTTTGACAATTGTTTAGGTTTGCAAGGGATTCTGGGTAACAGAACCTGGTGAGAGCCAGTCAAGCCACCCCATCCTGGATTCCCCTGGGTGTCTAGTTTTCAAAAATGTATAGGTTTGCTAGGTTTCCCTAGGTGCCAGCAGAGCTAGGGTTCAAAAACTACAGCTAGGCACTTTGCAAAAAAAGGGTCATTTTTCACTCTGAAAATGTGGGGTGTCCACCTTGTGTTTTGGGCCGTTTCCTGTCACGGGCACTAGGCCTACCCACACAAGTGAGGTACCATTTTTCTCGGAAGACTTTGGGTAACGCGGGGTGGGTAGAATTTTGTGGATCCATGCAGATTCCAGAACTTTCCACCACAGAAATGTGAGGAAAATGTGTTTTTTTGACAATGTTTTAGGTTTGCAAGGGATTCTGGGTAACAGAACCTGGTGAGAGCCAGTCAAGTCACCCCATCCTAGATTCACCTCGGTGTCTAGTTTTTAAAAATTTATAGGTTTGCTAGATTTCCCTAGGTGCCGGCAGAGCTAGGGTTCAAAAACTACAGCTAGGCACTTTGCAAAAAAAGGGTAATTTTGCACTGTGAAAATGTGGTGTGCCCACGTTGCGTTTTGGGCCGTTTCCTGTCGCGGGCACTAGGCCTACCCACACAAGTGAGGTAGCATTTTTCTCTGGAGACTTAGTGTAACACAGAATTGTAGAGCAACTGTTATTATCTATTGATTTTCGATGCATTTCTGCCTTCCAAATGAAAGACATAGGGGCCGATTCCGATCTCGGCCGGTAGGGCTCCGAATCGGATTCGGCTTTACCGGATCCGATTCGGAGCCCTGTTTCCCGACCGAACCGTACGCGGGTCCGGCCGAGCGAGTACGATGCGAAATCGCCGACCGACTCGTCCGGGCATCCCGACCGCTCCGACCGACTCGCTCCCGGCTCGAACCGCTCCGACCGACTCGCTCGGACTCGACTCGCACCGCGCAATGGAGACGTTCCCGGCCGGGTAAGTACGATGCGCGCCGCGAGCGAGTCCGACCGAGCCGCGCCCGTCCGGCTCGTAAGAGCTGTCGGAGCCGTACTTTGGGGGTCCGTGTCGGACCCCCTGTACGCGTAGCCACGCGAGTCGCACACAGGGGGACCCATGGGTCCCCCTACCTGTGCGTGTGCGGCGCGAATCGCTTCGCCGCGTACCCGCTGTAGGGGCGCACTTGTCCGACTCGCACCCATTGAGTCAATGGGAGCCCGCGTACGCGTTGTACGACCGGCTCCCATTGACTTCAATGGGAGTCCGACCGACTCGAGTCCGATAACATACGGACGCATCGTACTCGTTCGGTCGGACTGCACGGGTCCGATTCGGTCGGAAATCTCTCCGGGTCCGGCTCGGTCGGAGAAATTTCCGGCCCGAATCGGAATCGACCCCAAAGTGTAAAAAAGAAGTCATTTTGAAAAATGACCTATAATTATCATGCTAGTATGGGTACTCTCAATTTCGGAAATGTGCAAATATCTACTGTTTCTAAACTCTATATTTTGTTCCAATTTCAGAAATACATAGGGGTCTACCATACCAATTTTTCCATGTATACATTTTCCCAAAATAATTGCTATATACCCGGTACATAATAAAAAACCATTGCAAGACGCTGCTCAGTTATTGGCTCTGGGTTCGTCGGGTTCTTGGTGAACATACAAGTCCTATATATCCCCACAACCAGAAAAGTCCAGGAAATGTAACGGTATATTGCTTTCATACAGCTGTCATAATTAGAAGAAGTTACAGGTGAAAACGTTGACACAAATGGCTGTTTTTTTCAACTAATTTTCAATTTTTCCTATATTTAACTGTTAGTTTCTATGAAGAAACCTTGAAGGATCTACACAAATGACCCCTTGCTGAATTCAAAATGTTGCCTACTTTTCTAAAATGTATAGCTCTCCAGGATCCATTATTGCTTTCATACCCATTTCTACCATTAACTGGAAGGAGGTTGAAAGCACAAAAAATAGCAAAAATAGGCTATGTCCCAGAAAAACGCCAAAACTGTGTAAAAAATGTTGTTTTTCTGACAAAAGTCTGCTTGTCCCTGAAAGCTGGGAAGATGGTGATTTCAGCACCACAACCTCTTTTTTATACCATTTGCAGGGAAAAAACCAGATGCTTTCATCTGGAGCCCTTTTTTCCCATTTTTCCAAATAAAAACAAAATGTTGCTGTATTTTGGCTAATTTCTGGGTCTCCTCCAGGGAAATCCACAAACCCTGGGTACCTTTAGAATCCCCATGATGTTGGAAAAAAAGGACGCAAATTTGGCGTGGATACCTTATGTGGTCAAAAAGTTACAGGGGCCTAAGCGCGAACTACCCCAAATAGCCAAAAAAAGGCTTAGCACAGGGGGGGAAAAGGCCTAGCAGCGAAGGGGTTAAAGTGCAGAAGATGATGGACTAGCTAACCAAAACAGTCCCAAAATTAAACAAATCATCAGAAAAATAGGAACACCCCACAAAATCAGAGGACAGTGAAATTTGTCTGCTCTGCTAATCAGAAGAAAATGATTAATTGTAGGTGTGGCATTCTAAATAAGCATATTCAGGACAATCAGCATATGAATGTGACAAGATGTTAATAAAGTTAAAAACAGACTCCATATGAATAGTGTTGTTTATTAATAATGCTGTGGTGCATTTTGCAGCAAGCAGACTGAAGACAATGGTTTTAGGTCTGTTGTGACAGCACAGCTGAATGCTTTACCTACTCTTATCAATTCCAACTCTTTCCAATCCTATCTATCAGAGGTGGCCACCGGGATGAACAGCAACTGATTAAAATGTTACAGTGAAATTACAAAGATATTACTTTTTTGGTTCTGGTGTGTCCTTCTTGTCAAACCAGTGGTGACTAGCAGAAATGTGCTCTCCTTTAGTACCCGCCACGAGCAACAGAAACGTTGGATTCTGGTTGGACACTAACCTCTCTGTATTGCAGACTAGTACTTCAGCATCATGGATTCTCATTCTTAGAACTTTAAGAAGGAGTCTTCCTCTTCTTTCCAACACTGCAAGAAAGACTAAAATGCATGCTTTAATATGGCCTTATAGCCCAATGTAGCGGGCCATACCGGCCATTAAAGGCCCGCTCCAGCGTTAAAGGCCCGAGCCTAAGGCGAGGGCCTTTAACAAGGGAGCAGGACTTTAATGGCCGGTATAGCCCAGCTACGGAGGGCTATAAGGCCATTAGAACATTCCACCACTAGACGGCAGAATGTTATAATAAAACAAAGGTCTCACAGAGACCGAGGGGATTGGAATCCCCTCAGGCTCCGTGAAGCCTTTGTTCAAAGCAGCAGCTGTGAATGACAACATTGGAATGTTGAAACTCCGTGCTTCTACCACCCATTAGAAGCCCAGAGCACTCCATTGTTTTCAATGGAGCTCCCAACATTCCAATGTTCTAATAATGTTGAGATTTGATTTTGGGAATTCTCTACTTTTAGGTCTTCGTAAGTATAGAAAGCAAGCTCTGCAGAAAATTTAGAACTCTGTGGCCAGACTAGTTCTGAAAATTCCTCCATGAAAATCGGTACTACCGGAACTTAGACATCTGCTCTGACTCTCAGTTTGGAAAAGATCATTATTTAAAGCTGTGTGCCCTATCTTTTGAGCTATTAATAACATTGAACCCAAACACTTACGTTCCAAACCTAAGTGCCTGAAACAAACGTAACATCTACAAAACTCAAATATTCACCATTCCCGGATTTAAATGGGATAAAGTGGGAGGACGTTCCGTCTCCCTTCTGGACACCAAATTCTGTCATTCTTTATTTCATTTTTCACAGCCTCTGGAAAAAGTACTGGACTAACGAAGAACCCGGCAATTCCAGAACAGACCTTTCCCCTGGAGTTCCTCTGCGCCAAGATACCCTGTTGGGATGGTAGTGCCATTTATAAGTTTTATTTCCATTCTATTTCATACATTGATGTGATTTGATTCTACCCAGCAGAGTATTACTTTCGCACCACATGCTATTGGTTGTTTGGTATAATTCTGCCTCCTAAGGCATGCTTACATTTCCGTGCATTTTACATCTAAAAAGTACACTGAATCATCACGCACTATGGGCCTCATATACAAAGCCCTTTTGTGATTGCTTTTCTTTATGTACAAAAGTCTTTTATGACTAGGTAAATTCTTTACAATTTGTAAAAAGGTTTTTCTAACCCTGTCCGAGTCACAAAAAGGAGGTGCTGTGAAAGGGGCTTGCTCCTCCTATTTACCAGTTGGAGAAGAATATATCAATGGTTTGTGACATTGCTCAGATACTGAAATGGGTGGTATCTGATTCATAAAGGGGAAAGGGTCCTTCTTTACAATTGCCATCTCTTAGTAAAACTTTTTTTTTAAAGGAAAAAAAATGTAAAAGTAGTCTGGACTGCATTTTAAAAAAGTTTTCTTTATTTAAACACAATCACAGACATGGTGGTCTGCTGACCCTTGCTTGCCACCATCCCAGTGACTTTGGCCAATCTCAGGTGATCGCAAATATTATATAGGCAAGTAATTCTGCCACCCCCAGCAATTCGGTATTTTGTAAATTGACCTATTTATACATAGGTCGATTTGCAAAAATCAGATTGCATTCCCAAAAAGTTAGTGCACACTTTGTGACCACTTTTACAAATGTAACCTTTGTACATGAGGCCATATTTTGTATCTCATACATGCACTTTGTACAGAAAACGATTGTTTTATAATTTGTTTTTTCAATGCTGCAAGCATTTAAAAATGTTTCAGTCAATACTGAAAATACAAGCTAGAGCTATTGGCTTTGCCAATGCATGTTATACTTTAGGAAATCCTGAAATAAATGAAGATAGTATTTATTTACATCAAAGTCCAAACAAAGACAGAACGTTTTTAAAATACAGTACCTTAGTGTAGTGGAACAGCAATGGATCATCAGTTGAAAGAGAAACCATAACACCTTTCTCAAAAAAATTGTAAAATGGACTTTTAGAATACTCTAAGAAAAGGCTATTGTTACTCAAGGGTGACATTGCGATAGGCACTTTGCAGAGATAGTACAGGTACTGCAGAATAGAACTCTAAAAGAAAACAAGAAAACAAAATGAAACAAAGGCTGTACTGGTAACTTGTCCTTTAAATAAGGCACAAAGCTTGTTTTTTCGTTTAGCAGGGATTTAGCAATTGTCATATTTACTGGGGCTCACTAAGAGATTTCTCATGAAAGCCTGGCATGGGAACAGAGGGGGTAATAACTTTCTATGAGGAGGGCTGCAGGTTTCCCTACCTGAATTGTGGATGCATGTGGAGTGAGTGTGCTTTCCCTCTGGGATCAGAACATATGTGATGGTAAGAGGATGGGATAGGGACCTGGCGTGGCACATGAAATAGAACAACAAGCACAATCATTGCAAATGCACAACATCAAAAGCAAAACACTAGGAACTGCAAAATACAAACAAAGGTGTAACCATTGGTCTAAAGAAACAACTAATTGATACATTTAGAAGCAATTACTGTGAACACTGTTAGTATATTCCTACCTGGGAGTGTGTTCTAAACTATATATATTGGTCATCTGGTATCCAGTTGGCTCTTGTGGTGAACATGGCAATAGCCTGGGAAACTGAATCAGATAGATGGTTTAAAGCTGATGCATTGTCTAGATTACCTACCAGTTATCTTCATTACTCCTAGTCTATGTCTTTCTTATCCCACTACTAACTGCTTGAGGGTGAGTCTCACCTGGGAAAAAGGCAATTCAATAGCTCCAAACTTGAAGCAAAAACAAATATCTATTTTTAGGTTGAGCTTAGAAAGCGCTTGTGCTGACACTTAGTGACCATTATACATGCTTTGAGGAGTTCAACTCCACCCATTGCTTTTCATTTGTCTATGTCAGTGTCATTTAAAAATACTTGCTTGCTAGTGGTCAATCCTGCCTCTTCGTCCCATCTCTTTCTCTTCTGTTCCTCCCATGGAGCAGGGACTAAGTACTGTATCATAACACCATGGTTGTTTATCTGTTCTTTGGGGGACTATTTTTTTCTTGGTTTCCTCCTCTGTTACTGTTTACCTGTGTTCAGCTTCAGGGCCATAGCTGCTTACATTTTAATATAGCATTCCTCCCTCCCACCTCCTCTTAATGCCACAATTCTTTTTTATTGAGAGAGTTAATCCAATGACAGAGTCCATAATTGCATAAAAAATAAAACAATGGATAAAGTAAATACATCGCATTTGACAGTTGACTATTAATCACTACCCCATCGGAGTTTTTAGGGGAAAAGTGCATAAATATGACTTGAATGTAAAAAGAGCTAAATAAAATCTTGTTAGGAAAGGATCTGTAATCAGATTTGGGTCTGTCCAACATCCCAGCATCAAATATCGTCTTTACCAATTCACTTGACCTTTCCTTAGAATAAGAAAATAAGAAAATACAATTATTTTCTTGCTTGACTGATTACTTAAAGTGCTCATACAGATTAAATGGCATAATCAACAAATGCATAAAGTGCAGTATTGCAAAAACATTATAAGAAAAGTGTCTAAGTGCATTAAATTGAGCATACGAAGCCTCATCAGAGTACCCACTATGCAATCTAACTAAAAAAATGTATCATCGAGCATAGTTTGGGCTTTTGTGAACGTACACTCTTCCATATGCCTTCTCAACCCTGAAATGTCTCCCATTTTTCTCCCCTGCTATAAACCAGTGACCTTACCCATCCCCTCCCATGAAACCCCCCAGTGCACCCTGTGCACCCTGTGGATAGCCCACACCTCCTGCCTGTCCACTCTCAGACCCTAGGTGCCATGACCGTGCACCTTTGCACACTCCTACTACCAAAGAGACCCTGGGTCCTCCGGTCCCCTACCCTGGATAACCAGGATAGGTGCCTTTAGGGAGGGTAGCGGAGGACCCATGATCAACATCTTGCGTGTACCATCTACCCCTCTTTAGTGTGAATTGGACAGCTTTTGTAGCAACACCTGAGCCTTACCTACATCATCAAAGAGGTGAAATTGGCAAATTTGCTAAAACTTTAGGTTTGGATTGCAGAACAATAGACACTTGTGCCCCCTTCTCTTTAAAGGGACCAATCAGCAGCTGGCTGAATTATTTTTGCCTTCGTGCTCCTAGGGCTGTCATGTCCCAAAAATTTCTAAATTGCGGAGCTTCTTGTATTTAGAGAGTCTTTTTTTCTATAGCTTTGGTCAATATATTTTCTCAAACTCGAAAGTAAGCGAAATTAACCAGAATTGTGTGGGGGTATTTCACGTTAGTGGGCACTGGGGGGGTACCCAATGGGCTCTTGTGATAGTTAAGTCGCCTGTTAGCTCTGTAATTGTTTTTTTTAACAGGGACTCCACCCAGTCTCGCACCTGGGGACCTTCAATTGTTTCCGGAACACCTACTGTACATAAATTCGAGTGCCTATTGTAGTTTTCCAAATCCTGTAATTTAGATTCCAGAGCATCTTAACTTTGCCTGCTTTGCAAGACTTTCTGCTCAAGAGATGGAACTTTATCCTCTAAAACGGAGACTCGATCTTCTGCCTCTGTTGTGTTAGTGCTGCATCCTGCTCGACCGTTAGTTGGGCTTCTTTTGGTAAGATATTCATATGGTTTTGGGCTTCTTTGAAGGGGGATTGGGCTTGTTTTTAGCCTTTTTTCACTTTTGGATGTCTACCTTGTTGGGCTTCTTTTGGTAAGATATTCATTTTGGGCTTTCTTTTAAGGGGGATTGGGTTTGTCTAAGTTACTGACCGCAACAAGCAGGGGGCCGCAACTACAATCCCCAGCATGTGATCACTCATGCTTCCAGCATTAGCCGGTCCACCCTAGGAATCATTTTCCAGGACTTGTTTGGATATCCCAATGCCCACTATCTTGACCTTAACAGATATGGCTCTCCCCACCCCCCCTCGAGTGTTCCCCATGGTTGGAGCCTCACTTTTGTTTCTGAGGATAGCCACTCTCAACCTCAGCCCACTGCTGTATGCAGGGGCCTCAACTACATTTCCCTTCACCACGACATACACGCATGGTTTGTTGCAATTCCAGCTCCAGCCGCACCGCATCAAGCAGTAATTTTCCCCTATTTAACGAGCATATACGGTACTGCTGCAAATGCCCTCTCCCTCGGCATGACGAATGGCTGTACTCATCAGGATCTCCAGATATTGTCACCAGAGGCACAATTTCTTTTATTTCAGAGGGCAGCAATTTGTTTTGCTTTATACCTTTTGGTTTTTATCCATTGTTGCATCATTATGCAGCCCCATTTTCAGTTTTGTTCGGGCTGTATGATTTTGGACACACCCCCTCCTTTAAATTATTTCATTCATACTTTGCACAGTGAAAGGATGTGCTATGTGCATAGTTCTTTCAAGTTACCCAATGCAAAATCTATAGTCAGCATTTGGAACTTTAAATTATCTGAAGATTATAAACATGATATAAAATAAGGTGACGATGCTGATTGACCCACTGAGATCAGCAGATCAGGCTCACTTATATTCTTGCATTTTCGGTCAAAGCTTACAAGTTTCCTTATTTTTACATTGCTATTGACAATCCCACTTCCTAACACATCAAGTGAGTTCATTCTGGAAGCCTGACTTATGGCTTGTCTTTTTTTTTAAACACCAAAAGACACAGATCTGGAATTTAGCTCCTACCTATTTGTTTTTTTCATCACCAAAAAGGCAAATTTACCCACACAGTTCCATGCCACACAATTCAACTCAACACATTTCCAATCCACACTACATAATTCAATACCAAACCACATAATTCAACTCAATAACACAATTACACAACACACCACAATCATCCAATCCACACCACAGATTTTCACATCATGCCAAACAATTCAACGGCACACCACATGAGTAAACTCCGTTACATACCACTCCACACCGCAAAATACAATGCCACGTAATTACACTCCATAACACACAATCCCACTCCACACAATTCCAGTACATTCAATACATTATTACTATCCACATAATTCCACTGCACACCATGCCACATAATTCCACTACACAAATCCTTCCACACTACACAATTCCACAGCTAACAATTCCAGTCCAACCCAGATAATTCCACTACACACCACATATATACACTCCATAACACATAGGTAAAAGACATTGTCATTTGAAATGGCAATAGCTCTAACTCAATGAAATTGCTAGACCTATTGCATTTCCAGTGCTTCTCAAGTCATTTTACTACCTTTACTATCCTGGATCCATAGATTCCCCCAATTGAGCCTCCCTCTACAGTAGAAAGGTTTTGAAATTACCAAGTACATACTGGCAGCGCACTGGGAGGGAAGGCAGGGTTGTAGGACGAGTAATACTCGGACCTGAAGTAATGAAGATTACTAATGAGCAATCAGGGCTTTACCTTCTCATCATCTCTTCCTCCTCGCAAGCCTAACTGCTGGAGGATATGCCAACCCTAGAAAATGCTAGCAGTCAAAACATTCT
The DNA here is from genome assembly GCA_963921515.1 of Calotriton arnoldi. Lineage (NCBI taxonomy): Eukaryota > Metazoa > Chordata > Amphibia > Caudata > Salamandridae > Calotriton > Calotriton arnoldi. Next base: position 1,345,182 of record CAWUFW010004271.1, read on the forward strand.
TACATACGTTTATCAGTGCTGAATAACTCTGTATTGACACATATAAATTCATACTCAGTATGCAACTGAAACAGCTAAAGATAGGCCTGTTTTGGAAAACCTTCCTGAACAAATAGCTGAAATGTTCAAACGGCTGTGTAGTATAAAGCTGTGAGTTGTGACCCACATGGTTGCTTTACAGTTTTCTTACCAGTTAACTTCTTTTACTTCTACCCATGAGGTTGCCATACCCCTTCTGGATCTTCCCAGAATGCCCAAGGAAACCCACAGACCAGATATGCTATGATAGGAGGTATTTTGTGCAGAAGAAATAGCCAAATTAACCCATCTAATAATAAGGATGGGGAAGATTTTAATCCTTTACTCCCAGAGCAAAATATGAATAGATGTGCCTGAGAAGACCTAAAGGTTCTTTCCAGATAACTTAACAAAGCTCTTCTGAAATCTAGTTTATTTAGCTCTTCTTCTTACAAAGAAGATGGATTCTTGAAGAAATGAAGTAACATAATTTTGTGTTCCATATAAAACATGGTCAGAACTTTCATACATAAAACTAGGACCAGGACCTAGAATTCCTTAAACCGGTAGAATCTAAAGGTAAGGCAGGTCTAGAACTAAGGCCCCAAATGTTGGCGACTCTCTGGTTGAGGTGATAGCGAACAAAAACTTATCTCAGCAGTCAAAAAAGACAAAAATGCAGATTGTAGAGGCTCAAGTGTTGTAGGCTCTTGAAAACCAGTAGCAAATACTATGCTGGTAACAGAGAATAAGAGACTAGCCTTTGAAGCTCAACACTTATGAGACGCCAACTGATTAAATCTTCAATTGTGGCCAAGACATTTTGATTCTCCCTGAAGGCATGGAAGGAGGATCACTGAACGCTATGGCCCTCATTATGAATTGCTCATCATTTGACCAGATTTGCTCACCCCTGGAGTTAAGGATACCGAAGCAGGGTAGAGGAGGGAAGAAATGAAAACAGAGCATCTGACGTCCACTGGAAGCCCAAGCTTCCAGACAAGAGGCCCTGGAACAGAAATGAGGAAGCTGCGTGTCCTCCTTGGATGCATATAGGTGCTGCCACAGATAACCTAGATGAGTAGTCCCATCCTAAACCACCCTTGGAGTAACATGGAACTCCACTGATGACTTGAAAACTCTGCTCAGGTGAGTCACTACAGAATTCGCCATTTCCACCAGATAGGAATTCTACCCCGGAAAGCAGACTGTGGAATGTGCTACCTCTGCTAAACTCCAGCACTTGAACTCCCTTTGATGGTTTGTGCAAGACTTCACTACCTTGTTGTCCATTCTTACAAGTAGTGCCTGGCCCTGTACGTGTGCAGCAACGGATTACAGCGCTCAGAATATTGCTGCCAGTAGTCAATTGGATGGCTGGATGAATCCCTTCTGTAACCACTTGCCACGTATCAATATATAATCAAATGTGGCTCCCCTGCGCAACTCGCTAACATGTATAGTCACTACCATAGGATGAGGTGGATCCAGTAATACTCGCACAAGCAAGTGAGAATCCGCCAGCCATCAAGAGCTGTTCATTCTGAGATGAGAAAAAAAGTGAAACCTGGGATCATGATTTCCAGGCTGCATCCCAATGATTCTGTAGATGTTGAACAAGAGGTTTCAAGTACAATCAAGCCCAGTACTACTGCTGTGGTGGCTCACATAAAATCAGACCCAGAGGGCACAACCTTCAGGTCCACATGCTTCCAAATGAAACACAATTAGTGCAATTAGTCTGAATAAAACAGTAATGTCCAAAGCTTTAACTGGTTTATTGAAGTTGTGGTAGTGCCCAAATTCATACCGGATGCTGCTTCAAACTTGTATTTGTAGCATGTAACAATTAAAAGTTCATAATAAGTGTTGATTTCATCATAGACCCAATGCATTTTGGGAAAACCCTTTATGAGGGGTAACTGCAACGTGAAATTTAAAAAGGTCCTGTCAGAACATGTCATAGTAAAAACTGTCACAGATTAGTTCTTGGCAATTGGTCACCAGAAATTAACCGATGTGAGCACCGCATGCAAGAAACAAAACTAGAAGGGTGCTGATGTGAATACATCGGGCTCTAATGAACCACATAAACAACCAAAATTGTTGCTTCTGCAATAACTAATGTAACTATGGCCAAGTGATTAAACAAACGTTAGTTGAGAACCCCACCTGTGAAAAAGGGAAGACGCACCCCATGCGTATCGCAGTGCTTACACGTGGTGATTCAGTGTTCATGCACAAAAACGAAAAGCAATTATTACAAATGCACTCATGTTTACAATGTCGAACAATAAATTGTAGATGAGTAGATCGTGCCAAACGTGCAAAATCAAAATGAGATCAGACTGTGAAAAACAGTGACAGATAAAACTTTTACTCTATATTTTAAATGATGCAAGTGCAAACTCAAAAATTCAAGCCAATGTACCACTAGACTGGAAATTTTATTGTTGTTGCTTATCATGCTTTTATGTTCAGTTATGCGAATCTTTCAGTTTTGCCTTCATTCACCTGGCCACAGGGGCATTTAATGCTGTAGATAACATGTTTAGTGTTGCAATTTTCAGTGTCTTAATTTGACAAGCTGACATTTTTGTGGATGGATTGCTACATTGCCTACAACTATGTTGTTGCAATGTATGCAATTGCAATATTTTCTAGTGCTTGCATACGTTTTCTGAGCTGACAGGTTTTTTGAGGCCAACACTTCTTTTAAATTTCTTGAACATTAGTAAGTGAAGATTGGTTTATGGGCTAACAGTTCCTTGAAGTCATGTTCAGTTGTAGTAACGCCCATCAATTCTAGATGATGTGTTTAATCGCTTGAGAATTCATAGAACATTTGAAGACAAACACCATTGTTGGTGGCTTGTCAGTTATGACTTGTTTGAGTGAATGTATGATGATACAACGAGTACCATCACAACGCGGTATGTTACATCGCGGTCTTGACAACGCAAGTCGTTACATCGACTTGCGCTGGAGGGCGCTGGACTTAGGAATAGTGTGAATTACTATTCCAACTCCAGTCTACGTACAGTAGGGAAGGTGTTGGAATAGTAAGTAATTCACACTATTCCTTAGTCTAGAGCGCCCTCCAGTGCAAGTCGATGTAACGACTTGCGTTGTGAAAACCACGATGTAACCATACCACGTTGTAATGGTTTTGTGGTAAAGGATGTTTCCCGTTTGAGTAGACTCACTCATTTCAGAGATGTCACCCGTTGCACAGCTGTGTTAAGTGAAGGATATCCTCTTACAATAAACCGAGATTTGTATTCTTCCAATGTTGATAAGCAATCCTCATAATCAGATGTGATTCTCTTTATCTGTAGAAACTGTGAGAGTGGTAAATGTTGTTTTGTTTTAGGCTTTGAGAAACTTCTCCTATATCAGGCATAAAAATAGGACCCTCAGAACCACTCTTGAGTACACTTTCTTGACCTGTGGAAGGACTCCCAGGCAACTCCCAGCTTCTGTGGTCTGCTGTGTACACAATACACAAAAAGGGGGGGACAGGAAGCCGTAGAGAGGTCCAGTACCCTTGCTCCCGAGAACAAATATGCAAATAACAGTAGGGTAACCGTTTCTAATAGAGTTTGTTTTCAGGTGGACAAATGGTACATGGGAGGAGACCTTCCTATTTAGGAAGTAGTGCCCTCACACACCTGTAAGGGTGTCATGCTTCATCATCGGGCGTTTGCTCCTCGTGGGGTTGGCACTGCAATACCCCACAGGCCCCGTGAGAGGGCTCTTTAGCGGAGATCTTTTATACAAAAAGCTGTGATGGTGAGTGCGGGTGTGTGGGACATGTAAAATGGTGAGTTAAAAATACCATAGGAGTACCCAAAAACTGATTAATTCTGGGTTCCCCTTGGTAAGGATAAAAGCAATGATTAAATTGTTTGTTTCTAATGATGAGAAGAGACAATTCAGTGAAGAGTGCAGGTAGTGTGGGTTGTGTCGGTCGACATGTTTCATGCCTCAATGGCCCCGGGGGGATCCTTGGCGTTTCATCAGGACTGAAAGAGAAGTTAACCCTTACTCAGGGTTGGGAGTATGAGTGCTGGTATCAAATGATTACCAAATTGTATTCACACACTGTCGTGAGTTGAATAAAGTACCTAGTAGATGGTGAACCTAATGTTGTCCTATAATCCAGCCCTACATTTGTGAAATTCGTGCCCCTCAGGTCAGAGCAGAAGCTCGCCTCAATGCTACGGTGTAAAGTATTGCCAGCGTGGTGTGAGGCATAGTCACCTACCCCTGCGTCTGCATCTGCTTGCCTGGAGAGCTGCTGTGTACTCCAAAAGACTGCTTTACTGCACCTGGAAGGACTGATTTGCTGCCTGAAGCCTGCCTTGAACCTTCAAAGGCCTGCCCTGCTGATTGAGCCCTGTTCCACCTCTTGAACCCAGGACTACGAGAGTGACTCCAAGGGCAAGTTGGCTGGCCTCCTGATCAAAGACTCAAGGACAGAAAAGTCTCCAACCATTGTGAACCTGTTCCTGGACCCAGCCTAAGTGAGTCCTGAGCCTCCAAGTGGTTCCCCTCTAGTCCAGGACGCTTGGAAGTGGGGCTAAAGGTGCCCAGATAGCCAAAATCCAATACTTGGGGCAAAAAACTGCTCTGAGAACCGAGAGGTGACCGGGACCTACCTGTCCGTTAGTCTTGCTAAGGTGCTTTGCGTGTTGGCCTGACTTTGCAGCAGCTCCTGCTACTTTTTTCTCTGCAGCAGGAAATCATGTGTAGCAGTCCTTCACTAATGGGGCATCTTGCCTAGCTGAGCCCTCGTTGGCTACAGCTTGCAGCTTTTTCGTACTGGAGATTTTCGACTTCCTAAAGAGCCTGAAGGCCTTATTACGAGTTTGGCGGTCCGACCGCCCAAATGCTGCATCTGCGGCTGCCTGTGGACCACAGCGCTGGCGGTCTTAAGACTGCCTTATTACGAGTTTACCACATTGCCGGCAATGTGGCTGTGGAGATCTAGCAGCGGTGGTGATTATTTTTCCATATGTATTGATGGCTTTGTGAACCTTTCAAATGCATATGTGTCAAATGCACACATATGCATGATACATGTGGAAAAATACCATCTACCCATTGCTGGAGTCTGTCCCATATGTGGGCAATCCAGGCAATGGGTATATGGCACAAAAAGGACTCACCTATATATCGCTGCAAACAGGGTCATAATCATCGGGTGAAGATGCGGCTGAGAAGGGGGGCCTGAAGAAAGGGATCCACGTCAAACTCTGATGGGAAGAACAGGTGAGGGGTTAGTACGCACCCCAAATCCTTCATTTCCGCCAACTTGATGCTGGCGGTCCCTCTGCCACGGTCAGCTCGTCAGAAAGCCAACTCCTCTGTACCGCCCTATTGCAACTGCTTTTCCCCGACTGTGTCCCCTGCGGTCTGTGGTGTGCTGGTGGTGTTGATGGGTCAGCCGCGGTCTTTGCAATACCAATCCACCCAACTCGTAATATGGCAGTCAGACTGCTGAGCTCACGTCGGTCGGACCGCGACCGCGGGTACAGCAATACACGGACCGCCGCACTCGTAGTAAGGCCCTAACGTAGAAATCTTCACCGCAACGTTGTCTAGAGGCTCCCCGGTGATGATGCCTACTCCTCGGACACTGTCTGCAGCCCTCATCCACTATAACTTTACTCTCTCAGACAAGTTTTGTTGAAATTTCTCCCTAATCTTCTAAGTCCAAAAGTAAGCGCTGACCGGGCCCAATCCATATCGTGGTCAGCCACATTTTTTGACTTTGATCTGGTCTCGTGTGACTAGATCCGCTGTTGGCCCTTTGATCTTTTAGGGGCTAGTTTTTACCTTAAACTTTAAAAAGTCATAACTCGGATTGTACTAATTGGATTTTTGTTGTTTTGATGTCAAATCATTTATTGATATTTACTTTTTTTAAATAAATCAGTGTGGGATTTTTCATGTGTTGTGTTCTCACTTTATTGCTGTTTCTGTGCTGCATAAATTCTTTACACATTTCCTCTAAGTTAAGCCTGATTGCTTTTGGGCCAAGCTGCCAGAGGGTTAAGCACAGGTTAATTTAATAACTTTTATGGTTCACCCGGACAGGAATTGTGGCTGTTGCTTGTGCAGGGTTAATATCCCACTCAATCAATAACCCAATTTCTCACAGATGCCATTTTGAAAGTATTAACAGTCAGGAAGAGAATGACCCCTGTGAGATCCATAATGACATTAACATCTCGTCAGGGTCTGAGAATAACAAAGAGAGCCTAGTGCAGTCTTTTCCTCTGCTATTGAGGTGGAACCCTGGCCACTGCCCCTTTCTGCATTAAGGCTGTTACTTCCAGAGAGCATTTCTCTTTGCTCCTGTAGCAGGAAGAGGAATTTGTGGAAAACAGGAGCTTGCAGGGAATGATTGAAATTACAACTGATACCCCTAATACTTGCAATATACAAGAATCTGTGATTCAGGCTTTTCACCAGCCCACGTACCTCTTTAATCTACATTGCACTGGATTCCGGTTCTTTCTGACATAGTAAAGTTTTAGGGGAATGCTTCTGAGAAGAGGGAGAGGGTGGGTCGCCACAGTCATTACAAGTGAGGTCATACTACCTCAAACCAGGAACAAAGCAGGAGGATCCCAAAGCCAGCCCCACCCACCCAAGTTGGATGCCATAAAGGGGGCAAGCACTCCTTGCTCCTCCTGTATATGTCCAAGCCCTTTCGTCAAAGGACTGAAAGGAGGAAGGGTGGGTGGGATGTCATGACTGTGATGAGGATGAGAAGAACTAAGTGTAATGAAGATTACCGGTGAGTAACCGGGCCATTACCCCTACGTCCCTCATCCTCGTTCCAATCATTACAAATGAGGTATACCAAAGCTGAAGTTCTTTGATACGAAGAACAAAAGCCATGATAATACAACACACCAAAGCTTATTAGAAAACCATAAAGTAGAAGAAAAATAAAGTAAAGTAAACCACTATACTATGTAATCATAAAGCTGCATTGAAAACTGCTGTGCCTAACTTTAGTTGACAATCTGCAACAGAATTCAGAAGATAATGTCTTACAAATGTGAGTTTTGAAGCTCAAGTAGCTGCTCTACAAGTCTCCTGGATAAATACTCCCTATAACTCTGCCCAGGAAGCAGCCATTGTCCTGGTTGATCTGCCCTGGATAGGAAGACTTGTTTCCAGGTCCTGTTCTACTAAGAGAATAGTAGAATTTAGCCACCTGTTGAGCCTGATAGTAGAGAATTTCTTGCCCCTTTCAGATTGTCCAAAAGTCACAAATATTTAATCAGTCTTTCTGTGATGTTGCAACCTGTGGATATAAATCAAAAGAGCATATTAAATATCAAGAGTACTCAATAATTCTTCTTCTGCATTAGAAGGGGAAGGAAAATAAGAAGGCAGATCATTTCTTGAGACCTATAAAAAACAGAGTTAACTTTAGGAAAGGTAGGGTCAGGTTTCAACACTACCCCATCCTCCATGAATCTGAGACAAGGAGGGGAACACCTCAAGGTCCCCAACTCTCCTACCCTTCGAACAGATGGAATGCCACCAAAAATAAGACCTTAAGGGATTAGAACCTCAGGTCAACACTGCCTAGAGACCCAAAAGGGGAAAATTGAAAGCTCTTAAAACAGAAGGAAGATCCCAAGACAGAGAGATGGGAGCCTTACCAGGCTTTGCAACAAAAAAGCTCTTAAAGAGCTTAGCAATTAAAGATTCACTTGTCGCCAAAGGTTCAGGAAACTTGATAAAAACCTTGACAGCAAATCATTGAGCTTCAAGGGTGGAGACTAAAAGATTCAAATGAAACCCATCCAGAAGACACTGTAAGACAGAGGAAAACCTAGAGTGGAGCAGGTGGATTATGGGAAGAGCACCACCTGCCAAAAGATTTCCAGTGCCTAGAACAGGCTTCAAGCATGGAGGTCTGTCTAGAACGCTGAATTACCTCCACCAAAGAAGAATAACCTTTTGCTAAGAGATTGAACTTCTCAACTTCCAAACTGACAGTGTGAGCTACAGGGGAAACTGAGAAATAATGAGAGGCGATGGGAGTCTCGGAAGTACCCAAGGGAGAAGCAATGCCAGGGACTTCAGAAGTGTAAACCAAGATCTTCTGGGCCAAAAGTGAACCAACATGATCGGCTCTTCCCCCTCGAGAAGGAACTTCTTGAGAACCCTCTGGATTAATGAAAAGAAAAGGAAGGCTATAGAAGATGCCTTGGCCACTGGATCCCCAATGCATCTCTTTTCCAAGCTTCCTTTTCTGGAAACCTGGAGCAGTATCTGCGAAGTTGAGTATTGGTTGTTGATGCAAACAGATCCACAAAGGGGGCTCCAAAAAGCCTACAAATTCTCCAAAAGTTTAGCCTGGACAGAGTCAATCCTTGAGATGAAGGAAATTGCTTGCTCAGGTTCTCTGCTGTCAGATTGTCCACCCTTCTGACGTGGACCGCTGTTATGCCCAGCAAGTTCTTCTCTGCTGAGAGTCCCAGTTGGGTAGCGATCTTATTGAGGCTCTTGGACTGAGTGCTCCCCTGATGGTTGATAAATGAAGCTTCCCACAGTGCTGTCCGTCCTTATTAGTATATTCTTTAGCACCATGTTAGGGTAGAAAAACTTCACTGCCCTGAAGAATGCCATCAGCTCTCTCCTATTCGAAGACCTCTGACTCTCTAGAAGAGACCAGTTGAATTGACACGATTTGTCCTGAAGAGTGGCATCCCAACCTATGACACTGGCATCCGTCGTGATGACCACAGGAGACTCTGGATGTATTGCCATGCCCTTGGAGAGATTCTCGGTATCCAATCACCAACTCAGAAAAGCTCTGAGTTCTTGAGTCACAGGGATAGACTTCAATAAAGGATCCGAAGCCGGGTACCAATGACTGTTGAGCTGCCATAACAGAGACCGAAGGTACAATCATACGCGCTGGACTGTGTTGCCTGATGACGCCATATGACCCTGAGTTTCGAACCAAAGACTGGCTGGAGTTTCTGCTCTCAATAACAAATCCTGAAGAACAGACTGGAGGGGATTGATCCTCTGTACTGCAAAGAAGACTCTTGCATGGTCTGTGCGGAAGCAAGCCCCTATAAAGACCAAGGCCTAAGTCGGGGTTAGCTGACACTAAGGAAAGTTGAGAAGAAATGCCAGCTGAGCCAGAGCTAATTTTGTCTGCTCCCAAAACTTTACAAGTGATCCTTCAATGTGTCATTCATCATCCAATTGTCTAAATACGGAAAGAACGGTATCAACAGCAAATGGAGGTGAGTTACTACCGGAACCAACATCTTTGTGAATACTATTGGGACTGACTTTAAACCGAAGGGAAAGACTTTGAACTGCCAGTACTCATCCTGAACAGTTAACCTCAAGAACTTGTGGTAAGGGCTGGCAATCGGAATATGGAGATATGCATCCCTCAGATCTAGAGTGCTCATGAAGTAATCTTGAGGAATAATTCTCTATAGAGACTCCATTTCGAATTTTATAGTCTTGATAAATGTGCTGAGGATTTTAGGCCAGGAAGACAATGAAGAATACTCCTCGACTCTTTTCCTGTCTTGGAACTTGGACAATTGTGCCCTTCATGTACAGATCCAAGATTCTCTTGAGAAGAACCTCTTTTTTGGATGGATCTAGTGGTAAAGGAGTATGACTGGTCCCCTTTAGACATTGGAATTGTCGAACAGTCTATCCTGTGACCCTCTGTTACCATTTACAGAACTCACTCGTCTGAAGAAATGTCCCTCTATTGAGAAATAAATTGCTGAATCTGACCTGTAATTGCGACCTCTCCTGTTTCTGTTTCCGAAAAAAGACATGTAGGAGGACTTTGACTGAAACTTTGAGGGCTCCTCCTGATTCTGCTGTCTCCTTGAAGGTTGACAAAAGGAAGATTTCCATTTCCCTTGAGGACTGCCTCTGAAGAGAAGAAGAATGCTTGCGCTCCTTAAAAATACAATAGAGCTTGTCCTTCAATTCCGCCCCAAAGAGTCTAGAACCCTCAAACTGCATTTTGAGTGCTGCAGGTCGCTGGGCTATATCCGCGTTCCACTCTTTTAAATACAAATTATGCCTCACTCGCTGCCACTGAGGCCCAACTTATCAAACAGCTGCTCTGACAACATTGAAGGAAATATCAGAGAGGAGCTCAATCTGACTTTCAATTTCCTCCAGAATTCTGAGACAATCTGATTGGTCTTGAATAGCCACAAACAAATTCTTAAAGTCAGAATTCAGAGACTGAGCTGTATCTGCTCCACATATGCCAGCTCTCAAGGCAAAGTGAGAGCCAGAAAAAACCTTCTTTAGAGCAGAATCCACCTTCTTATCTGACGGATCCATGAGGATATTTTCTCCTGCCATAGAGGCGTGTTAGCTATTGGGTCTCTAATTGGTAAGTCAGTTACAGACCATAAATTAACCTGCGCTCACCCTCTGGTAGCTTGGCACGGAGCAGGCAGGTGTAACTTAGGAGACATTGTGTAAAGTATTTGTGCAACACTTAAAACAGCAAAACAGTGAAAACATCATGCAAAAATAGTCCACATCTGGTTAGAAAAATAGAACTTAATTTACAGAACCAAGCAAGACAAAAATCCAATAAGGAGATATGATTTTTAAAGAATATCTGTAAAAATAGTGCTTAAAAGCTTAAAGAGCCAACCGGGGCTATACAGTCATGCTGGATTAGATCAAAACTGAAAGTTCAGGCTGACCGCAATGGAGCACGGATTAGACACAGGGACCAACCTTGTCCCGCTGAAAAAGTACCTTGAATGGAAGATGCACTGACATCACAGACCCGATGCAGTGAGCAGAGGAGGTGATATGTCATCGTTGATCCCTTCCGATGTAGGCAATGTGTCGGTTCTGATCTGCGCAGTCACAGATACATCATTGGCGAACCCTTTACAATGAAAGCAATGCACCATTGTAGAGCTACGGAGTCGGTGAGGTCCTTGAACAGTGATGTGTTGATGAGTGGATTTTGCTGGTTCAGCATGGAAAACCCACTTTCAAGGGCCCAGGACAGTAATGGCACGGCGTGGCAGGGTAGGACTTACAGATGGCAGAGTCCAGGTGCTGTTGCAGGGTTTCTGGAAGTCTTTTATGTCTCTGAGACTTCAGAAAAGGGGGGAAGCCCTTCAAGTCACTTCGGGTTCAAGTGGTGTAGATCCAGTCCTTCTCACACAGGCAGAGAGGGCAGCAGGCAGTTCAGCACAGCAAAAAAGCAGTTCTTCCAGAGCCGCAGTCCACCAGAGTGGCAGTCCTTCAGCAGCACAGCAGTCCTTCTTACTGGCAGAGCATCCACAGGTCCAAAATTGTACTGAGTTGGTAGGGTCTGAAGTCCAGTTCTTTTACCCAGTGGTCCCTTTGAATTGGGGAAGACTTCAAACAGGGGATTTGCACTGCACAGAGCTCCTCCTTTTCTGACCTGGCTCCAGACACCCTCCAGACGGCCGCCGACACCATCGCACCCATGCTCCGCCACACCATCAACCGCTCCCTGGCGACCGCCTCGTTCCCCGACGACTGGAAACACGCCGAGGTCAACCCCCTCCTAAAGAAACCCTCAGCGTACCCCACCGACCTCAAAAACTACAGACCCATCTCCCTGCTCCCGTTCCCAGCGAAAGTCATTGAGAAAGCCATCAACAGCCAACTCGCCACATTCATTGAAGAACACAACATCCTCGACTCCTCCCAATCCGGCTTCAGAAAAAACCACAGTACGGAAACCGCCCTCCTCGCCGCAACAGATGACATCCGCACCCTACTGGACAAAGGAGAAACAGTAGCCCTCATCCTCCTCGACCTATCAGCGGCGTTCGACACAGTCTCCCACCGCACCCTAATACGCAGACTCTACGACGCAGGAATCCAGGACAAGGCCCTCGACTGGATCCGCTCCTTCCTCTCCGGCAGGACGCAGCGGGTCAGACTCCCCCTTTCCTCTCGGACCCCACACCTACCACCTGCGGAGTCCCCCAGGGCTCCTCCCTCAGCCCGGCGCTCTTCAACGTCTACATGGCTCCACTCGCCCCCATCGTCAGAACCTATGGACTCAACATCGTGTCATACGCAGACGACACCCAGCTCATCCTCTCCCTATCCAACGAGCGCAACACCGCCAGACGCAACTTTCGAGAAGGCATGGAAGCCGTCGCCAAATGGATGAAAAACAGCTGCCTACAACTAAACACCAACAAAACAGAAGTACTCATCATGGGCCCAAACCCCGATGCCTGGAGCGACACCTGGTGGCCCCCCGCCCTCGGAAACCCGCCAACCCCCACGGACCACGCACGCAACCTGGGAATCATCCTGGACTCCGAGCTCAAAATGGACCGCCAGATCAACTCTGTCTCGTCTTCCTGCTTCCACACCCTCCGCCTCCTTCGTAAGACCTTCAAATGGATCCCCCTCGAACACCGAAAGACCGTCACTCACGCCCTTGTCACCAGCAGACTTGACTACGGCAACGCACTCTACGCCGGAATAAACAAAAACCTCACCCGCAAGCTACAGAACATCCAGAACGCCGCCGCAAGACTGGTCCTCAACCTGCCAAAACACTGCCACATCTCCCAGCACCTGCGCACACTCCACTGGCTCCCTGTCGAGGCGAGAATCACCTTCAAGATGCTCACCCACGCACACAAGGCCCTTCACGGCACCGGACCAGCATACCTTAACAGCCGACTCAAATTCCACGCACCACAAAGGACCCTACGATCAGCCCAGCTCTCCTACGCCATGGTCCCCCGCACCAGAAAGACCAGATCGGGAGGCCGCTCCTTCTCCTTCCTCGCGGCCAAAGCATGGAACGCCCTTCCGCTCCACCTCAGACAGACAACATCGCTCCCCATCTTCGCAAGAAACCTCAAAACCTGGCTCTTCGACAGACCCCCTCCTTGATGGATGGAACCTGCACCCCCCCCTAGCACCTTGAGACCCTTACGGGTGAGTAGTCGCGCTTTAACAAACCCCTGATTGATTGATTGATTAAAGCAGTCCTTTATGTGTGAGTACGATACAGCCCATTCAAGTGTAAGCGTCAGCTCCTCCCGCCGATCCTGCCCAGGATGACCCATCAGGATGTGAATGGCCCATCAAACACACCTAAGTTCCCTTTGTGTGTGACTGTCTAGAGGGAATACATAAGGCCCAGCTATCACCCACCTCAGATGTGTATTGGAGAAAGACAGCAGGCACACAGAGCTTAAGAGCAGAAAAGTGCCATGTTTCTAAAAATTGCATTTTTAAATTTGTAATAATGAATCCAACTTTACCATTAAAGAGTGAGTATTATTACAGCTCCATAGGTACCAAACATTATAGTTCTACTCCTTTTCAATCAGAAGTTATACTTATTAAGTGTAATAAGAAATTCCCAATGTTAACCTATGAGAGGGGTAGGCCTCACAGTAGCGAAAAACAAAATCTGGTAGTTTTTCATTGTCAGGACATGTAAAACTAAAAAGGTTATGTCCTGTGTTGAAAAATAGCCCTCTCTGAAGGGTCTCCCCAAATGTTTTGCCTTCCTCCTCCCTTTTTCCTGACCTTGTTTTTGTTGGATTTAGGACTCTGGGGACTTTACCACTGCTAACCAGTGCTAAAGTGCATGTGCTTCTCCCTTAAACATGGCAATATTGGTGTATACACAATTGGCATATTTAAATTACTTGTAAGTCCCTTGTAAAGTGGTATACCATATACCCACGACCTATAAATTAAATGCCACTAGTTGGCATTTAACACTGACAGTGCCATCCACACAAATAACTCTGTAAACATGTCTCAGGCCTGCCACTCCAGGCCTGTGTGTGCAGTTTACTGCTAATATGACTTGGCATTTAAAACTACTTGCAGAGCCTTAAACTCCCCCTTTATTACACATAAATCCCGCCAAAGGTAGGCCATAGGAAGCCTATAGGGCAGGATGCTGCGTAAGCAAAAGGTAGGACATATACTGTTAAGCTTTGCATGTCCTGGTAGTGACAAATACCCAAATTCATTTTTTACTACTGCAAGGCATGGGAAACATCCATTACAACGCAGTCATTACAACGTACTACCTTTACAACACGGTTGTTACAACGCAACTGCCTTTACATCGCATGTCATTACAACGCAGCCATTACAACCCATGTCACTACAACGCATGCCATTACAACGCATGTCACTACAGCGCATGCCATTGCAATGCATTATAAGGTAAGTAATGGGGAATAGTAATTTTTACCCCTACACTATCCAACACTTACCCTACTGTTGCACTCACTGGAGTGGAAATAGTAATTATTACCCCAACACTATCCAACACTTACCCTACTGTTGCACTCACTGGAGTGGGAATAGTAAGTTTTACCCCTACACTATCCAACACTTACCCTACTGTTGCCCTAAAACTATTATGCGCTGTAATGGTATGCGTTGTAATGGCATGCGTTGTAATGGAATGCGTTGTAAATGTAGTTTCTAAAAATGCGTTGTGATGGCATGCGTTGTAAAATCATGCGTTGTAATGGATGTTGCGATGTAAATCCGCGCTGTAAAAGCATGCGTTGTAAATGTTTGCGTTGTAACGTGTCGTATTCGCAAGACATACTCATCTCATAGGTTAATATTGGGAATTCTTTAATAGACTTTTAAGGTGTAATTCCTAATTAGAAAGAAGTAGCTGCATCATGTTTCATATCTTTAGAATGGTAATGATAAATCCTCTTTACTGGTAAAGTTGGATTTAACATTGCTACTTTAGAAATGCCACTTTTAGAAAGTTGCAAAACGAACAGATGATGGACGGAATGCTGACCAAATCAAACATTCATCACAGTCACAGATCTGGGTTAAATCCATCGTTTTTTTGCACGCCACGCCATTCCAGTTTAGACCCAGCCATATGCAAATCTGTCTTGACACTGCACCCCATGGGAACAGTCCAGCCCGAACTGCCAGGTCCTCCCTGGACCAGAAACAAGCATCCTAAGATCATTTTTGGGTATCACCCTTCATCATCCAGGCTAGCTTGAATCTGGTGGTGTAGCTAGCACAGGACCCACGTCTGGGCATACCCTTCCCAATTAAGGTGACAAATGAAAAAAGAAAGTTGCCATTTCTCTGCTCTTACAGCTCTGTGTGCCTACAGCCTGTCTCACATAAACTTCTGGGGTGGGTGACAGCTACACACTGTGCATTTCCTCTAGACAGCCACAAATACAGGAAGGTTAGGTGTGTCTGAGTACTCAGCTGCAGTCAACTGCATTCTGATGGCTCTTCCTGAGCAGGAAGGGAGATAGGGGCTGTTACTCACGTCTGAATAGGTAGTAGTCTGACCCCGCACAAAGGGCTGATTACCCCCCACAGATAGTCTGGAACCAGGGCATAGGAAGAAAGGATACTTTTGCACTTCAAATCAGACAATTCTGGACCTACAACTGGACTATAACTGCTGTGCTGCATCAAGGACTGAAGCTCTGCTGGACTGCTTTTCTACTATGCTGCCCTGCTGCCTGCTGCTCTTTGGCCCTGCTGAAGAGAGCTGGACTCTGCCTTGCAACTGAAGTGATCTCCAAGAGCTTGTTGGCTTGCCTCCTGTTGCTTGAGACTCCGAGATATCAAATTCTCTACCCCTGCTCCTGTGCCTGATTCACTGGAAGGAGACCCAGATACTTGCACCAGAGAAATCAATGCATCTCCAGTCTGCATGTAGTCTGATGCCTTGCACTTGGAACTTATTGCGTCCGGAACCACCACTTTGGAATCAAAGCATTGCCGTCACTGCATTGAGATCGACGCATCACCTCTCCAGTGTGGATTAACCCAGCCCATCTTCTTCAGAACAGCTGCCCTCAGAACCGACGCTTCGCTCCTTGGACTCAACACATCACCATCACTGCGTGAAGAAAATGTATGCATCCCCTCGACTGCAGGCCCGACATCGACACATCGCTTGTCTGCACCCTGTATCTCGCTGCTTGCAACCAGAATCAAGGTTTCGATATTTTGTCTGAATACCAAAGACAGTATATCCCAAGCAAATGTTTCCCCCCTATGCGGCCTACCGTACAAACTAGTTGCATACATCAGCATTGATTGGCAAGTAGCAGAGTCAAAGGTCCTTAAAAAGTCTGCCGTAGTGGAAAGAAGTTGACTGCTTCAACTGAGGGCACCCCTCTTTCCCTGTCTCCTAGAGCGACATTGTAGAAGCCAGAGTCCACCTCCAATATCGACAGGAGATCTCGTAGATGAGTCTTCCACCCGCTGAGTAGAGTGCTACAGATCTGAAATCTTCACACCCAGCAAGACCGCTGCCTCAAGTTGATGGGTGAAGTGATGTGATGTATTTTGGTAAAAAAAAGGCCAGGCCAAATGGATATGTCCATCTGTATTTAATGCTTTCTTGATTAACTTTTTCTGTGATTGGCCTGAACTGCTGCCTCCTTGCAAGATGAGCTGGAGAAACGCCTTGAAATATAAAGTAGGATGCCCCTTGATAGGTCACTTCATTCAATTTTCTTGCTGCTTGGAGGATGGCGACCCTTATTTTGGAGGAATGTCATTTTGCTAAAATATCTCTGGGTCGCCTCCCGTCTCCCTGGAGCAACTGGCCTACCCTGTGGACTCGTTTTAGCTTGACATTAGGGCCCCCCCTCGCGCAACAGTTCCGAGAATAGGCCCGACACAAACACAATTAGTTTTGGGCCTTACACTCCATCCTCCAGACCCCTCAGACTATTGTTATCACGTCCTGAGCGATTTTGAAGGTCCTCGCACTTCAAAAGCATTGCGTGGAGATGCATTTTCAAATGGTTGGTAGAGCTCTCTAGATGTTCTAGCCTCTAAGTGAGACTTTGGCAAGCGTTTTCTAAATCAAGCGCCCTTGTGCCAATACAGTCTACATCTTGCTGGAGAGCTACAAATTTTGAGATAAGTTCAGCTAGGACCATGTCTATAGATAAGGTTAGATCCACTTTCAAATTTTCACGCAAATCTTTTTTGAAGTTCGGAAGAGAGGACAGGAGCTCTTCCTAAGTGAGGGCCATGTCGGTGCCTTTGAGGGGCGTGGGGGTGATTGGGATATCCGCGAGTCAGTTGGTCGAAAATAGTTTGTGACCCTGTTTGGTTGAGATTTTTTGGGAGGCATGAAGATTGTGATCTTCAATTCTGAAGTTCTGACGTTATCTCGCAACTGTCACGACCGCAACTGTATCATACAAGAGGGTGAGGGGACTGTTGATCTTTCAGTCACTCCCAGGATTTCGAGCTAGAGTATCCATGGCCCATAAACCCGAGTGCCAATAGTGCTATTGTAGACACAACCAGAAATAGCAATCGGTGGAGGACAGGAGCCAAATGTGTCACTCGGGGGTTGCTAGTATCTTTCCAGGGTCAACCTTTCAACTGACGAGCTATGCCAGGTGCTGATGAACCAGTTGTAACAGAGAAGCCTTAGTGCTCAGGAGTGCAGATCCTTATATGCTTGCCGTAAGCTCATGAGCAAAATGGTGTTGGGAGAATGAAGTAGAGTTTGCGCCCTATCTATATCTGGTAGCGGTAGTCAATTTATGAAAATACAGTAGGCCTTGTTTGTTAGAGAATGGAGAAGTCTCTAATCAATATCCATGGTGCGGCCTCGCCAGCAACCGGAGCAAGCCCCTGAAAGAGGTGGCGGGCCCGTGCCAGCCCCGATGCAAAAGCCGATATGAGGCGTTTAAAGCCTTTGAGATCCTTCACAGCAACAGTGTCATTTCGGCTGCCTCAACATCTATCGGGCCCCCTTCAGGACGACCTCTGTCGTAATCAGGGAGGCGGGACACCCCTTGTTATTTAGTAGTGAGCTCTGGTCTGCTTGGGCCTCAGAGCATGCAGAGACAGCAACAAAATCGGCAATGGGGGTGCGGGGGTTACATAGGGGCACCCTGGCACTCACTGCTGCACTGGACAGACAAGCGCATCTCCTCCATTCACCTTCACCCCTGAGTAGAGGGTCACCATCCTTGGGGATCCTTGGGCCGAGAGGCCTATCTCCATTCTTCCTCTCACCCCCGCACCTCATGGCTGGTGCACAGGGAGATCAGAACCGCCCGGGTACCAACACCTCAACGGCACTCCCTGTCGAGAAGGGAGCATTGCTCATTAGGGGGCAAGAGACTACCATCGCCGACCTCGTCGCACTCCACGCCATCGCCTCCATGGACTACATACTCATCAGAGACCTGAAATTCCACCTCGACAACCCCAAGGACCCCAACTCCACCACCCTCCTGCACAACCTCGCCAACATCGGACTGAAACAGCTCATCACCACACCCACCCACAAGGTAGGACACACCCTCGACCCCATCTTCGCAGGAGGCAACAACATCCACTACAGCCACACCACACAACCCCCATGGACAGACCACCACTGTGTACACTTCCACATTGACAAACCCACGCTGCCAAAACCTGCACTGCGCCCTCCGCGAAGGAACTGGAGCAAAGTCACTGAGGAGCAGCTCAACTCCACACTCAACTGCTACGCCCCCACAACCTCGACCGACACCAACCTCGTAGCCAAAGAACTCCACAGATGGATCTCCAACTGCGCAGACAAGCTCGCCCCCTACGTAACGCCAACAGACAGCGCCCCAGGAAGGCCACCTGGTTCACCGCCGACCTCCAAGAAGCCAGACGCTCCTGCGGACGTCTCGAGAAGAACTGGAGAAACAGCAAAACGTAGAGGATCGCACCACTTACAAGAACTCCTTGACGGAATACCACCAACGCATCAGATCCACCAAAAGAACCTTCATCCAAAACAAGATCCTCGCCAACTCCAGCAACTCCAAGGAACTTTTCAGCGTCATCCAGGAATTCACCAAGCCCCCCAGCAAAACCACAGCCATCACCCCCACCCAAAACCTTTGCAACAAGCTCGGTTCCTACTTCCATCTGAAAATCAAGAGCCTCTACGACGACTTCAATGACTGCACAGATGACTCCGAAACCACCTCCTCCTCCTGCAACCCCAGCCAGCCCACCATCTCCGCCTGGACCCCCGTCACCACCAGAGACACCTCTTTGACCATGAAAGGCATCCACTCAGGAGCCCCCACAGACCCCTGCCCGCCACACATCTTCCACAGAGCCGCCACCACTATCGCTCCAGGACTACGACGCACCATCAATGCCACCCTCAAGACCAGCATCTTCCCCGATGACTGGAAACATGCAGAAGTCAGACCCCTGCTCAAGAAGCCCTCAGTAAATCCCACTGACCTCAAGAACTACCGACCCATCTCCCTCCTCCCTTTCGCGGCCAAAGTCAGCGAGAAGACCGTCAAGTCCCAATCCGGACTCCGCAGCAACCACAGCACCGAGACCGCTCTACTTGCCGCCATAGACGACATCCGAACCCTCCTCGACCAAGGACATACCACGGCCCTGATACTACTCGACCTCTCTGCAGCGTTCGACACCGTCTCCCACCGCGCACTCACCACCAGACTCCGCAACACCGGCATACAGGGAACCGCCCTCGACTGGATCTGCTCCTTCCTCACCGGCAGAACACAAAGAATAAGACTGCCACCCTTCCTCTCCGAACCCACGGAAATTCACTGCGGAGTACCCCAAAGATCGTCACTCAGCCCACGCTCTTCAACATCTACATGGCCCTCCTCGCCGCCATCGTCAGACAGCATGGTCTCAGCATAGTATCCTACACCGACGACACCCAGCTCATTCTCTCCCTCACAAACGACCCTATCACCACCAGACTCAACTTCCAGGAAGGAATGAAAGATGTCACATCCTG
The DNA here is from genome assembly GCA_963921515.1 of Calotriton arnoldi. Taxonomy (NCBI): domain Eukaryota; kingdom Metazoa; phylum Chordata; class Amphibia; order Caudata; family Salamandridae; genus Calotriton; species Calotriton arnoldi. Next base: position 1,365,034 of record CAWUFW010004271.1, read on the forward strand.
GATGAGCAGTAGCTGCCTGAAGCTCAACTCAGAGAAGACAGAGGTCCTGGCCCTCAGACCCTCCCCTTCTGCATGGGACAACACCTGGTGGCCCACCGCCCTTGGCAGCCCGCCCACCACCACGGACCATGCCCGAAACCTCTGCATCGCACTCGACTCCTCCCTCTCCATGAACTTACAGGGCAACGCCGTCGCCTCCAGCTGCTTCAACACCCTCTGCATCCTCTGAAAGACCTTCAAATGGATCCCACCGAATCAAGGAAGACCATCATCCACACACTCATAACCAGTAGACTGGACTCCGCAAACTCCGGACCATACAGAACACCACAGCCAGACTCGCCCTCAGCATCCCTCAACACGAACACATCACCCAACACCTACGGAATCTCCACTGGCTCCCCATTGAGAAGAGAGTTACCTTCAAGATTCTCACCCACGCCTACAAATGCCTCCACAACAGTAGACCCCAATACCTCAACGAAAGAATCTCCTTCCACGTTCCCAAGAGAATCATCCGATCCACCGACCTCGCCCTCGCCAAAACCCTGTGCATTCGCAGAGCCAGAAGAGGTGGAAGCGCCTTCTCCTACATCGCAGCCAAGACCTGGAATGAGCTCCTGATCAACATCAGACACGCCCCCTCCCTGAACACCTTCAGGAAGGCACACAAGACCTGGCTTTTCGACTGAACAGAGCTGTTTACCCCCCCCCCCCAGCGCCTTGAGACCCTCACGGGTGAAAAGCGTGCTTACAATTCCCCTGATTGATTGATTGAGAGACTGCTCTGATCGACTGTAACTCCGCCTATGTGCCATCAGTTCCCCTGTTATGGAGTGCAGCGGATCTGCACCCCTCCCGCAGGCCTCGACTCAGCCCTAAGCCCGGCTGGTGAACTCCGCTCAGTTCGCAGACTTTGCCGGGTTTTCTGCACTCTGCGCTCTACTGAGCATGCTAAGTTTTTTTCCTCGCGCACCCCAAATTCAAGTTGGCGAGCAAGGAAAACCCATCTCCTGGTGAGATTTTTCCTCGCTCGCGCTCCCCAACGTCAAGTTGGTGAGGGCGAGTGAGAAAAATCCACCTCCTGGTGAGAATTCTCAACGCGGGCGGTCAGATTTCTTAATGCGGACAGTTGCGGGTGGTCGTGACCGCTCGCATTGAGAAACCTTCTGAAAATCTACTCGAGCGCAGAAAAGAAGCAGCGCCCTCTTGCCCTGCGCATAGTGCCATTTGCGTTGATTTTCCAGCACAGGACAAACACCCGGCACTGAAAATCAATGCGAACAGGCATGACCAAACGCATTCCTCCGCTCGCGGAACTTCCCGTAGCGCGGTGGAGTTTTTTGGTCACTCCGCAGAGTTCCTCCGTGAACTCCACCCAGGCTTACTCAGCCCTCAAAACACCACCAGGCACCGGCCACGACAACGTGCTGTGGGACTGTTAGGGGTGCTTTTTGGCTTCAACTCTTCATGGTTCAATCTCTCTCAATTTCTGCTGTTGTCGGAGGGGGATGAATCGCCCTTAGAAGCCCGTTACCTATATCTTATGAATTGAAGGTAGTGGAGCTCGAATGATGGTTGGCCACGCCTCCCCCTGTTAGCACCTTTTGAAACGTGTTGATATCATCAACTGGGGATACTCTTGCTTTTGGAGAATCTGTTAATGTAAGCCAAAACCTTCTTTTGTCAAATGACATTTATGACCAAGAAGTAAAAGAATGTCTATGCCTAGAAGAACATCTAAAAGAGAAGGTATGGCTTGAATGACAAGAGTGATGTTGTGATCTAAAACTTGACCTTAACCTGTAACAAGTGTCTAGTATGTGAATATGCACTAGAATCTCTGAATCTGATGTAGCCGGTAGGCTGATTGTCTTCATCTTCGGTTCCACTCTATAGATTTTTGGATTGATAAAGAAGATTCTGGATGCCTTGATATGGATGGGTGCATTGATGTCATGGTTTTTCTCTATGTAAAACGTCTTCTTGTTGGAAACGTCAAATGCCTCCTTTTCTTAGAAGTCAACAATACACAATTGGGGGTCCTACTTGCCTCGACGTCGAAGTTCTCAAAATCGACCTGGAGTGTCTTCTTTCAAGGTGGATCCCCCTCTAGGGGAGTTCTCAGAGAGAGGGGGTAGGGCACTGGTAGAAGATGGACCTTCTCCTCTATAATGCAATTTCCAGGCTTCCTCTGACAGCACTTCATATTTTCACAGCTCCTCCTTTCCATGCAGGTGAATCCCTTCCATTACCTGCACGTTGTGCCTGGAAAAGGTCCTGAGGTGCTAGCACCTTTTGGGATGTGGCTGTCAGGAAGGCAAAGCATACACAGATCATAGGGGATCTGGTTTTGCCTGTTTTTTGCCACCTGCAGGACACTTAAAGGTATCATTTGGCGAAGAAAATAAAAAAATTCTGTCACAAAAGGCAGAAAAATTCTCTAGGTCAGTGCTCGACGATCATGTCACCAGGAGTTCGAAAAAAGAACAGAGGTAACTGCCACATACAGGGCATGATGGGATACTGGAAGTCTGAGAGCCTTGATTGACACAGGCCCTGATTACGATGCCGGTCGGACAAGCATACAACCGGCATCGTGTCGGAATGGAAACTGACTGACTAGTAGTCGCCGGTTTTATTCGATGAATTAGGATGCAACCGCCCATGAGGCGGTCGGAAACATACATTTTTCCATATCAGCTTGGCAGCGGCCGGAAAACGGCAGCAGCACAAGCCACATTGGGAAAATGGATGTTTGCAAACATCCATGTACAGTGTGCCAGGCACACAGAGTGACTGGCACACGGGGTATGGATGTTTGGGGGGGCACTGCAGGTGCCCCCAGGCCTCATAGGGTGCAGAGGGGCAGGGGCCTTGCTAGGGGGCTCCCAAAGTCCATTTCCGACAGCCTTTCAATGGCGTTTAGACCGCCATTGAAATGTTGTAGAAAAAGACATCGTAATCCCTATGGCGGTGCCTGAGCAGGCACTGCCCTTATTGTAGGGAATTACATTCCGACTGATGGTCGGACAGGCTCCTTGAGTCGGTTGGAATCGCCTGTCGGTCCCTCCGCAAGCTGCCTCCTACCACGGTCCATCCTAATGTGGCGGTCTGACTGCGGCACCAGATGTCAGTTGTGATCCGACCAACATCGTAATGAGGGCCACAGTGTCAGTTTTTAGTCTAACGTAGCTGCAGCCTATATGGCTTCAATGTCCTGATTCCTCCAACTCAATTTCTTTCTTTAGAAAAGGGGTTTTGAGAATGAGGTTTTTCAAATTACAAAGTTTCTTGTGACTTTTCTGTATCTAGATAGTAATTTAACTTTTTTAATTAAATTGCAGAGAATTGGCAAAGATAGCCTATTCTATAGACTGCAAAAATACTGAATATCACATTGAAAGATTTGCCTTCCTAAATTTAGGCAAAAATGGAACACAGAGGAAGATAAAGTCAAAGAAGTGCCCTGGGATCCCGCAGTTAGGCAGGACTACTCAGTAGCAATCCCCTAAAGGAGAAGTAGATTTTTATTTTTGTTTTGAGTTTAGAGCAATCAAATTGAATGTCTTCTGGGTGAGACTTATTTCCCATCAACTAGGACTGGGATGGTGACAGAGATGCAATGGCAGTTGAAGTAGATGAACAGCTGTGAAGTGGTTGCTGGTGGTGAAGCAACAACCTCTGACGCATCCGTAAGAGAGATGGCATCTGGAATGCTTGTGTAAAGCAAGAATGGGAAAGTGGGCAGAATGGCAATAAAAAGATGGAAATATTAGACTACTAGGTAGTTCTCTGTAAGCTCATATTCAAGGATAAGAAGCAGAATGTAGCAAGAGGGTCAGGAATGCAGAGTCCCTCCAATACACCTCAGCATAAATGTGACAGGGCATTTACATTTGGGGATATATTAGCTAGTAGGGCATATGGTCTTTCAATACTAACCCTAGGATTTTCATTCTTTATTTGTGGTATTTCAACAGCATCAACTTAGCTATGTGAATAGTATAAAGAGTTCTAAAACCCCTATAACCTGAGAACCATATTCAAATATACATTAGTTCATGTGCTTGGAAAGATTGCATTAGATATACAATTTGAGTCTATTAGTCGCAGGGCATGCTTACGAGTTGAAAATTTATTTATCAACCCTGATAAATAATGATACCATGGGTACTTTATTTATCGGGTGCGATAAATAACCCCTGGTTATCAGGAATACTATGTGGATTTTGTTGTTTAACACAAAAAAATCCGCATGATATAGTAAGTGTCGTATGTTTTCCCCTGTTAAATTTTGGCAGGTTTGACCTTTTGAAATTTAATGATTGTAGGGTTATTTAATGCATCTGATAATTATCAGATGCATTAAATAAAAAAGAACTCATAATTTCGTCCTGTGAGTAAACACAGGTTTACACACAGGACAGAATTTAACGGGCCACTAATATTTAGGCCCATAGAAGCGTATTTGAATCAGTAAATTTTCTAGTATTTTTAGAAGGTAATAGATCACAGTTGCACCTCATGTTTTCTGGAATGAGATCCACACAATTCCTACCACCCAGCATTCCAACTCCTGCCCCGATAAAAACGGTACTCAACTTGTGTGGGTCAAGCTAGTGATCACAACAGAAACAGATCTATGACACAACAGTTCCTGGTTTGCATGGTCCCTTGTTTCATTTGTTTCTGTTGCAGGTGCTAGGCCTACCCATACAATTGGGTTATTTTTTTTATCGGAACAAGTGTGGGAACACTGGATCGTTTGAAACTGATTGATTCCCACAGATTCCGGAACTTTCTCTAAAAGAAATGTAAGGAAAAAGTGTGCTTTTTGCCAAAGTTTGTGGTTTGAAGGGTATTGTTGGTTAGAAAGGTTAAGGGGATCCATGCATGCCAGACCATCCTGGACTCTGCTGGGTGTCTAGTTTTTAGAAATGTCTTGGTTTGTTAGGTTTCCTTAGGTGGTGGCCTCACCCAGGCCCAAAAGCCACAGCTTTTATTATTTGATTGTGTTGCATTTTGGGGCCTTCCCTGTCTTAGGCACTATGCCCATCCACTCAAGTGGAGTCCCACAAGTGTGAGAAAGCTGGGTAGTAGGACATTTGTGGCTCTCCCCTGTTTCCGGGACTTTCTCTCACAGAAATGTGAGGAAAATGCATCTTTTTAAGCCAATGTATAAGGTTTGCAAGGGTGTGAGATCCATGCAAGTCAGACAACTTGTTACTCCCCTGGTACTCCCCTGGGTATCTAGTTTTCAGAAAGGCTGAGTTTGGAGGGCTTCCCTGGGTGGCTGCTTAGCTAGGGAGCAATTTCTGTAGTTAGCCACATTGTAAAGAAAGCGTTGGTTTTGCTGGGTGAAATATGGTGTTTCCAGGCTGGTTTTTGTGGTGTTTTGTATCAAGGTCGCTAGGCTTACGTGAGGTACAGATTTTGTCAGATGTGTGGGAACACAGAATCAAGGAACATTTGTTATTACCAAATGGATTTCTATGGATGTTTGGCTTCTATATATAGACCAATGTTCAAGAAAGAAGAGATTTAGCAAAATGCACTCTGAATTACATGATGGTATAGATAACTCCAAACTCAGAGGTGTACATATAACCACTGTTCATAAACTCAGTATACACAAATGACCCTTTGATGAATTCAGAATTTTGTATACTTTTAAGAAATGTATAGCTTTCCAGGATCACCCATGCCTATTTCTACCACAAACTGCAAGTAGGTTGCAACCACCATAAATAGGAACAAGAAGACATGCAACCATAAACATGATCTTGCTTGAGTAATGTTCTTCTGCAGGGGCTCCAGTACTGAAAGCACTGAAATGACATTACTTATTGCACCTAAATAGAACCTACCGATATCTATCACATTCTATTGACATTTTGGCGTGATAATCGCAGTTCCTTAGCTCTAATCTCAATGTTTCCAGTCACGTTCTTCCATCTTTCTGAGGTCAGTAAAATAAACATGCTTATTTTGGTACACCCGTTTTATTACAAATCTTTGGGACCTTACTGAGAAAGCGTCATCTAAGTAGACATCACAGACAGTATCTTCCTTCACTCTTCCAGTGTACATTGGCAAACATTAGATATACACTGCCTAGGCTAAACCTAAAAAATGTAGTGGAACTGTGATTGAAAACGGAGTGAGTTGTTGAAACCAGAATATAATTCAGATTCCTCTCAGATCAACAGCAGCACATTTGAAACAAGTACAAGAGTTCAATAGCTACACATTAACAGCAAAAAGAAATGACAAAACTCTGAAAGTGACTACAAAGAAGTAGCGTAAGTATTTCCAGTAAAAATTAAAGAGGGGGGGCGTGGCTACATGTGTCAAGATGGCTGTCACAATCTAAGAGTGCTCTGGACCCCTCCATCGTCCACACAAATCCCTGATGTTCTCAGGACAACGAGACCCGTCGATCATTCCCGTGTCTGCCGATGACTAGCCCGTGGTAATCCTGGAACCTAGTGCTGTGGGGATCTTCCTGGATTGTGCCACCGGGCCGTCCCCATGCAAAATGGGGGCCCCCTGGGAGGGAAGTGAGAGGAGCCCGCAGCCTGGGCCCTCCTGGACTCTGCTGGGAGAGCAGTGACCGCCTAAACCTGAAGCTAACGAGAGTGCCTGGATGTCCCCTTGACCGAGACTGGAGCGGGAGGCGTCGGCCTGAGGCCTGTCTGCCTCCCTAGAGATCTCTTGACTGGGGGTGAATGTTTTGATTTGTTCTGCATTCCGTCCATCAATTGTGTGTCTTTTGCTTCTTCGCCATAAGTGCGCCGGGTATGCCCAGACGTGGGTCCCGGGCTCACTGTGCCACTGGAATCAAGCTATCCTGGCTGATGAGGGGTGAAACCCCGAAACCGGTCCTAGGATGCTTTTTTCTGGTCCAGGGAGGACGTGGCTTGGCAGTTCGGGCTGGACTGTTCCCATGAGGCACAGAGTCAAGACTGATTTGCATATGGCCAGGTCTAAACTGGGGTGGCATGGTGAGCAAATGAATGATGGATTTAACCCAGATCTCTTGACTGGGGGTGAATGTTTTGATTTGTTCTGCATTCCGTCCATCAATTGTGTGTCTTTTGCTTCTTCGCCATAAGTGCGCCGGGTATGCCCAGACGTGGGTCCCGGGATCACTGTGCCACTGGAATCAAGCTATCCTGGCTGATGAGGATCTCTTGACTGGGGGTGAATGTTTTGATTTGTTCTGCATTCCGTCCATCAATTGTGTGTCTTTTGCTTCTTTGCCATAAGTGCGCCGGGTATGCCCAGACGTGGGTCCCGGGCTCACTGTGCCACTGGAATCAAGCTATCCTGGCTGATGAGGGGTGAAACCCCAAAACCGGTCCTAGGATGCTTGTTTCCGGTCCAGGGAGGACGTGGCTTGGCAGTTCGGGCTGGACTGTTCCCATGAGGCACAGGGTCAAGACTGATTTGCATATGGCCAGGTCTAAACTGGGGTGGCATGGTGAGCAAAAGAATGATGGATTTAACCCAGATCTCTTGACTGGGGGTGAATGTTTTGATTTGTTCTGCATTCCGTCCATCAATTGTGTGTCTTTTGCTTCTTCGCCATAAGTGTGCCGGGTATGCCCAGACGTGGGTCCCGGGCTCACCGTGCCACTGGAATCAAGCTATCCTTGCTGATGAGGGGTGAAACCCCGAAACCGGTCCTAGGATGCTTGTTTCTGGTCCAGGGAGGACGTGGCTTGGCAGTTCGGGCTGGACTGTTCCCATGAGGCACAGGGTCAAGACTGATTTGCATATGGCCAGGTCTAAACTGGGGTGGCATGGTGAGCAAAAGAATGATGGATTTAACCCAGATCTCTTGACTGGGGGTGAATGTTTTGATTTGTTCTGCATTCCGTCCATCAATTGTGTGTCTTTGCTTCTTCGCCATAAGTGCGCCGGGTATGCCCAGACGTGGGTCCCGGGCTCACTGTGCCACTGGAATCAAGCTATCCTGGCTGATGAGGGTGAAACCCGAAACCGGTCCTAGGATGCTTGGTTCCGGTCCAGGGAGGACGTGGCTTGGCAGTTCGGGCTGGACTGTTCCCATGAGGCACAGGGTCAAGACTGATTTGCATATGGCCAGGTATAAACTGGGGTGGCATGGTGAGCAAAAGAATGATGGATTTAACCCAGATCTCTTGACTGGGGGTGAATGTTTTGATTTGTTCTGCATTCCGTCCATCAATTGTGTGTCTTTTGCTTCTTTCCCATAAGTGCGCCGGGTTTGCCCAGACATGGGTCCCGGGCTCACTGTGCCACTGGAATCAAGCTATCCTGGCTGATGAGGGGTGAAACCCCGAAACCGGTCCTAGGATGCTTGTTTCCGGTCCAGGGAGGACGTGGCTTGGCAGTTCGGGCTGGACTGTTCCCATGAGGCACAGGGTCAAGACTGATTTGCATATGGCCAGGTCTAAACTGGGGTGGCATGGTGAGCAAAAGAATGATGGATTTAACCCAGATCTCTTGACTGGGGGTGAATGTTTTGATTTGTTCTGCATTCCGTCCATCAATTGTGTGTCTTTTGCTTCTTCGCCATAAGTGCGCCGGGTATGCCCAGACGTGGGTCCCGGGCTCACTGTGCCACTGGAATCAAGCTATCCTGGCTGATATGGGGTGAAACCCCGAAACCGGTCCTAGGATGCTTGTTTCCGGTCCAGGGAGGACGTGGCTTGGCAGTTCGGGCTGGACTGTTCCCATGAGGCACAGTGTCAAGACTGATTTGCATATGGCCAGGTCTAAACTGGGGTGGGATGGTGAGCAAAAGAATGATGGATTTAACCCAGATCTCTTGACTGGGGGTGAATGTTTTGATTTGTTCTGCATTCCGTCCATCAATTGTGTGTCTTTTGCTTCTTCGCCATAAGGGCGCCGGGTATGTCCAGACATGGGTCCCGGGCTCACTGTGCCACTGGAATCAAGCTATCCTGGCTGATGAGGGGTGAAACCCCGAAACCGGTCCTAGGATGCTTGTTTCCGGTCCAGGGAGGACGTGGCTTGGCAGTTCGGGCTGGACTGTTCCCATGAGGCACAGGGTCAAGACTGATTTGCATATGGCCAGGTCTAAACTGGGGTGGCATGGTGAGCAAAAGAATGATGGATTTAACCCAGATCTCTTGTCTGGGGGTGAATGTTTTGATTTGTTCTGCATTCCGTCCATCAATTGTGTGTCTTTTTCTCCCTAGAGAGAGGCCGCCTGAGGCCTGCGTAACCGCCGTTTGCCATGCGGCATTGATGCAGTGAGTGGTCTGCCGGCGAGACTCACCGGACTGACTCGACCTCCCTTTGGCCACGCCAGAGCTGGGTGAGCCGATGTGCTGCCTGTTTGCTCCCCAAGTGAGAGGATATCCGGGCCTGCAAGCTCTTCACCGCCACTATGGCAATGGCCCCGAGTACTGCCCCCAGCCGCAAATCCGGAGGGCCACTGAGAGCGGCGCGGCCTGGGGAGCGGACTGAGCATTGCCAGGCCGAGGAGCTGCATGAGTCCAGAGGGGTAGAGCGGGGGTAGAGGTGAGAATTACCGACCCCCTCCCCTCTGCCCGCCTTCTTCCAAGGAACATACCGGGTGGCAGAGCCTGGGCTCCCTACGGGACCCAGAGTTGAACCTGCCTGTGGGGGAAGGGCCCAATGGAGGAGCAGTGTTGTCCCACTCCTACCTGGCCTTGTGCTGGGTCTGCTGGTGGAGGCCCTGAGAGGCAGTCGCCAACACAACATCTGCCTACGTGAGGAGGTGGTGGGAGAGGCCAAGCGGTGGGGGACTCCTGGAAAGAGAAATGGGCCCCTTTCAAGAGTCTTTTGGCCTGCTCAAGAGAGCACCTGCTGAGCGCACCTGGGGGTGAACACCAGCAGTGGAGTGCCCGATCGGGGATTTCCCTGGCCTTTCATACATGCAACACAAGAACCACCGCCCAATCCCATCCTGTGGACCTTGGGACGACGGCGACCCTTCCAAAGTCCAGTCACCGCCTGGCAACCACCCCATAGGACAACTACAGAAGAGGCCCCCCTGATGAAAGCTGGGTCCCACGGGACATGAGAGGCTGCACCGGCGCGCCTGGCTGAGATCCTGAGAATGCAATAGATGAGTGTGGAGCTCCGAGGAGAAAGAGACTGAACCCGCTCCTGAGGTGCCCTTTGTTTCACTGCTGGGGACCCCCCATAGATGGAGGTGAGGGAAAGGGTCGAAGACAGCGCCAGACAACGAAGTAAAGAAGAGGGAATCAATGTCGACGGCGGAGCAGGTCGGAGACCCCAGCCTGCGTGACACAGCACTCCGAACCCACCTGTTGGGAACAGTGGGGTAGAACCAAGGTATTTCAGTTCCTGGAGAGAAGCGGGGCGGAGACCCAGAGGCCTGATCCCTATCCACCAGAGGGGACTCCCAACTGACCAGGTGCCAAAGGGAAGAATTGTCTGGCACGCCCACAAAGGCGAGTGGGCAAGAATCCTGATATTCCTGAAGTGTGGGTGTTTGCTGACCCTAAGGGAGCTGCCCCTCCACCACTGAAGACAGGTGAGGTGACTGGGTGTGCAACCATGGGTAAAGAGAAAGCGATGAAACCACCAACCTCCCAAACCCGCATGGAGAAATACACTACCGGTAATGCAGGCATCAGTGGTGCAGCCCAGGCCGAAGCGCCTCTGCCAGAGGGACATCCCGCCACCATCCTTCAGGCAATACGCACCTCACAGGACTCAGTTGTGAATAAGATCGGGGAGGTGTGCGTCGACGTGGCACTCATCCGACAGGACCTCCGTATGCCACGGCCAGAGTCTCTGAGGCTGAGACCCGATTGTCCACCATCGAAGATGAAATGGCGACCTTAAAAGACCATGTATTGCGCCTGTTGTCCCACACGGCTGAGCTCCACAGAAGAGCGGAAGACACTGAGAATCATTCCCCTAGGAACAACTTCCACTTTGTGGGCATCCCGGAAGGGAGGGAACCCATCCAGGCCACTGCCTTCATAGAGAACTGGATCAAGATATGGATGGCTCCACCACTTCTTCCTCCAACCATAATGGTTACACCTGTTCAAACTGTTATTGTTAGGGCAACAGATGCTTCAGGGAAAGAAGTATGGGGAGGGAGGTGGTTGGGGGGTTGTTCAGGGAGCTGTCTTCATGTTTTTGTTTATTGTCCAGTTCGTTACTATCCCAGACATGCATTACTCATATTCCTCATTTATTGACCAAACAGCAGTGAGGAGTCAATACTCTCCACCTACAGTCCTACTGCACACAGACCCATGGGCACCCAGAGCCAGCAGTCACTGCCCTTCCATCAGTAACACCAATGGAATCATCTTGCACTGACCTGGAGTCCTTGCGCATCCTCTCCTGGAACATCAATGGGATCTTGGACAGGGTGAAGCACGCTGTGGTCCTGAAGTAGCCATTCTTTTTCACCGCTCCCTTCCTTTACGGTCATCAGAGATATCCTAGATCCCCAGGGACGCTCTCTAGCCCTCACAGGGAGGATGGGAGGACACACCCAAAATCTGCTTATGGTCTATATGCCTCCAACACTCCTAGAGACTTCCCTCTGGGACTTAACAGCCCTGCTGTCGTCTCTTCCCCAGGAACTGACAGTAATCTGTGGAGACTTCAACGCAGTCATGGACCCTGTTAGTGATGCTACTGGCATCTCCTCCCATAGTCAGCGTTCAGGTGCCCGGCAGCTCGCAGATTGGGCCTCCCAGCTTGGGCTCTGTGATGTCTGGAGAACATGGAATGCCCGGCTCCGCCAACCCACTCACACATCGACATGGTGTTTATGCCCGCCCCTGAAAAGTCGTCTAGTGACAAACATCCAAACACTTGTCTGGGGCATTTCCAATCATTCGCCCCTACTCCTTTACCAGGGGGGTCCCAGTGTCACACTATCTGGCAGCTTAAGGCCTGGTTCCTACAACACAAGGTTTGCAAAAAGGCCCTGAGAGAGGAACTTAGGCAATACTTCCAACATAACGAGGGCACAGTTGGGTCACCCAGTACGCTATGGGCGGGTGGTAAGGCCACCCTCAGAGGCTTCGCCACAGGATATATCAAAGCGATGAGCTGATCCCAGGAAGAACACCTCTCCCCCTGGAGGCCTGCGCGCTCAGACTGAAGCTTACAATGGGCGTATCAGACAGAGACACTGAGTCCTGCCAATTCGAGCTCATGCGCGAAGAAATGCGCCATGTCTCCCTAGAATCGGCCAAGCAAATGTGGAGATCTTCCATGGCCCTTGTCTACGGATGGGGCGATAAAAACGGTAAGCTCTTATATTGGCTGGCATCTCGCCCCTTAGCTAATCGGATAATTCCTGAGGTCGTGGACATTGAGGGATGTACTCAGCGGAAATCAGAGGCAATAGCCCAGACATTTGCAGCATATTACAAGTGCCTCTATTACACGGCCCTGGCCCCAGACACAGGAGGTGGCTCTGACTTCCTACAAGATGCCCTGCTCCAGCGGCTGTCAGAGACCGATACCCAGGTGCTTGATCAACCCATCTCGGGAGAGGAAATAGATCAGGCCATATCGGCAATAGCACCTGCCAAAAACCGCCGAGACCAGATGGTTATCCAGCAGAGTACTATTCGGCATTTAGGGAGATCCTGGCCCCACAACTGCAGGCCCTTTATGGGTAGGCGATGGAACAAGGTTTCTCACGAGACATTGATGTAGCCATGATTGTGGTCATAGCCAAAGCGAATCTAGCTTCCACTTCCTGTTCGGACTACAGTCCGATCTCACTTATTAACACGGAAGTCCAAATCTATGCCACAATCCTCGCCGCCTGCCTCATACACATGCTCGCCACCTTAATACATCCTGATCAATGCGGATTCATGCCCTGTCGCAGTAAGAGGCACTGCCTAAGACGCCTACATGTGGCACTGGCATATCAACATCTCCTTCCACTGTATCTGGTACTGCTCTTGATAGACTTTGAGAAGGCTTTTGATACCGTGGATTGGCGCTAGATGGAGGGGGTGCTGGTTCGGCAGGCTTTGGCCCATATTTCAGGGGGCTGGTGCACGTACTATACTCTAACCTGTCTGCCCGAGTCTTGATCAACGGGGTTCTCTCACAGGACTTCTTGATTCGTCGGGGGATGAGACAGGGCTGCCACCAGTCTCTCCTGCTTTATGCTCTGGCGATAGAGCCATTAGCCCGACTTACTAGATGTACTGCCCAGGTCCAAAGATGGCGTTGGAGCACCTCTCACAAAGAGCGTATCACCCTCTATGCGGACAATGTTCTTTTGTTTATGACGGACCCTGCTCGTACAGTCCCCCGTTGTCTTCGGATCCTAGAACTCTTTGGGGAGGCATCGGGTCTGAGGCTCAATCCTGCCAAATTGGTTCTGGTTCCCCTCCACACCGCAATGTAATGTATAGAATGGCAATCAAACATTCCCATTAGATGCCTCAGTTTCGGGTATCGGTTGATCTGGGTAGAAATTCATCCGGAAGAAGTCCAAAGATGATCTGCGGAAGTGGCAGACCCTCCCACTAAACCCGATGGGGAGTAAGGCCTTGTACAAAATGATGATACTCCAGCGCTTCCTCTATGTACTACAGAATTTCCTGCTCCATCTCCCACGCAAATGGTTTAGCTCCCTAGACATATTAACCACATAGTTCCTGTGGGGCAACTCTAGACCCAGGGTGGCGCTGACCCACGGTCAGAAAGCTCCATATGACGATGGAATGGGAATGACCAACCTCTTCCTTTACTATATCGCAAAGCGCCTACTGGCAATTAACGACTGGTTCTCTGGGGGATGGCCGGACCTGGCCTAACAGCTAGAACTGGAGAGCCTGTGGTTCTCAAGGATTTTAACGATGCTCTATGGGTCACCAATCCCTCATACTATCCCGACTGTGACTAGAACGGTCCTCCTAGCTTGACGATCAGCTCATGCTCCAGACACCGTTGTGGCAGGGTACATGGCTGGGAGACGTGGGGGACCTAGAAGGGTTCCAAAAATGGAACCTTATTGGCATTTGCCAGATAGGAGATGTGTGGACGGGAGGACATATCCATACCTTTCAAGATCTGCAGGGCCTATATTCTCTCAATGTCACTCAGATCTATAAATACCTACAGCTCCGACATGCTATCACTCTGCTTATTCCCAAGGGTACCACACTTTCAGAATCCAGTCCCTTAGAAGCCAAACTCCTCATGGGAGCCCTGGGGCTGGGGTGTCCAAGATTTGCCGGTCCCTGGTTAATGATTCTACCACCACACCAGATCAGTTGCGGACCCGATGGGAAGGATGGTTGGGTCCTCTGGAAGACGAGGATTGGTGGGGCGCACTTATGGCCCCCTGTGTGATTACTACTTCAGCAAGATTAAGGTTGATCCAGTTTTATTATCTTTACTGTGCATATCTCACTCCTCCTAGGCTTCACCGGGCGGGGTATCTGCAGAATCCAAGTTGTCCATGATGCGCAGGTACGCCAGCAGACTTCTATCACATGACATGGTCCTGCGAGGTCATAGCGAGATACTGGACAAAGGTGGTTAAGGAGTTGACTGAGGTCCTGAGCTGGGAGGCCCCGCTTACTCCCCGAACCTTGCTCTTGGGGGTGATTGAGGGCATAGGAGGTACTGGAGTGGATAAGGCCTTCTTGGGCACTGCCACCATGGTGGACAAGAGAGACATTGCGACTAAGTGGAAAAACCCCATCCGCTCCACAATCTCCCAGTGGCACAAATGACTGGACTGGTGTGCTGTACATGAACAACCGGTGTATGAAGCTCGGGGTGTCCAACTAAACACAGAAGAGTGTGAGGCAAATGGCTGGGCCTATTGGGTTAATACGCAAGAGAGATGTATATTGGTTTAATTCCTCACTTGGGGTCTTGACGTATGGACACTCAAAAATTCCAGGAGAGTGGGTCACTTTGAGTACCCTAAACTGTGTACGCCATGCTGTGTAGAGATTGATACCCAATAAAATTAAGTATAAAAAAAAAATCAAAGAGAGGAACGTTTTTAATAATTAAATTACATTTATTGATTGATTAATTAAAATCTTACAATGTAAAATCATCAATTTCACAGCCATAATAAAAGCAGCCTTCAGTTTCGAGGACCAAGGAAACCATGAGCAGGAAAGTAATATGCGGTAAAAAAAAAGTAATGTGTGCCAGTTTGATTCCTCCCTATTACAGATCTATGATTCATGTCATTATATCTGAAAAGACAGTTATACACGCTAAAACCATTAATTTTAAAAACCCATGTTATGTCCTTTTTACATACATACGATTCCTCCTTAATACTTGGTTCCTGATTGTTGGCATGCACTTTGACCTCAGAGAATGTGGGGAGAAGGTGCAACACACATTTCGACTTCAGCTTTTCCACGGCTGATCTGGATTCTACGCTTTTGTTGGGAGGCGAAGTTTGCAATTTAAGGAGGGAGAAACACTTGATTTTGCCTGATAGGTACTGTATAGTGAAAAGCAAAGAAACACCCAGCACGTTACATAAGTATTCAAAGGAAGAGATTTCACAAAAGGAGGAATAAAACCTGTATTTCTTTTCTTTATATAAAATTAAAAAAAAAAGGTCCCCTGCCACTAAGTGACTCCAGCCCTCAGAATGTTTTGGATCAGAGCACTCAATGTGCTTCGTGAATAGAAACGTATCTGCATCAGGTGGGCGGTGGCAGGAGGAAAAGGGGCCGTTCTCTCTTCTCGACCTGTCACCACCAGAGGGGAGCATACGAATAACTATATAGGCCATACAGACCACCCAGGAAACGCAGAGAAGCTCCATAACGGGCAGCGTAGTACTAAGCTGCGAAGGGAATGATGAATGTGTTTTATTGCTGTCAGCACAAGAATGCCTTTCACTTACAGAAAAAATGCAATAATTACAGGAAATACCAACTTAATTGTACATGCACACTAAAAATCGATTAAGACTACGCAGCTACTGATAGATAGCTAATATATATATATAACTATAACTATATATATATATATATATATATATATATATATATAGTTAACGGCACAAATTAAGATTCCATCTTTACATTCACAGATAATTGTTTTTTTAAAAAAAGTTACTTTTTGTTTAAATAGCGTTTATGTTTTGTGCGTCACTCGTATGTAAAATTGAGATCTAGTTTACATCAGAAAGCAACAGATGTCACTACCCTTGATGACTCGAAGAGGAAGAGTCCACATGAATGAACAATTTGAGTACTTCTTACCACCACCTACACTCATTGCCCCCTCCACCAAACCCGTCTCCAAGAAAAATAAATTCCAGACGAGGCTACAGGCACTAGAAATATTTCACAGAAACTACAAAGCCTTAGAGCGTGCACAAATGTCCAGAATGTGTAATCACACAATCTGACGTAGTCACGACTTATGTATGGTCAATGTGAATGCCACTGGGATTCATGGCTTCATGAAAGGGCGCCATCCACCAAAGGAGGCGCACGTTGTTATTAAGTAGTTGTGCCAGCACTGTAACCTGGGACGACTTTGTAGCGCTACCTGCACTCTTGGAAATATGCAATGTTAGCATCTTCAACATGAAGCTCGTTCTGGTGCGAGATGCGGGCTGAGTGAGGCTGAAAAACATCAAACCGCTCCAACTCTGTGAGCGTGACCTCACGGAGACTCGGAACGGGTACCGGGGGCTGGCCATTTCGAAACACTGATTACAACAAATCACGGGACATCAAAAGCCAATGGGGGTTTAGAGCCGTGACGGGAGGGAGTGATTTGTGGACAGAGCAAACATGGACGGGAGGAAGGAGGTGGGGGAAAAGTTTTTAAACATGCACACAAGCTATCTTGCCTTTTTCCAACGTAAATAAATATTTAAATATAAAGGAGACGCATAATGTCTTTAGCTGCCACAAACGCATAAGGGGAAACACACTGCCATTGAAATGCCACAAAAGCACGAGGAACCAAAAAAAGCATAGCTTGCACAAGCACGAGCAGGTAAGAAAGAACAAGCATTTGCAATGCAATAGGTCTCGCATTTGCTAGAGTTAGAGCTATTAGTGTTGTGAAGGTAAAAGTTTTTTAGTAATTTTTTTTGGAGTGGAGTGGATGTACGTTGTGTGTAGTGAAATTATGTGGTATGTTATGCAGTGAAATTATGTGGATAGAAAGTATGTGGTATTTAGCGAATAGGAATTATGTGGAGTGGGATTATGTGTTATGGAGAGTAATTATGTGGAATGGTAGTCTGTGTTGTGGAGTGGTAACCTCAGGTTTAGTCTTCCTCGTTTCCATAGAAGCTAAACTATAACCTCAAAACGACACAAAAAGAAGCAACCACAGAGGAGCACTTCTGGACCTAGTCAGAGGTATGAGGAGGGCCACTGGAATTATGCGACTGTTAGGCCGCACTGATTTTCGCATAATTATACATTTTCCACATTTGCCACATAACCTATCATCTACCGCATAATCTGCAGATTGGAACAAAAAAACTTGTTTCTAGCTCAAACGGCTCAAATGTTCCCAAAAGTGCAACGACACGTGTTACAGCGTAATGGAAGGTCCTTTGCAAAGCTGGAATGGTCACGTGTTACTTACTGCTAAATGTGGGTGTTAAATTGGTACTAATGGTGCGCAAACCTCTCTTGCTTGTTTCTGCGCCCCTCTTGCCTCTTTCTGCGCCTTTCTTCCTCTTTCTGCAACTCTCTTGTCTCTTTCATCACTTCTCTTTCTTCTTTCTGCACTTCTGATGCTTCTTTCAGCACTTCTCTTGCCTTTTTCTGTACCTCTCTTGCCTCTTTCTGCACCTCTGTTGCTTCTTTCTGCACCTTACTTGCTTCTTTCTGCACCAATCTTGCCTCCTTCTGCACCCCTCTTCCCTCTTTCTGCACCTCTCTTGCCTCTTTCTGCACCCCTGTTCCCTCTTCCACACCTCTGTTGCTTCTTTCCGCACTTCTCTTGCCTCTTTCTGCATTTCTGTTGCTTCTTTCTGCACTTCTCTTACCTCTTTCTACATTTCTGTTGCTTCTTTCTGCACCCCTCTTGCCTCCTCTTCCCTCTTTCTGCAACTCTGTTGCTTCTTTCCGCACTTCTCTTGCCTATTTCTGCACCTCTGTTGCTTCTTTCTGCACCTCTATTCCTTCTTTCTGCATTTCTTTTACTTCTTTCTGCCCCCCTCTTGCCTCTTTCTGCAGCCCTCTTCCCTCTTTCAGCACCTCTCTTGCCTCTTTCTTCGCCTCTCTTGCCTCTTTCTGCACCCCTCTTCCCTCTTTCTGCACCTCTCTTGACTTTTTCTGCACCTCCCTTGCCTCTTTCTGCACTTCTATTGCCTCTTTCTGCACCCCTCTTTCTTCATCTCTCTTGCCTCTTTCTACACCTCTCTTGCCTCTTTCTGCACTCGTCTTCCCTCTTTTTGCACCTCTCTTGTCTCTTTGTTCACCTCTATTGCCTCTTTCTGCCTTCTGTTGCCTCTTTGTGCACCTCTGTTTCTTCTTTCTGCACTTCTCTTCTTCTTTCTGTACCCCTCTTGCTTCTTTCTGTGCCCCTCTTGCCTCTTTCTGCACCCCTCTTCCCTCTTTCTGCACATCTCTTGCCTCTTTCTGCACCTCTCTTGCCTCTTTCTGCAGTTCTCTTGCCTCTTTCTGTGTCTGTTGCTTCTTTCTGCACTTCTCTTGCCTCTTTTTGCAGCCCTCTTGCCTCTTTCTGCACCTCTAGCACCAGCATTTATGAAGGACAATGACACAAGCCAATGACAGATATGGGTGGAGAGTGGGCAGGGCTTCAAGTACATAGCCCAATACTGCATGGCTCGCAGAGCAGCACATGCGATGCCCAGGCTCGACCTAAATAAACACAGGGTGCTGATTTTTTTCTGGTTCTCAGAATTTCTAAACGCAAACCTAAAGAGGCCAGCACAAGAGTAAAATAGGAAAGGGTCGTCGAATGCAGACAGGCCTCTTTTGCTGGCCAGGACACTGGGCTACCAAAGGCATTGCTTAATGAGAGCTGATGGTTGCATGTGGGGCTCACCAGCACTCATTTTAAGGGTTTGGAACTAATTATTCCTGAAAGGCATGAGGTGGAATAAAGACTATATTGGTACTCTGCACCACAGACAATCACTAGTGCTGGCCACCGACTTCTGAGCAAACTTTGGACACCAGCATTTATTCTTTTATAAATAAAGCACTGACCACAGGTTAATAGCTTCACGCCGACACAAGCAACCTTCCTGTATAACTCGGGCAACAGACTGGAGCCTGATGCTGGAAAGGGTTTGCCAAGCTGCAGTAAGTTTGATTCTGTTATCTTCCTAAGAGCGTATGGTGCAAGTTTCAGCTGGGCCCTCCCTCCCCAGGTGCAGGAAGCTATATTTTCCCCACAAAATGGCTTCACATAGTTTCTAATGCTATCACGAAACCAATTCCTAGCTTTTTATTTATTGTATAGGGACAGCTCTATCCACCCTCACACCTGTGCCAGCGCTACGAAAATACCTTAAATAGAAATACGTAAAAAGCACACAGAACCAAAACAATGAGCATTTTGCAGACCACCAGAAAATGCCAACTTGTACTACCAAGGCAAGTAGGCCCCTGGCAAGAATATATCACCATCTTGTTTGTGGGACTCAGTATATGAACACCTATTCTAAATAGTTGTGTCTAAAACCAGCAAAAATCAATTTATGAGGTGACCTACTTGGCACTATGTACACTGCAGTATAAATTGTTTGAGTCTCAACAAAACGGGTGGTTGCTTTGGCTATTCATTGTGTGAGGTCACTAGCAGGTTCTCCCTAAATGTATCTTAATTATTTGCTAAATTGAAAAATATTGCACCTCACTAGGGCACTGCTTTCCAATCAGTCAAACAAGCATTGGCAATGCCAATAGGCCAGGCTTTAAAGGAATGTAGTATGGTAATGTGAAGCATTACAGGTAGATAGCATGCGAATTGCTATGTATTTGTGCGAAAGTAAAGAGCTGTAGAAGAATATTAGTTTATGTTAAAAGATCTGGTGACAGTTGTACTGTCAAGCCAGACCTAAAATCCATGTAGTTAATGACTGCCCTCCTTCCATCTGCGCTGCTGCCAGGGACAAATAGCATAAATTATCTAGTTACCTAAGACAATTTTACAGCATTACCATGTCATGCGTGTGCCCCTGAAAATCCAAACTCGGGCAACTGGATAATTAAGCAAAATGATCACAGCTGTTTGGAGAGTAAGCAATTTTTTGTGGAAGCTCACAACTTCTGCCTCGTCAATACATGTACTCCTGGTTCCCCAACATGTGGGTGGAGCCAAAGCCCCTCTCTAGTGACACACCTAATTGTCGGGGGACAGCTGTGCTGTGTCAAGCTAGAGTCTAGACCATAAAGACAGGGTTCAAGTCCCACACTCCCTCAACATGCATCTTTTTTAAGATAGTCTAAAAGCCGGCACAAGAAAGATGTTCGGGCTTCGCCACACTGATTTAGTTTGCAACCACATTAAAAAAAAAATCCAGTGATAAGTTTTGCTGCAGTAAAACATGGGAAAAACTGAAAAGAACACAATAGTGAAAAGAACAATAACTCAGGAATGTGATGGAAAAAAACTGAAACAATGGACTGCAAAATAGGTGTAAATATTGGTAAGTGGAAAAGAGTGGAAAAGCTGACAATAGCAGCCCAGAAGTCATAAATATACTTCTTTAAAATTATTAAAACAAACACTTGACTGAAGGTTCAGTCCAACCAGTGTCCAGGCAATGGGAAACGGTTTGCATTGTAACATCAGGTTCCTTGTCTCGGTTACGATTGTTGTTGAGCCAAAATCTGAATTTGTTTTGTAAAATTGTGCCCGGTGGTGCATATTTGTGCAAGCTCACCCTGAGCCCATTGATTAACATTCAGAGCTTTCCTCTCTGACAGTGAAGTGCATTTAGCAATGGGTTTAACTGTGTGCTCTTCCGACAAAAAGTCCCATTCTAATACCATCTCTCTCTTCCCTCTGCTCACTTCTGGTCTTTAAATGCTCGCAGATAGCACGGTTGAAAATCCTTCAGCTGAGCTGGGTCCTTTGTTCACATCCTCACAGGCAGCCCTGAAGAGCACAGTTTGTCAACTTGGAACGGCACGGCCGGACCCCCATCCCTTACTAACGAGCCGAAGGACGGTTGCTGCACACACTGTGAATATTACAACAGCCAAAGCATTATCTGCTTTGGAATGCGACTGAGCTTTGCATATCAACTGTGCACCCTTGCACACATATGTGCACACTATTTGAATAACACACACCATAATAAATTCATCAGAAACACGTCTAACTGCTCGGTCAGACAGAGAGTGTGGGAGACCACAGGACGGTGTATTTTCTGCTCTATGGCCAGCAGACTTGAAAGCGTGTATGAAATTCCGGTGCATACATGTTATTTTTCAGTTGAAACAGTCATGCATGGAGGATTTCATTTTCCGGACTGGTTCTGTAATAAAGGCACATTCTTCTGTCTGCTCACTTTAAACCGAACCGCATCATACGCAGGGCTGGCTTTAGGGTGGTGCCACTGGTGTGGACGCACTGGGCGCTGACCTGGAAGGGGGGCACTGACCTTGGGGGGGGGGGCTCTGTGTTTAACAATAACTTACAATTTAAAAGCACCTGCTGCAGAGTTCCTTGTGCGTCAAGCTTCCAGGCAGCAATAAAAATGTCAAAATAACTCTTGCGATTAATATTCCTGCTAGAGAGAAAGATCAGAATTTTGTCTGGTGACAGTTTTGACTCAACATAAAGTAGCACAGAGGGTTAATACGCCTGCTGCAAAGAACAGCTCTGTATTTTATGTGGATAGCAGAGTGGATTAGTAAAGTAAGCCTTTACCAGAGCTTTAAAACAAATGAAATGCATATGAGAGAGGGGCTATGGAGAGGTGAGGGGCACTTTTGCCCAGTGCTAGTGAGGGAATCTGAGGAGGAGGTCATGGGGGGGGGGAGAGCACCAAAAAAGATTGTCGCACCAGGCACCAGCAGCGCTAAAGCCAGCCCTGATCATACGCACACTCACATCAAGACGGCGTGAAATGCAAATGTAGTCCTTTTCACCCACTCATCTTGGCAGAGAGCGGTAGCTTTTGCTCCTCTAACATAAAAGTTTGGTTACGCTACATTTATCGTTTACGCCCGGATTCTTGGAGGACAGCTGTGTGCCACTGCATGGCTAATTTGCATATGTGTGTGTTGTAGCAGGGACCCTCAATGCTGCTGGTGAGCATGACTCTGCAAAATGTGGGCGGTGGCGAGCTTGCCCGCTGGCAAAGACAAAACACGCCTCTGTCTGGCAAACATGCACAAGATCAAACATACTGGAGAACACCGGTCTAGGTTATCTCTACGTGCTGGGTCGACTCTTCCTTTTACTGCCAATTGGCATGTTACACTACTATAGATAATTAAAGTGTTTTTTTTTTGTTTTTTTTATTTTTTACAAGTAGCAGAGTTTGTAAACCAAAGAAAAGCTGAGGTGCAAGCTGGACTTTCTTAAACCATCGTAATAAGTCAAAACGTGTGTGCGCTGTACATAGAAATGTGCACTTTATTCAAGATTGTCAAGGGGTCAACATGCCTTGAATACAGTACATATAAATGAGACAGTGGAGGGGGGAGGAAGGTGAGGGGAGACGGATGTGCAAAATGCAGGTGAGCACACGGACTGTAGGGATCGCCATTTTTAGGTCTTGCCTACGCAGCGCGCATGCGCTGCATAGGCAAAAAGACCTTTTGCGATCGATTCGGCTTTTCAGCCAAAAACGTGCACGCGTTCCATTGCCTTCAATGGCAACGCGTGCACGTTTGGCGATTCACTTGCGGGAGCAAGCAGCTGGCGCCATATGGTAGCAATTATCGCTCCTGGCGCCGCTCGCTCCCGCAAGGGAATCGCACTCCCCCCCACCCCTCCACCCGGAGTACTGTTTCACTTTCGCGGCGCGGGCCGCACTTGTGTTTCAGTGCTTGTTTGTACTTGAGACTTCATCTGCATTCAAAATCAGCCTTGCGTACTGCATTTCAGAGCCCGATCTCCCCACCGCGTCCCGAGTCTTGCTCCCGCTGCGTCACAGCACGAGGAAAGGTAACGCTGCCCTTCAGGCCCCTCTCTGCAAACTTGTAAGCGTTTTTTTGTACTTGGGACTTCATCTGCATTCAGCAGCGTTTTTACTCTACTTGTGCGTTACTCTGCTACTGCATGGCAATGAAGCAGCGACACCGGAGGCTAAAGCTCTGCTTCTGCCGCCTGTGAGGAGAGGCCATTGTGTGATGAGGCATTCCCACCACACCAAGCAGGGCCCCCTGCTTCCACCGCCGCCGCTCTGGCTGCCAGAAGCATCATGTGGAGCCTCCAGGATTCTCAGTTTTTTGAGATGAGCATAAAGTCTTTGCTCAAGTCCTGGAGCAGTAGCTGTAAGTATAGCCTCCTCAATGTGCACTAGAATTTCCGACTTCTCCGTACGAGATATTTAAGTGTTAACGACGATACG
Organism: Calotriton arnoldi; assembly: GCA_963921515.1. Lineage (NCBI taxonomy): Eukaryota > Metazoa > Chordata > Amphibia > Caudata > Salamandridae > Calotriton > Calotriton arnoldi. The sequence goes on from CAWUFW010004271.1 coordinate 1,388,561, forward strand.
CATTTTGCAGTAACTTAACTCACCGTACTAGATCCATTTCTGTGCGCTATTAGCTCCTCTGCTGCAACCAGAGCAGCATAAACGGTTTGTTTTAAGTGGTCTGTATGTTAAGCCTTATAGCGGACGTTCATTCTGCTTAATAGTGAGGGTGTAGAGCCGGACTGCTGTACTCAACCGAATATTGCTGGAAACTTGCCTGGACAAGTTTTGTATTCTATCCAAATTAGTGGTTGGCTGCAGACATAGTGCATGAAAGGTCAATATCTGGTTTAATGTGCTCTGCTGTATAAACTACCATACTGCTTGCTGCATGCTGAATCCTGCACCACACTATCAGGGGAAGTGCAGTTAAAAATCATTAAATCCGGTCTACAATATATCCCTTACTAGCTATAGCCTATATACTTTTTTACGTATATTTATGTGACTGCTGGCCGGATCTCATTGCTTGTTTTAATAGAAGCACCACATTTCAACAACACGGTGTTAACTAATAAAATGTAATACCAGAATGTCCCCACTTTTTAATCTATCAATGAAACGAAATTAAATTTGGATTTATATAGCGCGCTAATACCTGGAGGTGTCTCAAAATTGCATTACAAGAAAGCCGAAATACTGGGTGCAAAGTGGGGCATTATTATAATAACACATCGTTGAGGTTGGTGTTTGAGTCTAAGGCTTTTCAAGCAGGTACCTTTATATCCCAATCCTATCTTTACACGCTGTAGCCAGATGCTCAAATGTCAGAATACAGGCAGAACCCTGCTTTATTTGAAGTTGCTGTTAACTTTTAAACCTTATGTGTGTTTACAGTGCATCATTGCAATAAAACGTTTCTTGTTACATAAAGCAACCGCATTTCAGTTGTGTGTCCTTAGGTACTGTACAGATGGTACTCTTTAGGGTATGCTTTATGTTTTTTTAAATAAATTTGCAGTAGTTGCATCCCTTCTTCCTTAGCTTGCTTAGCTGGCAGAATGTTGTTGCAGCGGTGGCTAGGAGTTGATTATAGTTGAGCTTTTTTCTTTCAGTTAAACAATGAAGTGACATTCATACGGCCTAGATTCAGGATGCTCCTGCCAACATTTTAGGCGTCCCTTTTTTTTTTTTTAAAGTCGGAAACATTCTGTTAAAACAGCTGTTTAGGATGTAAGGTATTACTTCTCACGAAAAAGACTGAATTGTGATATTCATGTGCTGAATGCAGCCAAGGAGCTTCTGAATCAATGTAAACAATTGCAGTGTATAGTTCCTAATGTTCTATATGCGATTTGCCTTCAACTAGTAATTACCATTGGATTACTGTGTGCTGTCTCACTCTAATGCCTGTTTAAAAAGAATGCTCTTTGTGCTGGACCCAAATATGTTGCTATTTAATATAATGTTAGACTTTTATTAACTCGCAGAAGAAGTGAAAGTTTTGCAGATGGACATTGAAAAACAGCATCTGCCTTTAATATAGTCAGTTTACATTGTGAGGCAAATACCTTTTTTTAGTGTCCGGTATAGGTTACTAATTAAAATTCATTTCAATTTAATTTCTTATGGGCTAGCATTAAAGTTTGGTTAAGGTGACTTAATTTGATTTAATTTAATAAAGGTCAGCTTTTGTGTTAACTATATATTGAGATTTGTAGAACATGAATTATTAGAGGAACATTCCATAACCGTACATTATCGGGGGTGCTTATGTCAGTTTAATCTTGGAGTTGCACACTTAATTTACATTGCACTGATGTGCATTTCGAAGTGATTTGCCCACAATTGCACGATATTCAGGCAAGTGCCAATATAAGCGCTTCAACACCAGGGTTTAAATCCCAAAGTCACCAGCTTAACCACTAAAACGTATCTCATTTAATCGTAGTGTTTCTCGAGGTAGTAACTGTGAGAAGTTGGCCTGGCATATGCTGTCCACTATTTGTAGTGGGCACCTTGCACCAGTCCAAACAACCCCTTATTGGAGATAGGTTAAAGACAACCTTTATTGAAAGCTATCCTAGTGGTAGCTCTGGAGAGCAGCCTTCAGGCTAAGTCTTGAAGGAATGTAAAGCAGCTTGTTTTACCAGTCTATAATCTCTTGAGTGACCAAATGAAAGAGGACCACACCAGGTATATATTCAAAATATATGTATTTATTACTAAACACACCCCTCTAGTCTCTTTATGAGGCTAGAGTTCGAAGTACATAAATTATAAGTTAGTTATCTACAGTAATAGCACAAATACACGTTTGAGCCCTAGGGGCGTACCAAATCATATACCAATAAAGTGGTATAAGAACCACGACTGAGCTAGACACAAGGCCTAGAGCCTGTAGAAGTGCTTGGACCACAAGGAACCACCCAAGGTAGTGACACAGGGGACCCACGGAGGACGCGTGCAGTGTATGAACACAGCCGCGAATCGCCGTTAACTTCTATGGGGAAAGTCGCGGTTTGAATTTAAAAGAAAAGGGACACTTAGAGGAGGACTTGGAGCAAACCCTTTGAGAACTAGGCTGTTCTAGTGTCAATACCCACGGGAGCACCGGAGTACTCGAGTTACCTCACCCAGGGAAGCCGGGTGCATAGGTGTCTTTCGGGGTCGGGTTTCGTCGTCGCTTTCAATGGCGATCTGCTGCAAAGTGCTGCTGGCGGCCAAGTCGAAAGTGTTCGGGTGGATCCAAAGGTGGATCGAAGATCTGAAGAACCTGAAAGCAGAGGGGACAGAGTCTGGGTCACTAGCCAGTGACCAGGAAGGCGATGAGCAGATGCCCACCGATGTCGAGTGCTTCAGGTAGGTTGACGGTCGTCTTGACTCTTCAGCCACGAGGTCCAGGAGGCATCGATGACAACCAGGAGCTGGATTCGAGCTGTCCCACGACGTCTGTCGATTGCAGGGGTGTCGGCGACCGGATTGGACCCAACAAGCCTTGGCAACGGCAAGTCTCGTGGAAATGGAAGAAGGACGATGTTGCAGACCAGCAAGGTCTGGGGGACTCACCCAGCAAGGGTAAGTCAGGGCACACCTGGAGCAACCAGGGAGCCCAAGCAGGAAAAGATTGGTTTTCGGGAGGGCCTACTAGCCAACGGACTAGTGACCGCGAAGGAGCCTCGAGTCGATGCACGTGGAGCTGGCTCACAGGACACTCGTGGAGTGGAGGCCAGTGATCTTCGGTGCAGTTGGTGCTGGAGGCTGGGGCTACTCGGAGCCCAAACCACGACTTCGTGGGAGACCCAGAAGAGGATGCACTTGCAAATGTGATCGGTGTCCAGGGGTCACGGTTCCACGTTACCCACGACAGCTACGGGCTTCAGCTTTGCTGGGGACTCAGGGCAGCCTCGGGGAAGTCTGGAAATCCACCTCTGGTGATGCAAAGACTTCGGCGTCCGACGGGAGCTTCAGCGATGCAGACCGGACAATTGCTTCTTTGGTGCCTGCCAAGCAGGGAGTCACTCCTTGACCCCAAGGGAGATTCTTCAGTCCTCTAATCTTAAAGTAGAGCGTCGAAGGTCCAGGATTCTGTGTCAGAGTTTCGTCCAGGTAAATCTAAAGTCCTAAGGACTGGGGTCCCCTACTTATACTAAGGTAGGGGTTGGACGTACTCTGTGGCCCCACCTATGGGAGGGTCAGGGCAGAGGGGTGGTTACACCCTTTTCCCTTTGTCCAGTTTCGCGCCAGAGCAGGGGCTGGAAGCCCCTGAGCCGGTTTGAACTGGGGTATGCACAGGGACACCAATGTGCCCCCAGTGCAGGACTTCAAAGCACCAGAGAGTGCTCCCGCCCAGCCCCAATACACACTATCCTGTCTGGGGAGTTGGTTACACCTCCCTGGGACAGGAAACCTATTGTCCAGGCCTCCCCTGCCGGAGTTTCGGTCAGCAGCAGGAGGCCAGACTCGTGTCTGTGGCAGCGGCATCCATTTTGTGATGCCAGGGCTCTGGAAAGTCAGTACCGGGTATACCGGTGTGTACATGTCTTTCCTCTAGAAGGGTGGAATGCTACTCCCGCCGCCAGAACTGGCGGGGGGGGAAGTATTCCAAGATGTTTGACACCAAACACAACATGTTTCCGTGCAGCCATCCCAAAGTTAGCATTTAACGCGAGGTTATAATGCGCTTAAGAGTATATGGTCGGGCTGCACTACAAACAGCATCAGAGAAGGGTCTCCGAACGCTGCAGAGGGGCCCAGCTCATGCAGGGGCACCCTCTCACATAGGAACCACGCACTCTGCCTTCAGGATTGATAAGGCCTGCCATAGGAGTGACTTATAGGTTTATATGTGTGTATGTAGGTAGTGATATAGGTAGCCTATATCACAGTAAGGGGTGCATGCACCACCTTACCCAGGCTACAGTAGCAGACCTGTGGTGTCATTTTGGATGGCCTTCCAGGGGTGGCACAATACATGCTGCAGCCCCTGGTAGGCCTCTGAGGTACCTATGCCCTGGGTACATAGTATACCATATACTAGGGACTTATAAGGGCACTCCAGATTCCAATCAGAGATGTGCCTAAGGCACATGGAAACCATTTTAAAGAGGAAGCAGCTAGGCTGGGGTTCTGATTAGCAGGGCCCCAGCCAGACTAAGGTCTAAAAACAGTGAAGCATCAGCAAAAGTGGGGGTACCCATGTGAAGCAGATCCTACTCTCCTACACAACCCCCCAAACGTAGGGACATTAAACTAACCTTGCCCAGTTAAGTCTTCATGTTCTAAGTGAAAGTACCTAGAGAGTCCATCTGCATTGGCATGGTTACTCCCAGGTCTATGTTCCACTGTGAAGTCCATCCCCTGTAGGGAAATGGACCACCTAAGCAGTTTGGGGTTTTCACCCTTCATTTGTTTTAGCCTTAAGAGGGGCTTATGGTCTGTTTGAACAAGGAAGTGAGTACCAAACAAGTATGGCCTCAACTTCTTCAGAGCCCAGACCACAGCAAAGGCCTCCCTCTCAATGGCTGACCAACGTTTCTCTCTAGGGGTCAGCCTTCTGCTAATAAAAGCTACTGGCTGATCCTGACCTTCATCATTCAATTGTGACAGTACAGCCCCTACCCCCAATTCAGATGCATCTGTTTGAACAATGAACTTCTTGGAGTAATTAGGACTCTGTAGAATGGGAGCAGTGCACATGGCCTGCTTTAGGTCATCAAATGCCTTTTGACAGCTAACTGTCCACTGAACCTTTTTGGGCATTTTCTTGGAAGTTAAGTCATTCAGGGGTGTCACTATTGATCCATACCCCTTGACAAATCTCCTATAGTACCCAGTCAGGCCTAAGAAGGCTCTCACCTGAGTCTGGGTAGTTGGAGCAGTCCAGTCCATGATGGTCTGGATCTTGCTCTGCAGTGGTTGATCCTGGCCTCCACCCACAAGGTGGCCCAGGTACACAACCTGACTCTGCCCTATCTGGCACTTGGTGGTCTTGATAGTCAGGCCTGCTTTCTGCAGGGCCTGTAAAACATTTCTGAGGTGGACCAGGTGATCCTCCCAGGTGGAGCTAAAGACAGCAATATCATCTAGATATGCTGCACTATAGGCTTCCAGACCTGTAAGGACTGTATTCACCAACCTCTGAAAAGTGTCAGGTGCATTCTTCAGACCAAAGGGCATCACCACAAATTGATAATGCCCACTAGGGGTTGAGAATGCTGTCTTTGGCTTTGCATCATCAGCTAGTCTGATCTGCCAGTAGCCAGCTGTCAGGTCAAATGTGCTTAGATACTTGGCTGAGGCCAAAGTGTCTATTAGCTCATCTGCCCTAGGTATTGGATGGGCATCAGTCCTAGTGACTGCATTGAGACCCCTGTAGTCCACACAAAACCTCATCTCTCTTTTCCCACCATTGGTGTGAGGTTTTGGCACAAGGACCACTGGACTAGCCCAAGGGCTATCTGAGGGTTCAATAACTCCCAAATCCAACATCTTCTGGACTTCCGTCCTGATACAGTCCCTGACATGGTCAGGTTGCCTATAAATCTTATTTTTAATAGGCAGACTGTCCCCAGTGTCCACTTCATGAGTGCACCAGGTAGTCTGACTGGGTGTCAGTGAGAATATGTGTCTGAACTGATTGAGCACCTGTCTGCAATCAGTCTGCTGCTGGGTAGTGAGGCTGCCTGCCAAGGCTACACCATCCACTGACCCATCATCAGAGTTCTGTGAGAGCAGGTCAGGGAGTGGGTCACTCTCTTCCTCCTGTCCCTCATCAGTAGCCATGAGCAAGCCCATGTCTGCCCTGTCCACATATGGTTTTAACCTGTTGACATGGAGAACCCTGTGGGGACTCCTGGGTGTTCCTAGGTCTACTAAGTAGGTAACCTCACCCTTCTGTTCAACAATGGTATGGGGTCCACTCCATTTGTCTTGGAGAGCTGCTGGGGCCACTGGCTCCAACACCCACACCTTCTGTCCTGGCTGGTAAACAGTCAGTACAGCCTTTTGGTCATGCCAGGCTTTTTGAAGTTCCTGGCTAGCCTCAAGGTTTTTAGTTGCCTTTTTCATATACTCAGCCATCCGGGAGCGGAGACCAAGTACATAGTCCACTATGTCTTGCTTTGGGGGCTTGAGAGGTAACTCCCATCCTTCCTTCACCAAGCACAATGGACCCCTGACAGGGTGACCAAACAAAAGTTCAAAAGGGCTGTAGCCAACCCCCTTTTGAGGCACCTCCCTGTATGCAAATAAAAGGCAGGGCAAGAATATGTCCCATCTTCGCCTAAGCTTTTCTGGGAGCCCTTTAATCATGCCCTTCAAGGTTTTGTTGAATCTCTCAACTAAACCATTACATTGTGGGTGATAGGGTGTGGTGAACTTGTAAGTCACTCCACACTCCTCCCACATTGTTTTTAAGTATCCAGACATAAAGTTTGCACCCCTGTCTGATACAACCTCCTTAGGGAAGCCTACTCTTGAGAAAATTCCCAGGAGGGCCCTTGCCACCACAGGTGCTGTAGTGGTCCTAAGGGGAATAGCCTCTGGGTACCTGGTGGCATGATCCACTACCACCAGGATAAACCTGTGCCCAGATGCTGTTTGGGGATCCATTGGACCAACAATGTCAATCCCCACCCTTTCAAAGGGAACCCCCACCACAGGTAGTGGTATCAGGGGGGCCTTTGTAGTGCCACCTGCCTTGCCACTGGCCTGGCAGGTTACACAGGAGCGACAAAACTCCTTGGTGTCTTCAGACATGTGGGACCAGTGAAAGTGAGGGACAATTCTGTCCCAAGTCTTGTACTGGCTCAGGTGACCTGCTAAGGGAATATCATGGGCTAGGGTCAATAGGAAGCCCCTGAACTTCAGAGGTATAACCAACCTCCTGGTAGCACCAGGCTTGGGGTCTCTACACTCTGAGTACAAGAGTCCATCATCCCAATACACAGTATGGGGACCACTAGCTTTCCCAGCAGCCTCAGCAGCTGTCTGAGGGGTTCAAGAGAGGGGCAGCTCTGCTGCTCCTGGCTCAGATCTGCCCTGGAAGGGCCCCCTGTCCCCAAGAACTCAACCTGGTCAGTTTCAAGCTCCTCTGGGACAGTTCCTTCCTCAGGACTGAGATCATCCCCCTCAAGAGACTGATCTTCCTTCTGAGCCAAGAGGAAAGGCACTGCCTTTACCCTACTACTCCTCTTCTTGGAGGGCACTTGGTCCATTATTCCAGAATCCAAGGCCTGTTCAGTGTTAGACATTTTGGCTTGTGACCTGGTCACAGCAAACACATCTGCAGGGATGCCCAGCATTTCTGCATGGGTCCTGAGCTCCACTTCTGCCCAAGCTGAAGTTTCTGAGTCATTGCCAAGCAAGCATTCAACGGGTAGGTCTGCACTTACTACAACCTTCTTAAGGCCAGTTACCCCTCCCCAGGAGAAGTTAACAACTGCCAGAGTATGGTCTGTTCTGACGTTGCTAGCATTGGTCACTTGGTACATTTCACCAAGTATAATCTGCCCAGGATTCACAAGGTCTTGTGTCACCATGGTGACACTTGCCCCTGTGTCCCTAAATGCCAAAGCCTCTTTTCCATTGATTAAGGGCTGTTGCCTGTACTTGCCCAGATTACTGGGACTCACAGAGGAGGTCATATCCATGCCTGCATCACAGACTCGAGTTACCTCACCCATGGAAGCCGGGTGCATAGGTGTCTTTCGGGGTCGGGTTTCGTCGTCGCTTTCAATGGCGAACTGCTGCAAAGTGCTGCTGGTGGCCAAGTCGAAAGTGTTTGGGTGGATCCAAAGGTGGATCGAAGATCTGAAGAACCTGAAAGCAGAGGGGACAGAGTCTGGGTCACTAGCCAGTGACCAGGAAGGCGATGAGCAGATGCCCACCGATGTCGAGTGCTTCAGGTAGGTTGACGGTCGTCTTGACTCTTCAGCCACGAGGTCCAGGAGGCATCGATGACAACCAGGAGCTGGATTCGAGCTGTCCCACGACGTCTTTCGATTGCAGGGGTGTCGGCGGCCGGATTGGACCCAACAAGCCTTGGTAACGGCAAGTCTCGTGGAAATGGAAGAAGGACGATGTTGCAGACCAGCAAGGTCTGGGGGACTCACCCAGCAAGGGTAAGTCAGGGCACGCCTGGAGCAACCAGGGAGCCCAAGCAGAAAAAGATTGGCCTTCGGGAGGGCCTACTAGCCAATGGACTAGCGACCGCGAAGGAGCCTCGAGTCGATGCACGTGGAGCTGGCTCACAGGACACTCGTGGAGTGGAGGCCAGTGATCTTCGGTGCAGTTGGTGCTGGAAGCGGGGGCTACTCGGAGCCCAAAGCACGACTTCGTGGGAGACCCAGAAGAGGATGCACTTGCAAATGCGATCGGTGTCCAGGGGTCACGGTTCCACGTTACCCACGACAGCTACGGGCCTCAGCTTTGCTGGGGACTCAGGGCAGCCTCAGGGAAGTCTGGAAATCCACCTCTGGTGATGCAAAGACTTCGGCGTCCGACGGGAGCTTCAGCGATGCAGACCGGACAATTGCTTCTTTGGTGCCTGCCAAGCAGGGAGTCACTCCTTGACCCCAAGGGAGATTCTTCAGTCCTCTAATCTTAAAGTAGAGCGTCGAAGGTCCAGGATTCTGTGTCAGAGTTTCGTCCAGGTAAATCTAAAGTCCTAAGGACTGGGGTCCCCTACTTATACTAAGGTAGGGGGTTGGACATACTCTGTGGCCCCACCTATGGGAGGGCCAGGGCAGAGGGGTGGTTACACCCCTTTCCCTTTGTCCAGTTTCGCACCAGAGCAGGGGCTGGAAGCCCTAAGCCGGTTTGAACTGGGGTATGCACAGGGACACCAAATGTGCCCCCAGTGCAGGACTTCAAAGCACCAGAGAGTGCTCCCGCCCAGCCCCAATACACACTATCCTGTCTGGGAGGTGGTTACACCTCCCTGGGACAGGAAACCTATTGTCCAGGCCTCCCCTGCCGGAGTTTCGGTCAGCAGCAGGAGGCCAGACTCGTGTCTGTGGCAGCGGCATCCATTTTGTGATGCCAGGGCTCTGGAAAGTCAGTACCGGGTATACCGGTGTGTACATGTCTTTCCCTCTAGAAGGGTGGAATGCTACCCCTGCCGCCAGAACTGGCGGGGGGTAGTATTCCAAGATGTTTGACACCAAACACGACATGTTTCCGTGCAGCCATCCCAAAGTTAGCATTTAACGCGAGGTTATAATGCGCTTAAGAGTATATGGTCGGGCTGCACTACAAACAGCATAAGAGAAGGGTCTCCGAACGCTGCAGAGGGCCCAGCTCATGCAGGGGCACCCTCTCACATAGGAACCACGCACTCTGCCTCCAGGATTGATAAGGCCTGCCATAGGAGTGACTTATAGGTTTATATGTGTGTATGTATGTAGTGATATAGGTAGCCTATATCACAGTAAAGGGTGCATGCACCACCTTACCCAGGCTGCAGTAGCAGACCTGTGGTGTCATTTTGGATGGCCTTCCAGGGGTGGCACAATACATGCTGCAGCCCCTGGTAGGCCTCTGAGGTACCTATGCCCTGGGTACTTAGTATACCATATACTAGGGACTTATAAGGGCACTCCAGATTCCAATCAGAGATGTGCCTAAGGCACATGGAAACCATTTTAAAGAGGAAGCAGCTAGGCTGGGGTTCTGATTAGCAGGGCCCCAGCCAGACTAAGGTCTAAAAACAGTGAAGCATCAGCAAAAAGTGGGGGTACCCATGTGAAGCAGATCCTACTCTCCTACAGTAACAAACAACTAACACAGTAGGTAGTGATATTTCAAGTAACTCATATTTTGGTAAAGTAGGGGCTGAACTTGTGTATCCATGTTTTCGCAGCTGAACACATTCACCATATCACCACTATGAAGGCGTCTTACATCTCAAACTCCGTATTGGCTTAACAATAATAAAGTGCCAACTGAGTTACTTCACCCTCACTGTCCTGCTTTCAACCCATTAAAGAACCTTGGGTCTCAACTAAAATGTTGACCTGTACACGAGGGTCATCTCTTGATACTTGCTCAGACAAGCGTCTGAGTTTATAGTCTCTTCTAATTGCTTCACATCTTACACCGATTTTAAATCAATCTTTGCGATTGGCATAGTTTCCAAAAAGTGGGAACAGGCCTTAATCAACCCACTTCTATAATACAACAAGCATTTGCAATGCAACAGGTCTCGTATTTATGCGAGTTTAAGCTATTGGCATTGTAAATAACAATGCGTTTTATTTATGTTTCAAAAACAAAAACATAAATAAAAGGCATTGGCATTTACAATGCCAATAGCTAAAATTTGCGTAAATGCGAGACCTGTTGCATTGCAAATGCTTGTTTGTGCTGTTGGTGTGTAGCAATCTCTGACTAAGAGGGATGGGAGGGAAGCCGGGATTCACCTGGCTCAGTCTTGGTTTCTTTTTTTATTTTTAAGGAGAGGGAACCTGCCAAGGTCCACTAGATGTATGCTTACATCTGCAGGGCTCCAGCTCAGACAGGGAACCGAATGACAAGTTTAGGGAAAGTGACGCTGTATGTGTGGCTCTCGGCGAGCAGGCATGGCCAGCCACATAAGGAGCCCCAAATGTCACATCACACGATTCCTGGTAAACTGGACGCAGGTTACAGTATTCAAGGGATCATGAGCACGTCTTGAACCCCGCTTACAGCTTCTGTTATAAAATGCACATTCTGTCTGATGCATCTGTCTGCATTTGACGCACTACTGCTTATTCTGTGCTTCTATATTATTAAAGATCTTTGATGTGCTTTGACGCCCAAAAGGTACTATATAAAAAGATAACTATCTCATTAAAATTGCCAGCGTTATCAACAAGGTTGCTCATTTAATGGAGTTTCAAGTGGCGGGGTCCAGGCCTACTCAAAGATCCTCACCTGTTCTGGTACAATTTGTTTAGGTATAATAATCTGCTTTCAAATAAATCAGAACCATCGCGTGCCCTACCGTAGATAATTCCCATTACACTGATTTTCTTGCTCAAATACAGAGAAAGCAGCACGACCGTGGAGGCTGGTGAATCCGGCGCTTGGAGTATTGTGGTGGGTGTGGTCACTCCTTGGAGAAGGCGGGGCGAGTGGGCTGGAGAGCACTCAATGATGTCATTTGGGCTTTTCTTAACAATGTCTTTAGAATGGTGTTTTTACCATTGTAGGTTGTAGTAAATAAAAAAAAAGTTAGGAGAATATATAGCTCGCTTTTATCTTGCATGAGTCAGAATGTGCCAGCAGAAATGACGACCAGGACATTACTCAGTCTCAGGCAAGGGGAAGAGAAAACCTTCCTGGTACATCGCCTGAAAAGGGATGAGCTAAGCCGAGGGAGACTCCCTTCCCACACAACCAAGGCTTCCCCGCCTCGTGAACAGAAACAGGCGCGGGTCACGTGGTTTCAAAGGACTGCATGGAGGCCAGCTGACCCGCCAGCACCCTCCGCTGGGGCTCCATTGTTTGCAGTGTAGACTCTCTAGTGACGTCAGAGCTTCTCAGCTTGCAGCTGGGGGGAGGGATCAGGTGCACCAAAAACCACTCATTCACGTCAGTCACAGCGACTGACAATTAGAGCCAGAGCAGCCCCGGAAGCTCTCGGTTGCCCTGGCTGGACTTTTCAAAGGGTCACCTAAATTTACATATCAGGACATATAGAGATTAACGTTTCATTATACCGTGAGATGTCAAGCACACAACAAGCATTTGCAATGCAATAGGACTCGCATTTAAGAGAGACCTATTGCATTGCAAACGGGAGGGCGGGCGGGCGGGCAGGGCAGGGGGTGAGAAAACACGGACAGCTGGAGTGTGGGGGAGAGGGAAGAAGGCACGGGCAACAGGAGTGCGGACGGGGGAGGGGGTGAGAAGGCAAAAAAAAATAGTGCTCTAAATAACACGTCTGTACAGTGTAACACTCGAAGTAAAGGGGCCAATAGCCATGGGAGGGTACAAATGACGACATGGCATAATAAGGCGGGATTAACAAGCCTCATAATCAATCAGAAGACCAAATTTACGAAGGACAAACACAGAAGCCAATGAAAAATATGGGCGGAGAGTGAGGGCAGCCTGTCTCCCATACTCTACTAATGCATGCCTCGCAGAGCGAGCAGCGCATGCGCACTGCCGCTAAAGCTCGACCTAAAAAAGGAGTGCCCCAAATAAAGATATGGGACGAATAAAAAGGGAATGGGCGGGGTGTAAGCCAACAGAGTGAGTACAGCATGTCTCGAACAGACAGAGCATGCGCTGCCTAGGCTCAACCTAAAGATGGCCAACTCTTAGAAAAATGCAAAAACATGAGTAAAAAGTTTTTTTATATACAACACTCCTTGTTCTTGAAAACTAGGAAGATGGTAATCCCAGCACAGCAAACCCTTTCTTCGTGCCATTTTTAGAATAAAATACACTTACTTGACCAGCACATTTTTTCCTCCCCAAAAAAAATCACATTTTAGGTATATTTGGTCTATTTTCCTGGTTCCCTCCATGTGAATTCACAAACTCTGAGCACATTTGGCCTGGATACCTTGTGATAAAAAAAGTTATGAAGGCTTAAGCGTGAAGTGCTCTAAATGCCCAAAAAGTAATTGACCCAAGACAAATTAAATAACTAATTTACTTCCCTGCCTTGAGTCAGTGCCATATTAATGACCCCTCCCCCCCTTGAGTTCTTGCTACTCTTCTTCAAAACTGATGAGGAATTACCTAATTTGTAGGCACTACTAAAGAAGCCTGCTTAAAAAGATGCTTTGACTTAAAAAATCTCACAATGGTCCCTTCATGTAAATCTTTCTCTCCGCTTGCAGACTGACTTACAATAATCTCCACATACCATCCATTGAACTTTGCATGCATGATTTTATATCCCATTTTCATAACCATATTAAAATAAAAGTAAAATCGATACATAATTATAAAAGCAGAGTCCATCAAGTACCTGAAAAAAGTGCAACACCCAAATAACCATTCCCCTCAATGAAACCACCTTTATGTTCCATGATACATGTATGAGCAAATGAACATCAAAGTACACATTTAGTAATTGCAAGTGATTAGATTGCAGTGGGACAAAAGCAGATTGTGCTATGCACGAAGCAACGGACGCCATATTCTCAAATTCATGTAGAGAGATGAACTCACTGGGCATGGTGGGCCTTGGCACACAGATCCAGGAAAGGGCTGCTGTACTACCGAGCATTCTTGCCAGACAGCTATCCTCCGTAGCCCCCACTTTAGAGCCTATGCTAGTCACATTGTTTTTCAACCGAGGCATGGTGGTCAATTTATATTACTAGAAGAATATAAATCAATAGCAGCTGCCAACCCCCAGGAGATTTTTGCCTGCTTCAGAATGAGACAGGCTGCTAGGTCCTCCCTCCCTATGGTTCATCAGGCACAGCCTCAAGTATAATCATTTGACTCAACTTTTAGCCTCAAATAATAATAAGCAATGGGTTTCTGAGCTCTGAAAGCTTTGCCTGGATATATTGGGGCTCTCTACCCTAACTGAAAAAAGGCTGTGGGAAACAAAAATTGGCTTAACCATTGAAGAAAATGGGCCAGATTGAGAGTTTGGCAGATAGGTACTCTATTACTAATGTGACATATATCCAATGTGCCTTATTACAAGTGCATTAGGATGCAATCTACTTGTAATAAGGTGGATGGAATATCCATCAAGTTTGTGATGGACTACCCATCTGCCAAACTCTAAGCCAGGCCCAATGTTTGGATTTCAATTGCTCCCAAGTTAAAACAATCTCTATGAACCAAAGACATAAACTTCTCCATTTAAAATTTCTGTACAAGGCATATTACACATCTTCCACTAATAAATTTGATGCTTTGTGGAGCATGGAGTGCTGTTACTGCTCTTGCGAAAGAACTGACTTTTAGATTCCTGCAGGCAGTTCGCATCGACCAACTGTGTCTAAAAAAATACGGGGCATATTAGCAAGGGCACTATCGCCGCATTAGCGGCACTTTTTGCCGCTAAAGCGGCGATATTTATATCGCCCTATCAGCAAACTGTCTCTAACAGCAGTTAGCGACAGTTTGCGGGCATTAGCGCCCGTTTTTACCGCTTTGCATGTCAGCGATATTTATCGCTAATGACATGCAAAGTGGGCGTTCCCGACGAACAAACCTGGGAAACACTCGCTAACAGGCCTATCGCCTATTAGCAAGGTGGCCATGGCCCCAGTTAGCGACGTGAAAAGTCGCGCTAACCGGGGTCATCGCCATTTATTTAACACCTGCAATTAGCAGGTGTTAGCCATACCTAACATGGGGGTGGATTATGCTGATACGACCACAGGGTCGTATCAGCAAGGTGTTCTCCTTCTCCATGCAACATCGCTGGTTTTTCAGCGATGTTGGCCCATTTCTCGCTTATCGCTGGAATATTCATCGCCATAGCGCTAATCGTTGCTAATACAGCGTTAGCGTGGCAATATATTCCAGCGATAGCCGGCGATAAAAAAAATCACGCTAAGCAGGGCTAGCGATGATTATCGCCTCTTCTTGCTATTATGCCCCTACATATATAAAAATGGGCTTTTAGCCCACCCATTACTTACCATTCAGTGGCAGCTTTATTACTCTTCTTTTCTGCCTTCTATTTTGGCAGCAGGGGCGACTTGTTAGTTTCTGCATCACTTCCTGGTCTGAGTGTGGAGCATGGACTAAGTGCAGGATGCTTAAACAGAATTAGTGTTCGGCCGCTGCTCGTACTGTGATTGAGATACTATTTCTTCTTTTTTGGCAATTTTTATGTAGTGCGAGCATGATCCAAACGTATTAGACAGCTTTACATGAGCACTAGTTACTTCACACAAGTTGACATACATTTATTTTAGCCATGGGACATTAAGTAATTTGCCCAGAATCACAGATGGTTTAGCCACCCCCACAGTGATACTGACTAGAGTCATTTCATGTATATCTCACGCTGAATCTCACTAAGACTGGATATTTTTTCCTAGTTTTTTCTTTCACACTGGTTTCAAGCCTTTTAGTTCGGGTAATTTCTGTAGCCTACGGTCACGGTGTAAAAAATGTTGCACCACGACAACATCTTGTGTTGAAAAGAAAAAAAAACACAATGTAGCTACATCGCATGTAACTTAACAGTCTGACAAAACAAACTTGCTGCATACACCGAGCAGGGGCTTTAAAGTTAGAACAAATGCTCCTTATACATTTCCTGTTGATCCTTTATTCTGGCTGATACTTCTGCCTGCCATCTCTCTTCAAACCCAACCACATAGGATTAAGTTTAGAACCAGCTATCCTCTCTTTAAGCAAGTGAAAAGGAGAGCTCCCTGTAGCAATATTAGGAGCATTATGATACACCCATAACTTTTCTTGCGAAACCCCTTTGAGAGGTATCCTATTATTGAAAGCAGTTTGCACACACTCTCACCAGTTGCTTTATTTTCTCCACCAACTCGTTCGCCTGGGGCATATATAAAGCAGTACAAAGGTGAATGATGGACCTGGGTCTCGTGTCCTTTTGTCCTTCATTGATCATCTTCGGTTTGTCAGATCACTCAGTTGACATCTCAGATTTGTCAGGTCACTCAGTTGACACTCTTTGTATTATGCTTGCATTACTTTCCTCATTTCTCAATTCAGATCCAACAATGGCAAGTTTTGAAAAGTTAGTCGCCGAAGTGTCACGCATCGCTCTAAACCAGAGGTCTTCAAACTTTTTTTCAGAAACAAGAGCTCCCACATGTTGTCTTCCTTTATCTGCAATGGTGCCCTTGGTCCTAATGTTAGAAAATAAGCTCCTATGCACCTTTTTGTAAAGTGAGACAGTCATAATTGTGATGCAGTGGGCCCCTCTGACCCCCGGGGCCCCAGTGCTGCTGAACCTGCTTCACTAATGTTAGCTACTGCCTTGCAAAGAGGGCAGTCTCCTCTGCCCTTTGTTAAAAACATGGACTCCCATCTAGCCACACACCTGTCTCTGCCATCTCTCTGAGGCCAAACAAAGGTGTCTCCACTGCATTAATTCTTCCCCTCCCGTGGGCTATTGCTCTTTGGCCCAAATCAACACTAGTAAGTGAACAGTGGGCCCTAATGCTGTGAAGGAAGGATAGTAAACAGCCATAATTAAGGGTTAGCTGGCTCCTCGTATCTCTGGCTCCTGGTGCCACTGTACCTGCAGTACCAGTGATCTTTCTGCCCCGTTATGTTAAAAAGCAGAAAGGGTAACCTGGGCTCTGATACTAGACTAGCAAGGAAAATGGGCACCGACTCCGCTTCATGGTAAGATGGCCATAATTGAGCAGCAGTGGCCACTTACACACTTGACAGAGTTACCTGCTGCACTTATGAATTGCCCTTTTTTATATATAAATAAAGGCTCCCTTCTATTGTCCTCTTCCTTGGGGTATCTCTCTGAGGAAGCGGTCTCTGGCCATTTGTAACCATAAAAATGAAGCCCCCACACAGTGCTTTCTCTTCTGGGCCATCAGGTTGACTATATTTAGGAATCTCACTCTTTTCCTCTTTTTCCTGGACCATTACTCTGAGGTCCTAGGAGTCAAGAGGACCAGAGTTCTGCATCTGAATGGAACCCTGCTGACTTCCTCCCTGCTAACCCTGGACTCACCTTTTACAAAAACAACTGCCCCTGGATGGTTAGTGCTGACTTTGAGGTGCCTCTGCTTGAAAGCAAGCGTTGGGTGGTAGTGCAAACAGTTAAAGAAGAAACAAGGATTTTCTTTTTTTTGCATTTTTATATAGTGCGTACTCGACCCAAAGGTATCAGAGCACTTTACATGAGCACCAGTTGCATTACAAATGGACACATTAAATTTTTTTCAGGTGCAGGGAGGTTAAGTGATATGCCCAGAATCACAGGATGCTTGAGCCTCCCGTCAAGACTCGAACCTTGTTCCCCAGCTTCAAGGTCGGCCACTATGGCCGTTCCACTACATCCTCTTGCCAGCCATTAATTGATTAGTCACTTAAAGCCAGGGCCACTGGAATTATGTGTTTCTGTGGCAGAAGCGTTTTCTGCATTGTTATGGATTTACCGCATTTGCTACATAATTCATCATCTGTTGCATAATCTGCAGATTTTAACAAAAAAATGTAATTCTAGTTCAAACGGATCAAAAATTACTTAAAATGTGGCTAGTGACATGTGTTCCAGAGCAGTAGAAGGCCCTTCATAAAGGTTGATTGGTCATCTTGCACTTGCTTATTGATGTATTTGGGTGTTCAATTGGTACAAATGAGGAATAATATTTCACCTGACAGTGTTACCATGACTAAAAATGAAATGAAATAAAGCTAACTACAAAATGTGTCAGATTATGTTGCACAATTTACCTTTTCTTCTTCCATAATTTAATCAACCCAGTTGCATAATTTGGACCTCTCTTGCCACATAAGTCCAGTGGTCCTGCTTAATGCGTCAAAGTGACAAAGATTTATTTTTTAGAGGTAATGTAGGGGTGTTATCTTATAAAAATGATTACATTAGGTACAGTCTGTTCACTTATTGCTAAAGGCTATATTTTGTAGGAGTGTGTTTTATACGCAGTTAGCTGACAGCGAAAAAACTAAATACTCAGACTAGTTAGTTCTTTTCTTTGAGCCAACTTCTTGACACTCAGGGGCAGATTTACAAGCCCCTTGCGCCACTTTTGCGTCACTTTTCCCATGTTAAAAGTGACGCAAAAGTGGCGCAAGGGCCTTGTAAATCTGCCCCTCAGTGACCTCCGTTCACAGCACTCCGGGCTGCGTGTAAATGAAGACAGCCAGGAAATGCAGCAAATAAATAAGGCCCCAGTTCCAGGCTATCTTCATTTACATATAATTACAGAGGCATTTGCGCCCCCCTCTGGAAACCATCCACGGACCCCCAGGGGGGCGCGCCCCACAGTTTGAAAACCTCTGCTCTAAACCAACCTGTTGTGTGTTCCATGCTTTTGACTATGGCATCTTTCAAGGATGGATATTTTGCAAGCAGTTTCTCAAGTCATTAGTACACCCTACTTACTGACCTCTGCTGAGAGTATCAGTTAAATCTGCAAAATCACAAGCTTGAATAAGAGTTGTTTGTAAGGCCACATAGTTCCCAAAAATTTCGTTTTTCACTTAAACTCTCATAAAAAATGTATGTCTTCCCATGACCACATTTATGCAGGCTCCAAAATGTTTTTGAAGCATAACTAATGACATCTCGTATATATCCCTAGGTTCCCCTTCGCCATTGCTTATGGCAACTGCATCAAGACTGTCATAGATATTTGTGGAGCACATTCCTTGTTTCGGAGCAGGAGAAACATTTTCCCCATCTATTGCAATAAGATAGGAGTCAAACAATGGTATCCACTTTTTCCGTGGCAACAGGCTCTCCCCTTTCCGATCAAAATAATCAAGGTTGGGACATGCTAGCAGCCGCTAATAATACCTGAAAATTCAATCAAAATAACAAACTGGAAAAATAAGCTCACACAATAAGCTAAAATAATAACTTAACAAAAATAATTTTGGTAGTTTGTTTGAAGTAGTCCCACTTGAACTTTTTTTAAACTCTCAAATTAGGTCGCTGTGGAAACACTTTTCCATGTATGCCACTTTATCAATAGCACTTGGAACAGAGTGCTGGGAACACTCTCTGTCACTGTAGTCACTGCAACGCTTAAAATACCTTAGTTGTCTGTTTGAAATGGAAATAAACAATATAATAGTTTCATCGAGTGCCAAATGCCTATAACTCTTAACGAAGCAAACACAAGGAGATGATGGACGGAGCGCTGAAACTTTTCAGACACTCACCCCCAGTCACAGATCTGGGTTGAATCCATCATCGTTCTTTAGCTCACTTCGCCACCCCAGTTCAGACACAGCTATATGCAAATCAGTCTTGGCCCTGTGCCTCATGGGAACAGTCCAGTCCGAACTGCCAAGCCATGTCTTCCCTGGACCGGAAACAAGCATTCTGGTACCAGTTTCGGGCTAACAGCCCTCATCAGCCAGGCTAGCTTGAATCCAGTGGCAAAGTGAGCAAGCAACCCACGTCTGGGCATACCCTGCCAACTTAGGGTGAACAAAGCAAACACAAGGAGATGATGGACGGAGCGCTGAAACTTAACAGACAGTCACACCCAGTCACAGATCTGGGTTGAATCCATCGTCGTTCTTTAGCTCACTTCGCCACCCCAGTTCAGACACAGCTATATGCAAATCAGTCTAGGACCTGTGCCTCATGGGAACAGTCCAATACGAACTGCCAAGCCATGTCTTCCCTGGACCGGAAACAAACATCCTGGGACCGGTTTCAGGCTAACAGCTCTCATCAGCCAGGCTAGCTTGAATCCAGTGGCAAAGTGAGCAAGGGACCCACGCCTGGGCATACCCTGCCAACTTAGGGCGAACAAAGCAAACACAAGGAGATGATGGACGGAGCGCTGAAACTTTTCAGACACTCACCCCCAGTCACAGATCTGGGTTGAATCCATCATCATTCTTTAGCTCACTTCGCCACCCCAGTTCACACACAGCTATATGCAAATCAGTCTTGGGCCTGTGCCTCATGGGAACAGTCCAGTCCGAACTGCCAAGCCATGTCTTCCTGGGACAGTAAACAAGCATCCTGGGACCGGTTTCGGGCTAACAGCCCTCATCAGCCAGGCTAGCTTGAATCCAGTGGCAAAGTGAGCAAAGGACCCCCATCTGGGCATACCCTGCCAACTTAGGACGAACAAAGCAAACACAAGGAGATGATGGAGGGAGCGCTGAAACTTTTCAGACACTCACCCCCTGTCACAGATCTGGTTTGAATCCATCATCGTCCTTTAGCTCACTTCGCCACCCAAGTTCAGACACAGCTATATGCAAATCAGTTTTGGCCCTGTGCCTCATGGGAACAGTCCAGTCCAAACTGTGTTTGCTTTGTTCGCCCTAAGTTGGCACGGTATGCCCAGACGTGGGTCCCTTGCTCACTTTGCCACTGGATTCAAGCTAGCCTGGCTGATGAAGGGTGTTACCCAGAAACCGGTCCCAGGATGCTTGTTTCCGGTTCAGGGAAGACCTGGCTTGGCAGTTTGGGCTGGACTGTTCCCATGAGGCACAGGGTCAAGACTGACTTGCATATAGCTGGATCTGAACTGAGGTGGCGAAGTGAGCTAAAGAATGATGGTGGATTCAACCCAGATCTGTGACTGGGGGTGAGTGTCTGAAAAGTTTCAGCGCTCCGCCCATCATCTTCTTGCGTTTGCTTTGTTTGCCCTAAGTTGGCAGGGTATGCCCAGACGTGGGTCCCTTGCTCAGTTTGCCACTGGATTCAAGCTAGCTTGGCTGATGAAGGGTGTTACCCACAAACTGGTCCCAAGATGCTTGTTTCCAGTTCAGGGAAGACCTGGCTTGGCAGTTCGGGCTGGACTGCTCTCATGAGGCACAGGGTCAAGACTGATGTGCATATAGCTGGGTCTGAACTGAGGTGGCGAAGTGAGCTAAAGAATGATGATGGATTCAACCCAGATCTGTGCCTGGGGGTGAGTGTCTGAAAAGTTTCAGCGCTCCGTCCATCATCTCCTTGTGTTTGCTTTGTTCGCCCTAAGTTGGCAGGGTATGCCCAGACGTGGGTCCCTTGCTCACTTTGCCACTGGATTCAAGCTAGCCTGGCTGATGAAGGGTGTTACCCAGAAACAGGTCCCAGGACGCTTGTTTCCTGTTCAGGGAAGACCTGGCTTGGCAGTTCGGGCTGGACTATTCCCATGAGGCACAGGATCAAGACTGATTTGCATATAGCTGGGTCTGAACGGAGGTGACGAAGTGAGCTAAAGAATGACGATGGATTCAACCCAGATCTGTGACTGGGGGTGAGTGTCTGAAAAGTTTCAGCGCTCTGTCCATCATCTTTGTGCGTTTGCTTTGTTCGCCCTAAGTTGGCAGGGTATGCCCAGACGTGGGTCCCTTGCTCACTTTGCCACTGGATTCAAGCTAGCCTGGCTGATGAAGGGTGTTACCCAGAAACCGGTCCCAGGACGCTTGTTTCCGGTTCAGGGAAGACCTGGCTTGGCAGTTTGGGCTGGACTGTTCCCATGAGGCACAGGGTCAGACTGATTTGCATATAGCTGGGTCTGAACTGAGGTGACGAAGTGAGCTAAAGAATGAGGATGGATTCAACCCAGATCTGTGATTGGGGGTGAGTGTCTGAAAAGTTTCAGCGCTCCGTCCATCATCTCCTTGTGTTTGCTTTGTTTGCCCTAAGTTGGCAGGGTATGCCCAGACGTGGGTCCCTTGCTCACTTTGCCACTGGATTCAAGCTAGCCTGGCTGATGAAGGGTGTTACCCAGAAACCGGTACCAGGATGCTTGTTTCCGGTTCAGGGAAGACCTGGCTTGGCAGTTTGGGCTGGACTGTTCCCATGAGGCACAGGGTCAAGACTGATTTGCATATAGCTGAGTCTGAACTGAGGTGGCGAAGTGAGCTAAAGAATGATGATGGATTCAACCCAGATCTGTGACTGGGGGTGAGTGTCTGAAAAGTTTCAGCGCTCCGTCCATCATCTCCTTGTGTTTGCTTTATAAATCTTACCGAGCAGTTTATTAACTCAATCATTTGTCATAGCTGCCAAGGTTTCAGATTGCTGTGTGAAATTTTCATAATTTCAGAGTAATATGAGTGACGTTTCAACGACTATGAGTGACACTTTCTCCTGAGCAAAATCAAGTAATAAAGATGAGGGAAACATATAAATATTAGAAATTACACCCCACTGAGTAACGAGAAACTTTAAGAAGTCACTGAATTAAAGTGGGCTAAGGGGAAGCAGCTGAAAACTGAGCAGAACGGAGTCAGTCAGTCTGTGTGACTGCTAACTTTATGCACGGGAAAGCACGGAGTGTAATGATAATGCAGACAGTGATGTCATATGTGTTTTCTTTTGGGAAGCAGGTGGACTACTTCGAGGGTTAATGATCTTGCTACTAGAATGGCTGAGATAGAGTGCATGAGGTGAATCAACATGATTGGACAGAGTCACTACAAAAAAAATGTATGTGCTTGGAGTTGGAAAAGAAAGGGATTCCGATGGACATAGATTGTTTCGCAGTGACGGGAGGAAACCCCGGCAGAGCTACATCTTCATTCTATTGCTGAAAAATGTTTACTTCCCTTCTCTGTGCAGCGTGGAGAGTATTCTAATACAAGCTCTATTTTTTACTCTTGGGGTCCTGAATCACGTACACTTTGAATGATCATTCCCTTTCCTAAAAACCTAATTCTTGACCCCTGAAATGTGGTGCCCTCAGCAGCAGCTAACGTGTGACAAGGCAGCAAGACTGCGGCTCCCCATCTCTGGGGCGAAGGTGGTAGCTGAGGTAAGGGTTGGGTAATGACCTCAATCTCACGAAGTTCATTTTCCAAGAAAAAGATTTGTCTTTTTGGGAAGTAAAGCAAGGTTCATTGAAGGTGCCACAAGTTAAACAATGATGATTCGAAAAGCGTGGCAAAGCAGATCATTTCCAAAACAAAGTGTTTTGAAGTATATAAACGATTATTGCTTTAAACCCAGATCATACTAACAGAATGTCTGTAAATATGGATTATAAGCTTGTTTTTAAAAATGCCTCCAACGTATGCCAGTCGCACTTAAACACTTTGTGCTGCTCTGATTCAATCAAGTCCCGGGATCAAGAGAGGAGACCAATACTGGGCCTCCAGTTCCCGAAAGTGCACATGTCCAGAGGGCACTGCAGGTGCTGAAAATTTGACTGTTTTGTCAACAATCTCTGTCCAGGCTGACGCAGGGGTTTAGGAGGGAATGGGCCCAGCGGGCTGTAAAACTACAACATCCTGCGCAAGAGGCTCAGGTACTGTGACCTCCCTGCTGTGGCCGGTGCAACAAGGAAAAACAAAGCTGCCGCCCACCAGTGTGTCCAATCTGTAAAGTGTCGGGGCCCTAGGCCCCCATGCATATAGAATAATGACACAGTCTCAGATTGGTGGTGTCTGGAAATGGCACGTGCCTCTGGCCCCTTTTATTGGCAGGGTCACATGTACTGTGACACCTGTGATGGACGGGTGTGGGGTTGTAGTGTAAGCC
Organism: Calotriton arnoldi; assembly: GCA_963921515.1. Taxonomy (NCBI): domain Eukaryota; kingdom Metazoa; phylum Chordata; class Amphibia; order Caudata; family Salamandridae; genus Calotriton; species Calotriton arnoldi. The sequence continues at coordinate 1,412,088 of CAWUFW010004271.1, forward strand.
AGGCCTCTGGGAGTGGCTGGTACAAACATACAATTCAGAACACTAAAACAGTGACCAGCTGGTCACTACATCCCTCCCAAACTTTATTGTAAATAGAACAACAAGTCCAACCTGTGAGAGAGAAAAATGTAACAAAACAAAACTTCACAGAGTCTATTAGGCTGCTCTCCAGACAGGATGAGTGAAAAAGTGGAGCTGGGTTCACCAGGCATCATGGCATGCCTCTGCCGTTTTAACAAGACTGCTCTGGGCACTAAAGGCAGTTTAGATGAACTCTGGATTTCTTGCTCACCAGTTCAACTTGACACAGCTCAGCGATGCACTGTGGATCCTGGCTCATTGGACTCAATGTGTGGAAGTCTATCCCCAATGTCTATATACACGGTTTACTGTGACAGTGCATGTGGAGCGATAGTGAAGTCTGTGAATGTTACATTTTCAAAAGACGTCCTGGCTCCATGAACATCAAGCCTCCTATGACGGATGACATCCTGGTTATTGTTGACGAGTCTTGATGGTGGAATAAACTCCGACATCCTTCTCTCACCAGGATTCCCCTCTCATACCAGGATTCCCCTCTCACTTGAGTCCCAAGGTCCTCTTCACCAGGCTTCCACAGGACTGTGTGGACTTCGCCATGTTGCTCCAGTGCCGTAGTATAGGCTCATGGAGGAATCACTACAAGTCCCACCTTCAAATCACTCGCTCTGCCTAGAGAGTAGCTTTTTCCAGGTCGGTGTACTCCTGCCCTCCTGACTCTGGTGCACCAGCATTAACAGGACAGTTTTCTGGGGTAACCAGCTTCCAACAAGAGATCTTCGTGCTTCCTAGGACTTGCGGGGGAGCTGTTGCAGATGCATCTCTTGTGTCGGTATTCTGCTCTTACCGGGGATCCCCTAGGCCCTTGCCCCTCTATCTCCATGACCTGGTGTGGATTGGTCTGATCCTCTTCTAGACCCCATGACCGAGGTCACTCAGGATGTTTGAGTAGGACCACAATCCAGTCTCACGTGCAACCTCAAAGGTGGATGGTACAAATGGTCTTGCTTGCTCTCTTCCGCAGGCTTCAGGTTTGCTTAGTGTAACTGAAGATTTCTAGGGAGCCAGCCTCTCATGGTGCCACCGATACCTCACTGACCTCTGGGTGTTACATAGGTGCAGTCCTTCACTCAAGATGCCCAACAGCTCCTGAGTTGTTCTTGGAGATGCACTTGAACTCAACAACACTCACAGTATGTGGTGTGACAGGTGTCTACCATTCTATTCTTCTTTATTTCTTTAATTCTTCCTCTAAACTTGTGGCCTCATGCTACTTCTACACTTCATCTTCTTCCTCTTCACGATGCGGTCTGGTCCCGTCTCGCCTTACTCTCTTTCTTTTTCTGACCAGGTCTCTCCATGTGACATGCACTTCACATGGGTCTCCCTGGCCATTTCCTACTCCTAGGACTACGCTTTCCTCTCACCCAGTGACCAGATCTCTCGTCGTGACCTTCTTCATTTTACGACCTCTCCTAGGTCTTCTTCCTTCGACTTCTTGCAACCCTTCTCTTCGACCTCTCACAGGTCGTCCTCACCAATCTCTCACAGGTCATCTTTTCTTACCTCTCAGAGGTCATCTTCTCCGACCTCTCACAGGTCATCTTCTCTGACCTCTCGCAGGTCTCCTCTTTGACCTCTCGCAGGTCTCTTCTCTTGAGGATGCACTCCTTGCGCCTCAAGGCTACGCGGACAAGGCACTCTCTTCAGCCTCCACTCAGGCAGGCTTCGCAGGGTCTATCACACCCTATAACGACATGGGCCCTCTTCGTCACAGGGCTCTCACTCTCAGGCTCCTGCCCGTACCGTCAGTTCCTCTGACGCGGTCTTCGTCACACTTCTGACTTTTCACGCCCTCTTTCCTTCACTTTAGGTGTACCTTCTGCTGGCGCATTGCACACCCGGTTACTCCTCTTGCAGTGGCATCCTTTCAACACTAGGGGCGCAGTCAGCACTCTTCACAACTGCTGTGACAGTATGCAACTGCTGGGAGGTGCACACCTCTCACCTCACTCTCTCCTGCTCTTTCTTTCTCTTCTTAGGCGCTCTCAGCTGGTGCCTTGGCTCCTATGCTTGCCCTTGCCTTAGAGTGTGTTCACTACTAGGGCCTGTCATTTTCACTGTGAACCTTCCTTGGCATGCAGCATTGAGGTTCTTGGGGTTTTCAAGGGGGCCGCGGACTCTTCTCCACCTCCCAAATGATGAGCAGTTCACAGGGGCCATGTGACTCTGTCTAAGCCAGTCTCTTTCTGGGGTGCCAGGGAGAAAGTGAGCAGACCACTTCATGCAGATCCATGTGTCTGCACACAGGTTTCATGCCCAGTTCTGCCCCAGCAGGCAGTGCAGAGTGGCGCAGCTGGGACCTCTCCTCTCATGGTCACTGGTGACTCGCATACATTAGGAGAAACATGCGAGTCACTTGCTTGCTCGGTTTGGTGCAGTTCAAAATGGTTGCCACCAGGTGGTGCTGTTGTCACTACAGAAGGCCTTTCTTGAGGCTGCAGGCCTTCCGCTTGGGCAGTTTGTTTCAGAACTGCTCAGTACCCGTGTGGGCCCAGTCACACAGCAATACAAGTTCTGCACTTACTGAGCTCCAGGTAAGGCTGCTTCACTTCCTCAGCGTACTTGAACTCTTCTGTGCTCTTCGTGCTCTGACGTGGGGGCACCGTGAGGACCGCCTTTACTCCACACTTGCCCAGCACAGCAGGCTCGCGCTGTGGGACTTCTTCCACCTCCCCCATGCAGGCGACACACTCGAATGACAGCCCTCTCACCCACAGGTGAGCCCATGGGTGAGAGGGCTATCGCTGGAGGACACCACAGCTCACGCTCTTCCAGGTACCGTGGCCTCGGGTAGTCTGCAGCCCTTTCTTCTTCAGGACTGACGAGGCTTTAGACTAGCTCTCACTACTCGAGGATGATGGGCCAGTATACCTACAGGCGTCTACGCAGATAGGATCCGCTTCACTTATTGGGGGCACCATGACTCACCCTCAAGACGTCCCCCAGTCTTGCCATAATACGCCTGCCTATCAATCAATCAATCAATCACAGCATTTATAGAGCGCGCTACTCACCCGGGAGGGTCTCAAGGCGCTGGGGGAGGGGGTAAGTTACTGCTCGAACAGCCAGGTCTTGAGCTGCTTCCTGAAGGAGAGATGGTCCTGGGTTCGCCGAAGGTGAGTTGGGAGGGAGTTCCAGGTCTTGGCTGCCAGGTAGGAGAAGGATCTTCCTCCGGCGGTGGTTCTGCGGATGCGTGGTACGGTGGCGAGGGCGTGGCTGGTTGATCGTAGCTGGCGGGTGGGCGTGTAGAAGGTCATGCGGTTGTTGAGGTACTTTGGGCCCAGGTCGTGGAGGGCCTTGTGTGCGTGGGTGAGGAGTCTGACCGTGATTCTCTTGCTGACGGGGAGCCAGTGCAGGTCTTTCAGGTGTCCGGTGATGTGGCTGTGTCGGGGGATGTCCAGGATGAGTCGTGCGGAGGCGTTCTGGATGCGCTGGAGTCTTTTTTGAAGTTTGGCTGTGGTTCCGGCGTAGAGGGTGTTCCCATAGTCCAGTCGGCTGGTGACGAGTGCCTGGGTGACGGTCTTCCTGGTTTCAGTGGGGATCCATTTGAAGATCTTGCGGAGCATGCGCAGGGTGTTGAAGCACGAGGATGAGACGGCGTTGACTTGTCTGGTCATCGACAGGGAGGAGTCCAGGATGAAGCCCAGGTTGCGTGCGTGGTCCGTTGGCTTGGGCGCGGTGCCCAGGGCCGGGGGCCACCAGGAGTCGTCCCAGGCGGAGGGTGATGAGCCCAGGATGAGGACTTCCGTCTTGTCTGAGTTTAGTTTAAGGCGGCTGTTCCTCATCCAGTCGGCGACGTCTCTCATCCCGTCGTGTAGGTTTGCTCTGGCGGTGGTGGGGTCGTTGGTGAGGGAGAGGATCAGCTGGGTGTCGTCGGCGTAGGAGATGATGTTGAGGTTGTGTTGGCGTGCGATGGCTGCGAGGGGGCTCATGTAGACGTTGAAGAGCGTTGGACTGAGTGAAGATCCTTGTGGAACGCCGCAGATGACTTCAGTGGCCTCGGATCTGAACGGGGGAGGCGGACTCTCTGGGTTCTTCCGGCGAGGAACGAGATGATCCATTCCAGTGCTTTCTCTCGGATTCCGATGTTGCTGAGGCGCTTCACTAGGGTGCGGTGGCAGACGGTGTCGAACGCCGCGGAGAGGTCCAAGAGGATGAGGGCTGCTGTTTCCCCGTTGTCGGTTAGGGTTCTGATGTCGTCGGTGGCTGCGATGAGGGCGGTCTCGGTGCTGTGGTTGGCCCGAAACCCGGACTGCGAGGGTCGAGGGATCCATTCGTCTCGAGGAAGGCGGCAAGCTGTCCGTTGACGGTCTTCTCGATGACTTTGGCCGGAAACGGAAGGAGCGAGATGGGACGGTAGTTCTTGAGGTCGGTGGGGTCCGCCGTTGGTTTCTTCAGGAGGGCGGTAAGCTCAGCGTGCTTCCAGCTCTCCGGGAAGGTGGCAGTGTGGAAGGAGGAGTTGATGATGTCCCGGAGATGGGGTGCGATGGTGGCGTCGGCTTTGTTGAAGACGTGGTGTGGGCAGGGGTCGGTTGGTGATCCGGAGTGGATGGAGTTCATCGTGCGGGTGGTGTCTTCGGTGCTGATCGGGGTCCAGTTGCAGAGGGTGGTGGTGGCGGGCGTTGGTTCGGCGGTAGGGTGCGTGGTTTGTGCGTCGAAGCTGTTATGTATGTCGGTGATCTTGCGGTGGAAGAACGTGGCGAGTGAGTTGCAGAGGTCTTGCGAGGGGGTGATGTCGTTGTTTCCGGCACTGGGGTTGGAGAACTCTTTGACGATGCTGAAAAGTTCCTTGCTGTCGTGGGCGTTGTTGTCCAGTCGTTCTTTGAGTGCCGACATCTTGGTGGCATGGATCCGCTGGTGGTGTTTGCGGGTGGCGTGCTTGAGGGCGGTCCTTTTGTCTGTGGTCTGGTCGAGTCGCCAGGTTCTCTCGAGAGTGCGGCAGTTCTTCTTGGATTCCTTGAGGTCGTTGGTGAACCAAGGGGTTTTCTTGCTTCCGGGTCTGCTGGGAGGGTTTTTTAGTGGTGCGAGGTCGTCGGCGCAGGCGGTCAGCCACTTGGCGAGGTTGCTGGCTGCTTCGTTTGGGTCCGTTGTGTTGGTGGGTGTGTTCTGGCTGAGGGAGGCGGTGAGCTGCTCGGTGGTGATCTTGCTCCAGCTCCGGCGGGGAGCCTGTTGCGGGTGGTGGTGGGTCGCAGTCTTTCTGAAGCTGAAGTGGACGCAGCTGTGGTCGGTCCAGTGTAGTCCGGTGGCGTGGCTGAAGGAGATGTGCTTGCTGGAAGAGAAGACGGGGTCAAGCGTGTGGCCGGCGTGGTGGGTGGGCGTGTTCACCAGTTGCTTGAGTCCGAGGTTGGCGAGGTTGTCCAGCAGGGCGGTGGTGTTTCTGTCGTTGTTGTTCTCCAGGTGTAAGTTGAGGTCCCCTAGGAGGATGTAGTCGGCTGAGGGCATGGCGTGCGGGCTGATGAAGTCTGCGATGTCTTCGCTGAATAGTGTGCGTGGTCCCGGGGGTCTGTAGATGAGGGTGCCTCGGAGGGTGGTCTTGGGGTCAGTGTGTATCTGGAAGTGTAGGTGTTCGGCGGCGGTGAAGGTCTCGTCGGAGTTAGTCGAGATGCGGATGGTGTTCTTGTGTACGATGGCGATGCCTCCTCCCGTCTGGTTGACGCGGTCCCTCCGGGTGATCTTGTATCCGTCCGGGATGGCTATGGCGATGTCGGGCGCTGAGGAGGCGTTCATCCAGGTTTCGGTCAGGAAGGCGATGTCCGGTGCTGTTGCGTCGAGCAGGTCCCAGAGTCTCCACGGCGTGCCTGTGGACGGAGCGGGTGTTCAACAGGATGCATTTCAGGTGGTTGCTGCTGGTGCTCGACTTGGTGGAGGTGGTGCACGTCCGGGGGCAGGTGAATCGGCAGGTTTGGCAGGTGAAGGGTCCGTGGGTGCGTCTCGGTGAGGCTCGGTAGCAGGCAGGGTTCCGGCCAGCATTGAGTGCGGTGAGTGTGGCGGCGTCGTAGGTCCGTCGAGTAGTGTTGCATCGGTGGGATCCAGGGGTTCTGGCGCTGGGCGCGGTCCAGTCGCGGACGGGCGCAGACGGGCTTGCCTTAGGCGCGCCTTTGGTGGGAGGGGGGAGCAGCTGGGAGGCGGGAGGCAGGGGCAGCGAATGGGCAGTCAGGGGGCGGGGCCGCAGGGACGCAGCGGCGGGAATGGCGAGAGGCAGCGGGGGCACAGAAAGGAAATGGGGGGAAAGCAGACAAAATCACGGGCACAACGTAAATGGGGCAGCGAGGGGCACAGAAGGAAAAAGGGGAGAAAAGCAGACAAAATCACGGGCACAACGTAAATGGGGCAGCGAGGGGCACAGAGGAAAAAGGGGGAAAAACAGACAAAATCACGGGCACAACGTAAATGGGGCAGCGAGGGGCACAGAAGGAAAAAGGGGGGAAGCAAGAAGTGCGGGCACCGGGGCCGCAGCTGAGGGGCGATCTTACCTGCAGAAGCAGCGGGCAGACAACACAGGCGGAGCTGTGTGGTGGGGGAGCGACCTACCTGGCTCTCGCATCTGCCAGGCGGGTAATCATCATGCTTGCAGCACACAGTGGCACCGGCCAAGCCACTCACCATGAGACGCCAGGTTACTCTGCACGGCATTCTCCCTCTTGGCCAGTCATCACAACAGAGGTTGCAGGGCCTTTAAATTTTGGGCACCATAAGCCTCGCTTCTCCCCGCCGCACTCTCCTTTCAGTCTCTCACAGGTGGCGACTAGGGGTCTGCCTCACTGCGGGCTTCTGAGGCAGTCTCCTCACTCCCCACAGGCTCTTCAGATGGCCCGGTTTCATGCAGCTCAGACCCTCTGGCTCACTTCCTGCCCAGCGGGTCACTTGGGGACATCTCCTTGTCGAACACTGCGTCACCGCTGCTGGTACGGGGTGCTCTCGACACGGGCCATACTCTCCCCCTTACCCAACATCTAGGCAGCTAAATGCACGGGTCCAACCTGCTCATTGCCAATGGAAAGTGTCGGGGCCCTAGGCCACCATACATATAGAATAATGACACAGCCTCATATTGATGGTGTCTAGAACTGGCCCTGGGGCACGTGCCACCGGCCCCTTTTATTGGCAGGGTCACATGTCCAGTGAAACCTGTGATGGATGGGTGTGGGGTGGTATTGTAAGCCAGCCCTTGGGGAGTGCCTGGTACACACATCCAATTCGAAACACTAGAACAGTGACCAGCCGGTCACTACACAATCTTTGAAGCACGTGTGTGCTTCTGTTCACCAATAGGGTAGTGCAATTGTGGGAAAGAACAAGTTACTTACCTTTGGTAATGATATATCTGTAAGAAACATAGATTAGTTATAGATTCCTTACCTTAGAATTACCCCAGGCGTCAGACTGGATCTGGAGAATTTTTCGTCAGCAGTACCCCTGCACGCCGAAAGGTGGCGTAGGTCGGCTCCGCGTTCGTCGTTGGTGTCGTGGTTGCCGGGATGATGACGCGGTACCTACATAAACGCCGCCCTCACGCACTGACGTCAGTTCATTTACACAGCATTCCATGCCGAAGCGCAGAGCCATCCAAGACACTGACCACTGGTGCACAAAAACTAGGGCCCCGAAAGGGATTCCCTGACCCTAGAAATCAGTTCGCAGAACGGGGAGGATGGGTGGGGCGGTAAGGAATCTATAACTAATCTATGTCTCTTACAGATATATCGTTACCAAAGGTAAGTAACTTGTTCATCTGAAAGGGACAATTAGTTATAGATTCCTTACCTTAGAACAGATACCCCAGCAATACCAACCACGGAGGTGGGTCTGCGAACTAAGGTCACACCAGAAAGTCCTGGAGAACAGAATGGCCAAAGAAGCCGTCTCTCCGGACTTGGCTGTCCAGGCAGTAGTGTTTGGTGAACGTGTGCAGAGACTCCCACGAAGCTGCCTGACAGATGTCATTAAGGGGGACTCCCCGTCCCAAAGCATTGGTAGCTGCCGTCACCCAGGCGGAATGGGCGCGCAGTCCCACTGGAGGCTCCTTCTTTGCCAAAGAGTAGCAAGCTTTGATGCACAAAACGACCCACCTAGTGATGGTCCGTTTGTGCACGGCGTGACATTTCTTGGCGCCCACGTAGCCAACAAAGAGCTGGTCATCCACCCGGAATTCTTTGGTGCGATCCAAATAAAAGGAAAGCGCACGTTTTTGGATCCAGACGGTGGAGCCTCGGAAAGAAGATGGGCAAAGTGATGGTTTGACCAATGTGAAAAGAAGTAACCACCTTGGGGATAAAGGAAGGTCTAGTTCTGAGGACGACCTTGTCTGGATGGACAGCCAGAAAGGGAGGCTTGGAGGAAAGTGCTTGAAGCTCACTCACCCTGCGAGCAGAGGTGATGGCAACCAGAAAAGCAGTCTTTAAAGTAAGAAGTCTGAGAGGACAGTTATGAAGCGGCTCAAAGGGAGCACACATCAGGTAGGTAAGAACCAAGTTCAAGTCCCACTGAGGCGTTACGAAGGGAACAGGAGGAAAAAGATGAGTAATGCCCTTAAGGAAACGATTTACAACAGGGGACTTGAAAAGAGAAGGCTGATCAGGAAGCCTAAGAAAGGCTGCAATGGCCAAAAGGTAGCCCTTAAGAGTGCCCAGAGCAGAGCCCTGCTGGGCCAAAGAAAGAAGGAACAAGAGAACCTCAGAAAGAGGGGCAGAAAGGGGATCCACAGCCTTTGCTGCGCACCATGCCACAAATTTGTTCCATCTGCAGGCGAATACCATCTTAGTGGAGGGACGCCTGGCTGCCAAGATAACATCACAGACTTCGGGAGGCAGGTCAAACGATGTCAACTGCTGCTGCTCAATCTTCACGCAAGGAGGTGGAGGCTGGACAGGTTCGGGTGGAGGACCGTCCCCTGTTGCTGCGACAGAAGATCCTCCCGAAGAGGCAGTTGGATCGGAGGATCGATGGCCATGTGTAACAGCTCGGGATACCAGACCCTTCGTGCCCAATCCGGAGCCACAAGAATGACTTGAGCCCGGTCGCGCCTGATCTTCATCAGCACTCTGGGCAGAAGTGGTATAGGCGGAAAGGTGTATAGAAGACCGCAATTCCACTCGCGACAAAAAGCGTCGCCTAGCGAGTGCCGCCTTGGAAATTCCACCGCGCAGAATTGCTGACATTGCGCGTTCTCTTCGGTGGTGAATAGATCTAACCAAGGCTCTCCCCACTGCTGAAAGAGACCTTGCGCCACCTCCGAGTGAAGATGCCATTCGTGATCCATCATGCATCTGCGGCTGAATTCGTCCGCCCTGGCGTTCAGTGAACCTGCCAGGTGTTGAACCACCAGGGATATGCCCTGATGTTCCAGCCATGTCCAGAGGCGGAGAGCCTCCCGACATAGGTTCCACGACCCCACCCCGCCTTGTTTGTTGCAGTACCACATGGCAGTGGTGTTGTCTGTGAACACCTGCACTACTCTTCCCCGGACAGAGGGTGTGAGAAATTGGCTTGGTATATGCTGCCACTAATTAAAGTGGGCACCTTGCACCAGTCCAAACGACCCTTATGATGTATGAGGTCAAAGATAACCTTTAGAAAGCTATCCTAGTAGTAGCTGTGGAGAGCAGCCTTCAGGCTTAATCTTGAAGGAATGTAAAGCAGCTTGTTTTACCAGAACATCACCTCCTATATTGACTAAATGAAAGGAGAACCACACAGTTGTTATATAAAAATATGTATTTATTAATATCACACTCTCTACTATCCTCTACACGAGGATAGAACATAAAGCACACAATACGAGATCAATAGAACTGTTGTAAGTAGCACAATACACCGTGGGCTCCAGGGGAGACCAAACCATATACTAAAATAGTGGTATAACAGTCACCACTGAGATCAAGACAAGGTCTGGAGCACATAGAATTGCTGGGACCCCAGGGAACCACCCAAGGTGAGTTGACAGGGACCCCACGGAGGACGGGTGCAGTGTGTGAACACAACCGCGGGCTTCGTACAATTCTATGGGGAAGTCGCAGTTACACTTTTAAAGTTTAAGGACCCTTCTAGGAGGACTTTGAGCGAACCCTTTGGAAGTTAAGACTTTGAAGAGCCACCCCACCCGTGGATACCGTAGTACCAGAGTTACCTATCCCAGAGGAGCCGGGTGCATAGCTCTGAAGTGGCGTCGGAAACTGCAGTCGTTCTCAATGGAGGGCTGTGAAGCAGTACTGCTGCCGTGAAGGTGAAAAGGGTCCAGTGGAATCCAAGCCTGGATTTGGTAAGGATGGAACCTGAAAGCAGAGGGGACAGAGTCTGAGTCACTTCAGGGTGACCAGGGGCTCGGTAGACGAATGCCCACTGATGTCTTGTGCTTCAGGTGCGAAGAAGAGATGCTTGACTCTGCAGCCACGAGGACCAGGAGACGTCGAGGATGACCAGGAGCCAGAGGTGAGCTGTCCCACGAAGGATGTCATGTGCTGAGGGGTCGGTGTCCGGCGGGAGCACCAACAAGCCTTGGCAAAAGCAACCCACGAAGGAAGGTTAAGTTACGGTGTGGACCAGCAAGGTTCAGGGGACTCACCAAGCAATGGGGAGTCAGGGCACATCTGTAGCAACCTGGAAAGCCCAACAGAAATCAAGGTGACCCTCAGAGAGACCCACAGGCCGAAGGACCAGGAGTCGCGAGGGGACCTCGGGCAAGATTGCAAAGTACCAGCCCACGGAACACTCAGTGCGAGGAGGCCGGAGTTCTTTGGTGCAAATACTGCTCAGGGTCAGGACTACACAGAGCCCAATGCACAAGCTCGGGAATCACCAACAAGCATATGCAACTGCAAATGGATGCGGTGCACAGGGGTTCGGGTTATGCAGTTCCCACGAGGGATAGTGGCCTCAAGCTTGCTGAGAGGGCAGATCGACCTCAGGGACCTTCAGAAACCCACCTCCTGTGTTGCTGAAATCTTCGGAGTCTGCAGGAGCTCAGGAGCAGCAGACCGGTCAGTTGCATTAAGGTGCCTGCTAGGGCAGGGGAGTGACTCCTTCACTCCAAGGGAGATTCTTCAGTTGTCCATAGTGCACCACAGGACCTGCATTTAGCCTGTATGTAGCAAGGGCACAGACAAAGCTTTGGACAGAGAGGGAGACGAGGTCGGGCCCAGTCGAAGTCCAGCGAAGTCCAGAGTGTGCAGACTGTCGAAGGTCAGTGGTTTCTTCTTGTAGAATCTTGTCTACATAAAATTTAAAGTCTTACAGCCAGGTGGCGTGGCTTAGCCGGCTGCAAGATGGCTGCACCTTGAGTGGGCTCTGCTGGCCAAGCCACATTATCCGCAAAACTCCTGCAGATATCTTACCTGCTACCACTGAAGACGCTACTGCTGCTCCTCGCCTGAGTTCCGGGAGCAGACCGAGCCCGCTCCTGATCCTCTGTGACGCTGGGGAGCTGAGATACGCTGCTGTGCCTGCCCGGGGCCTGGTCCGCGCTGCCCTGCTGGAAACTCCTGGGCTGTCCTCCAGGGCTTGACGGGGATCCGAGCGCCGGCTGCAGATTACGCCGGTTATCTCTCGCCTGCCTGATCCGGTGAGTGTTGTGCTCGTGGGGGCGCTTTGTGGCGGGGTTGGGGGCGCGCCCGTTGTACCACCAGGTCCGGGCGCCATTTGCTGCCTACATACACCCGCGGCTCCGGCCCTCTCCTCCGGACCTGGCGAAGAGGCCGGCGCACCCTCTGCGACCCCTCGCTGCATCCGCCGGGGGGCTGCTGCTGGGCTTTGGATGTCGGCCCCCCTGCCTGCATAGAGCCTCGCTGCTCCGAGTCGGGCGCCCTCTTTGTGGCGGGCAGGACCCTGGTCTTTAGCCTCTTCGGCCCTTTACTGCCTGGACACTGTGGCGGAGAGCGACACCCGGCTGTGGCCCTGACCTCACACCGGCCCGCCGTGCCTGGACTTGCCGCCTTGCTATGCCTGTGCACCTGGCTGCCTGCCCCTGGAACCCTTTGGAGGCAAACGTCACGGCGCTGCACCGACTGGGCTTCTCTCGCCAACAGCTTGCTGCCATTAACGCTCTGGACCGGGAGGCCGTCATTCTATGCCCACTAACTGCACCGCCTGGCCCTGCGCTCTGCTCCTCTGACCGGCGCTGCTCCTGTGAGCCCTCATCCGTGGGTTGGCGTGGAGCCTCCTGCCACTGTCCTGCCACCTACTCTGCTTGGTGCCCTCCGGGTGGCATTTATCCCCGGTCTGGCACGGTCCTTCATCCTGGGGCCCCCACCGGCTGCTTTCTACACTGACTGTGGGTGCCGAGGGGGGGCTGCCTTACCTCACCCCTGGTTCGCCTGCTTCTGCCCCCTTATTCCTTTGCCGGTGGTCTGGGGATCCGGGCGGCTGGCCCGCGGTTGATGCGCCTACAACGCAGCTACTTACTCTGCCATCGTGCCTCCAAGTGCGGGCTCTGGCCGCTCTTGAGCCTGGACCTCGCCCCTGTCCCGCTGGTTTGTCGTCATTTGGGCCCGTCTGCCTCCCGCCGCACTAGGGTCTGCTCCTCACTGGCTGGGCCCCCTGTGACTGCCCGATCGCCATGGGTCGAACAGATCCCAAGCAGCCCAAAATCACGTTTGACCAACGGCGCCAGACGCGCCAGGAAGGTGGCGGAGTGGATGGGGAGGACTCTGCGTCTCCACCCGACCCACCGCAGTCTCACGAAGACGACTTGAAAGCCATTATGCTGGATGTAAAATTGACCGTCACCAGCATCGCGGCCCAGTTAGACCAACTGTCTGCCCGCTTGGACACTGTGAAGGCCCGGGTGGACACGCATGATGCAAGGCTGCTTCACGTGGAAACAAGAGTGTCGGACGTGGAGGATGCGGCCACCCAGGATCGTCAAAAACTGCTACACATGGACAAACTCCTGGACGTAATCCGCAATAAGAATGAGGATTTGGAGGCGCGCTCCCGGAGGAGCAACCTCCGTATCACGGTTGTGTCAGAGTCCACCAACATATCCTGCATAGAGGATTTCGTGGAGCAGCTGGTCCGCGAGCTGTTCGGGGATGCCCTCTCGCCCGTGTTCATCGTGGAGCGGGCCCACCGTTCCCTCTGCACTCGCCCTGCTCCGGGCCTGCCGGCTCGCCCTATTATTGCCAAGATCTTGAACTTTAGGGACCGAGACGCCATCCTCAGGGGGGCTAGAGAGAGGGGCGAGATCTGTCATCAGGGCAACTCCCTCTCGTTCTACCCCGACTACACTCAGGCTGTCCAGGCGGCGCGTCGAGAGTTCCTGCCTGCCAAGAAACTCCTTCAGAAACACGAGATTTCTTATTCCCTGGCCTATCCAGCTAAGCTACGAATCCATCAGGGCTCCAAGACTCTCACTTTCCAGGATCCTAGGGAGGCGCTGGCGTTTGCCAAGAAGCTTGACCGTCCACATCGTTCCTCTCCTGCTGGCTCCCAGGTCGCCTCCGAGGCCCTTCTCAGTGACAATGACTGACCTGAAGTTTGACTTGATTTCTGTGACTGTGGGCGTTGTTAATTTATCAGTCTCTTGGCCGACCCTGGGCACTGCGGGTCCTCCTTACCTCCACTGGCACTGATGCTCGATGCTTGGGAATAGGCGGTGCACTTTTTCATTCTGGTTGTATTAGCCTATTGTCTGCTTTAACACGTTGGCTTGGCCACCCTGTCTTACTGGCAGGGGCGTACGCCAGGCGACGCCATGCCCCCACGGGATAATTCCCTTGTTGGTGGCTTACTGTTTCCTTCCTAGTTGTGTGCTCCTGGGGTGGGAGCGGGTAGTATCTCAGCCTGATTGGGGGGTTGGTGTGGGTGCAGGGTGTTCTGGGGGGTCTCTAGTAGGGAGGGTGGGGTGGGTGGGTGGGTGGGTGTGTTTTTGGGATTGTGGTTGTCTGCACTCTGTCTGCTATTGACTTGCCAGGAACTGGTTTCCACACTGCATTTTGTGCGGCGGGTTGGGTTGGGGTGGGGGTTTTTCGTGGGTTTTTGCTTACCATTCTATGGGGACCTTTTTGTTTCTGTGTCCTCATCTTCCGTTTCCTATCAGAATGCATCACTTCACCGCTAGACATGTTCAATTTAGCACAACTGTTCACGATATCCTCCTCCTCCTGAATGGCACTGTTTTCCCTTCCCTTTTTGTTCTTAGCGCACTGGATGATCCCCCCATGGTTGGGCCTTCTCGAATTGCAGGCTACCGGCCGGCGCCCACTATCTGGCTCTGGCGAATGTCCAGTTCTCCTCCTGGTCAGGTACTGTTTGTCCCAGCGCCCACACTGGCTCTTTCCGCTATCTGGCCTCCTGCTCTGTGTCCTAGCTTTACCCAGTTATAGAATAACATGACTGACACCATATGTTGGACCTGGAATATCCGTGGTCTTAATGATCACCGTAAGGCCAGGCTCATTCACTCTCACTTGCACCGACACAAGGTCGACATCTGACTCTTGCAGGAAACCCACCTGTTGCCTGCGACCTCCACCAGACTCCAGTCGCGCCACTGGGCTGAAGTGCACTCTTCTTATTATTCCTCTTATTCTAGGGAGTGTCCATTCTGATACGTAGGGGCTCCCCTGGCATACTACTCAGGTACTCACGGACCCGGATGGACGGTATGTGATTTTGCATGGTTCCCTGTTGTCCCAACCAATGACGATTGCTGCTGTGTACGGCCCTAATTCGGACGATCCCGATCTCTTCACTAATATATATGGCACCTCATTTCTTCCCTGGGCCCGGCGGCCATTATCTGGGGGGGGGGGAGGATTTCAATGTTACACTTTCCGCAGTCTTAGACCGCTTTGGCCCCCACTCATCTCACCCTCGCTCCACTGCTCTACTTCAGTCCATACTCACTGACAACTCGTTATACGATGCCTGGCGGCACATGTGGCCCGAGGCCCATGAGGGCACTTGCGTCACCGGTGCCCGGGGCTGCTGGTCCCGTATTGATTTATGGATTACCTCACCGGACGTCCTCACTTGGCTTATCTCCGCTACTCATATGGCACGCACTTTCTCAGATCATGCGCCAGTCCAGATTTGTCTTCATCTTCCTCACTCCCCACAGCGCGCTTTCACATGGCGGCTTCCTCCGAATGCTCTCCGTGATTCCGTCTTCTGCGACGAGATCCAAACGGCGATTACCAACTACTTTGATTTAAATGTCGGTTCTGTGGACTCCGCGTCTATCCTGTGGGAAGGCTTTAAGACAGTGATACATGGCGAGTGTATCTCTAAACAGGCCGGTGTACTTCGCTCCATCCGCGCCTCATTGGACAAGCTAGAATCGGAGATTAAGGCTCTGGACGCTGCTCATGCTGCCCACCCCAGGTCTGAGACCCTCGCGATCTTGCGTGCAAAGCATTCTGAATTTGCTGTGGAGGCCGATAGGGAATTCTCCTTTCTTGGCAGGGAGGCCCGAGCCCGTCGCTTCGGAGAGGGCATCGGCCTGGTAAGACCCTGGCCAACCTCCTACGTCCCCCCGTGCGGTGTCGTATATTGCGGCTCTCCGAGATGGTGGCCCCACCAGAACCACCTCCCCTGCTGAAATCAAGGCTCGTTTTATGGACTACTACTCGCAACTCTACGCCGCGGGCTCCCCTCCCTCGCGTGAGGCCTTTGAACAATATTTTGATACCCTTGCGCTGGTTTGGCTAGAGGACTATCATCGTGAATTCTTAGACGAGCCCTTCTCTAAGGAGGAGATACTGGCTGCCATAAATAGTCTACCTAGTGATAAGGCCTCAGGTTTGGACGGCCTACCCGCCTCGTTCTATAAGGCTTTTGCTTCGCTTCTTGTGCCACATCTGGCCGCCATGTATAACGATTCCTTTGATACAGGCCTCTTCCCGCAGTCACTCCGCGAGGCGATGATAATGCTACTCCTCAAGCCGGACAAACCAGCTGACAGCCGTGATTCTTACCGCCCCCTCTCTTTAATTAATATCGATAATAAGATTTTTGCAAAGCTATTGGCTTCCCGTCTTCTCCACCTTATGCCCCTCATCCCCCTCCCCGATCAGTCCGGTTTCATCCCTGGCCGTGCCACCTCGCATAACCTTCGGACTATTTTTTCGGTCCTTCATCAAATCAACCCTAGCCTCCCGCGGTGGCCGCTCTACTCGATGCCACCAAGGCATTCGATACACTGGAGTGGCCTTTTCTATTTTTTCTTCTACCGCGCCTTGTCTTTAGTAACATTTTTATCTGTAAGATATCTCTCCTCTCACACTCGCCCCTCCGCCCGTCTTCGGATCAATGGTCAGGTATCAGCACCTATTCTGATTGAACGCGGCACTCGGCAAGGATGCCCGCTCTCCCCTATGCTCTTCGCCATTTCGATGGAGCCTCTCGCGGCCAGACTCCGGCAACACCATACTCAGAAGGGTATCGGCTTCTCGGCCCGCGTCCTCTTGGTCTCCATGTATGCCGATGACATTACGTTGTATGTCCGCCATCCCCAAGACAACCTCAGCCCCCTTGTGCGGGAAATATTACGATTTGGTGGATTGTCTGGTATACAGGTGAACTGGAGCAAGTCAGTGTTGTTCCCTCTTACTGATGCCACCAAGCCATTCACTCTGGACTTTCCCTTTGTCTGGGCCTCCGGCACCACCTATTACCTAGGTATTTGGCTGAGCAGGAACTTGGATGACCTCTGGAGGGCCAACTTTGGGCGCGCGGTGGACTGGCTCGAGTCTAGAATACCCCATTGGAACCGACTCCACTTGTCCCTGGCGGGTCGCATAGCCATCGCCAAGATGGTGGTCCTCCCGAAATTCCTTTATCTCTTTTTGAATATCCCAATACCTCTCACTGCACATTTTTCAAAAAATTCGTTCTCTGATCATTTCTTTGGTCTGGGCTGGCAAACAGCCCAGGATTGCATATGACATCCTCACTCTCCCTATGTCGGTTGGCGGTATGGGCGCTCCCAATTTTAAACTTTATGCCTTAAGTGCCCAGGCCAGTTTTTTACATTTCTGGATTCACCCCACTCCTTATCAGCTGCACGTTGCGGTTGAAGCCGAACCTTGCAACTCCTTGGCCGCTGACCACTGCCTTGTTTGCCCCGGTGAGTCGCCCACGTGCTGAGGTGGACACGGTCGAGACACTGCGCTGGGCCTGGTTGGGACTGCGCCGTCTCTCCAATGCTCCGTCGTTATCTGCTAATGCCATGCCGATTGTACGTCATCCTGCTTTCCCTCCTCTCCAACCAACTGGCATGTCTAAACATGCCGCTCGCTTGGGGCTGACGACCCTGGCAGATCTTTACCCCGGAAACACGTTTTATTCTCTTCCTGCTTCCTCTGGTCCGATGGACACACTGCTCTTTTATCAGCTGTGGGCTATTTGCAAGGAGCTGCATCCCACGTTCCCCCAGCCTCCACCTTCGATGCCTGCTCTTGACTTCATATATACATCCCCCACTCCCCGCAAGTTGGTAACTAAACTATACGCCCTAACGCTGTCGACCACCTCCATCTCCACTGACCGCGCACGCGCGGCATGGGGCGAAGAGTTGGACATGGACATCGCTCAAGCTGATTGGCTATATTGCTGTAACCAGACGAAGAAATTATCTCCCAACTATCGTCTTCGTCTCATACACTTCAAATATTTGCATAGGCTATACCGCACTCATGTTCAGCTACATAAACTGGGACTCATTCCCAACGATAGATGCATGCGTTGCTCTGCCCCTGCAGCAGATTTTACTCACCTTGCGTGGTTGTTCCCCAAGGTATGGGATTTCTGGCTGGCGGTTTGTGCCGCCATCTCTGAGATTACCTCCGCACAGATTCGGCCCGACCCGCCGTTGTGCCTGCTGGGCTTAGTCAAATTTTGCCCGGATGTTTCGCGCCGCCTGATCGCAATGCTGCTCATCCTTGCTCGGCATAGGGTGGCCATGTGTTGGGGTCGCAGACCGGCGCCCAAGTTCGCTCACTGGATTGAAGATGCTTTGAGGTGCCAGACCTTATTATCTGAATTCTGGGACCTTATGCCTGCGAGGTCCCGCCCATCTGACATATGGGGTCCCCTTGTGACATATCACCATTCCCGACCCCATCTGAGCCGAACTGCCTCTCCCGCGCTCCCCGCCGGCACTCCGCCCGCGGCGTTCGCCGGCGTTGGTCATTAACTGCCTTCCTCCCTGTCCCTATCTTCCCCTCCGACCGTGCCTGCTTCTCTCCCTACAGTGCTGTCACCACCTCCTTTAGCTAAGTGTTGCTCATGGTGCTATAGCCGTGTTGTACAGAATAATGCTTCTATCTGAATGTGATTTCACTATGTCTATATTATTCCGTAAATAGCCTGCTATGTACGATGCTTTGATCTGATGCAGACGTGTATTTTGATTATGCTGAATCTGTCAATAAAGGTTTTGAAAAAAAAAAAAAAAAAAGTCTTACAGCCAGGTAAGCCCTTATGTACCCACGGGAGAGTGTTGGACAGATAGGAGGTTCAGGACAGAGTGGTGGTTGCACATGGTCACCTTTAACGACTATGAAAAGACTAAAACGTTCTGAACTGATTCAGAACACGGCTGACAGACTACTCTAACATATAAAGCCGCAAGCCCACATCTCCCCTGCCTTTAAAGCCCTACATTGGTTACCGGTTGCCAGAAGTCCACTTTCAAGCTGCTTTGTCTCACCCACAAAGCGGTACATGGAACGGGACCACTCTTCATCAGGACTAAAATCACCAAACACTTTCAACAAAAGAACCTCCGCTCTAGAGTGGCACCTCACCTTAAAATCCTAATGTACAAGAAAAAAACCATGGATGGCATATACGTCTCTGTTCAAGCAGCCAAACTATGGAACTCTTTACCCCGAATATAAGATCCACGGATAACCACCTTATCTTCATAAGACTACTCAAGAATTGACTTCTCCCCACATAACAACCATACTCAGACATACATATACAGCATACCCCTCTGTGTATAAGCATTTATTTGGACTATAGATGTGTACCTACATATGTGTATTGCTTTGTATAAGCATGTATAATAATTGTTTTTAAAGATATAGATAGTTAGTTTTGCTCAAAAAATTACATACTACTCATAATTACATTATTCTGTGTTTAACATGTATATACGTGACTGCATAAATAAGTAAATCTTTTATCATAACTATATATCTACAATTGCTCCACTATTGAATTACAGAAATAAAATAAAATACATTAATTTATAGTACAGCAACACTTGAAAGTCTGAGTTTATTAAATGCAATTTTAATCTACATATATTACCTCCTTATGCATATATATCGTTCATGTACTTAAGATATACCTTCCGTGTATTTAAGTATCTTTATATTTCTTACTTTGCTTCAAATTCAGCATATCCAATGCACTACTTTATATCTCACCCAATATATTCTCTACCTCCACTCTGACTTATCTCAAACCTCATTCTACGACTCTCTCCAACGAACTACCCTATTTCTCACCTTATACCACTATCAATATATCCTCTACCTCCACTCTCGCATTCATCCCAAACCCCATACTTCTACTATGATCCACAAAATAACCCTTTCCAGACTCTTCCCTCCTCTACCCCTCCTTGCATCATCTCATACCTTTTTTACTATTCAAATCTAACAAACAAGCCTTTCTAAACCATTCCCTCTGACTCTTCCCCCTCCACCCCCTTTACTCACCCCAAACCCCCTCCTACTGCAATGAACTCCCCAAAAATCCACAAAAACTTACTAGACCCTTGCCTCTTCTATCCCTCCACTATTTCTTTTCAATCCAAATAACAGACTAACATGTCCACCACTCAAATTAATTTCAAATTTCCCTATACTAATTCCCCATTAAACCTGTTTGGAATCTGGAGAAGCGTGCTGCTCGCCTAGAAGCCCTTCAATGCCTCATTGGGGCTGGCAAGCGCAATATAAATGCAATTCTTTTCCCTTCTCTATCCCGCCACTATCCTTCTCAATCAAAATAATATACTAACATATCCACTGCTCAAATTAATTTCATATGTCACTATACTAATTTCACCACTAATCCTTAATGGATTTCGGAGTAGCGTGCTACTTGCCGAAAACGTGTTCAACACCTCGTTAGGGGTAGTACGCGCTATATAAATGCAATTACAATACAATACAATAGTTACACTAGAGATCCATGGGTTTATTTTGAACATTCCAAAGTGCAATCTTGAGCCTTCAACTTGAAGAACATTCATAGGGGTGGAATTCAACTCTCTTCTGGGCAGGATTTTCCTTCCTCAGTCGAGGATCCAGTATCTACAATCTCTTCTGGCATCTCTATTGTCTCAGAAGATGGCCAAGTTGTTTCAGTGGATGGAAGTACAGGCCATATGGCAGCCTCTGTCCTCACAAATTACATCTTCGAGTAATACTGTGGCATCTTCACAGATTTCAGGTTCCAGTTTCTCAAGACATTGTTCGAAGTCTGCAATGGTGTTTGGACTTGATCAACCTCACCAAAGGGATGATGATACATCCTTCACCTTCAACAGTAGCTACAACGGATGTCAGTGCCCTGGGTTGGGGTGCCACGATGGGACAATTGACAGTCCAGGCTCAATGGAATCCATTCAGTCTTCCAATTAGAAAGAACTTTTAGCAGTGGAGAGATCCCTCTGGTATTTCGAGCTCCATCTGATCGATTGCAATGTTCTGGTATGCTGGGACAACACAATGACGGTGGCATACACCAGCCATCAAGGAATCACGCACAGATAGTTACTCAATCAGGTGGCTTGTTTGATGATAGAAATTCATCTTCAATCAATATCTTCTCAGCACACCAGATGCATGGACATTGTTGTGGAGGATGCCTTGCACCGCAAGTTCCCCCCCTCTCAGGATCTGAGGCTCTCCAACGGGATGTTCTATCTGATCTGTAAGGTCGGATGTCCAAAGGTGGATCTATTTGCTTCCAAGGCCAATGTGCTTCCATTAACCTTCTGCTTCAGGACACCGGACGTGGGGGCTAGTAGAGTGTATGCCTTGTCGATTCTGTGGCTGCCAATTTTGCCTTATGCATTTCCTCCCTTTCCCCTCATTTAGTCAGTCATTACTGATGAAGATCTTGCAGGAAAGAGCACAAGTGGTGGCAGTGATTCTATTTTGGCCACGGAGGTAATGGTTCCCATTATTGAAGAGCATGGCATTTTTCCTCCATGCATCTTTCCTCAGGCGCCATCTCTTCTGAAATTTATCAGTCCTCAAATGCTGGTACCTCTAGCACCAGTAGTTTGGAGGTTGAATGGAGGACTCTAGAAAGGCAAGGTTTGCCTGCTCACATTATTTCTGTGGTCCAAGGTTGTCGAAGGGACTCTACACTCAACCAATCAATCAATCAATCAGGATTTATAGAGCACTGCTTATCACCCGTGAGGGAAGCCAGGTGCTGGGGAGGGGGGAGCTGCTGTTGAGAGCTATCCATTGAACAACCAGGTTTTCAGGCTTTTGATGAACTCCTGCAGGGTTGAAACTGTTCGTTTCTGGAGTGGGAGGTTGTTCCAAAACTTTATGGCTAGGTAGGAGAAAGCGTGGCCACCACTCCTGCTTCTGTGGATGTGTGGTGTGTGTGCCAGGGAGAGAGATGCAAAGCCCAGCTGTCTGACGGGCTGGTGGAAGTTAACTCTGTGGATGGGGTAGACTGGACTCTTGTTGTGGAGGGCTTTGTAGGCGTGGGTGAATAATTTGAACTGGCACCCTTTGTTGAAGGGGAGCTAGTGTAGTGCTTTGAGGTGAGGGGTGATGTGGGTCCACCTTGGTAGGTCGAGGATGAGCCTTGCTGCTCCATTCTGAATGGTTTGGAGACTGTTTAGAAATTGTGAGATGATCCCCATGTGGGGGGCGTTGTCATAGTCCAGGTGGCTGGTAATGAGTGCATGGGTAACAGTGCGTCTGGTGTTGGTGGGGAGCCATTTAAATATAATCTTCAATATGAGTAGGATGAGGAAATATGATGACGAGATGGTGTTTATCTGCTTCCTCGTTGTGAGCTTGCTTTTGAGTATGATGCCTAGATTACTTGCGTGTATTGTGAGTGTGAGTGGGAGGCCAAGTTGGGTTGGCCACCAGGAGTTGTTCCATGGGTAGGTATTGCTCCCAAAGAGGAGTACCTCAGTTTTGTTAGTGTTGAGTTTGAGGCAGTTGTTCAGCATCCAGCTAACTCACTGGTCATGAACCTGTGAAAAGTTTGATTTGGTGGTGGTGGGGTCTGAGGACAGGGATAGGATGAGCTGAGTGTTGTCCGCATAGGATATAATGTTCATCTCATTGGCTCTGACAAGGGTGGCCAGTGAGCCATGTATGTGTTGTAAAGGGTGGGGCTGAGAGATGACCCTTGGCCCCGAGGAGAAAGGCGGGAGGCAGATGCTCTGGGTTCGCCGGGTGAGAAAGAATGCAACCCATTTAAGGGATTTCTCTTGGATTCCCGTCTGGTAGAGACACTGTAGGAGGGTGTGGTGGGATACGGTGTTGAAGGCTGCAGAGATGTCGAGGAGGATCGGGGCTGCGGTCTCTCCCTTGTCTAGGAGAGCCTTGATGTCATTGGTTGCTGTGATCAGAGCGGTTTCTGTGCTGTGACGGAGCGGAATCCTGAATGGGAGGGGTCCCGGAGTTTGTTGGTTTCCAGGTGATTCGTGAGTTGGATTTTAATTGCTTTCTCCAGGACTTTTGCTGTAAAGGGGAGGGGGGAGATTGGCCAGTAGTTTTTTAATTCTACCGGGTCTGTGGAGGTTTTTTTTCAATCAATCAATCAATCAATCAATCAATCAATCAGGGGTTTGTTAAGCGCGACTACTCACCCGTGAGGGTCTCAAGGCGCTGGGGGGGGGTGCAGGATCCAATCCATCAAGGAGGGGGGTCTGTCGAAGAGCCAGGTTTTGAGGTTTCTTGCGAAGATGGGGAGCGATGTTGTCTGTCTGAGGTGGAGCGGAAGGGCTTTCTAGGCCTTGGCCGCGAGGAAGGAGAAGGAGCGGCCTCCCGATCTGGTCTTTCTGGTCCGGGGGACCACGGCACAGGAGAGCTGGGCTGATCGTAGGGTCCTTTGGGGTGCATGGAATTTGAGTCGGCTGTTCAGGTATGCTGGTCCGGTGCCGTGGAGGACCTTGTGTGCATAGGTGAGTATCTTGAAGGTGATTCTCGCCTCGACGGGGAGCCAGTGGAGTGCGCGCAGGTGCTGGGAGATGTGGCAGTGTTTTGGCAGGTTGAGGATCAGTCTTGCGGCGGTGTTCTGGATGTTCTGTAGCTTGCAGGTAGAGTGCATTGCCGTAGTCGAGTCTGCTGGTGACCAAGGAGTGAGTGACGATCTTTCTGTGTTCGAGGGGGGTCCATTTGAAGGTCTTACGAAGGAGGCGGAGGGTGTGGAAGCAGGAAGACGAGACAGAGTTGATCTGGCGGTCCATTTTGAGCTCGGAGTCCAGGATGATTCCCAGGTTGCGTGCGTGGTCCGTGGGGGTCGGCCGGTTTCCGAGGGCGGGGAGCCACCAGGGGTCGCTCCAGGTGTCGGGGGTTGGGCCCATGATGAGTACTTCCATTTTGTTGGTGTTTAGTTGTAGGCAGCTGTTTTTCATCCATTTGGCGACGGCTTCCATGCCTTCTCGAAAGTTGTGTCTGGCGGTGTTGGGTTCGTTGGATAGGGAGAGGATGAGTTGGGTGTCGTCTGCGTACGATACAATGTTGAGCCCGTAGGTTCTGACGATGGGGGCGAGCGGAGCCATGTAGACGTTGAAGAGCGTCGGGCTGAGGGAGGAGCCCTGAGGGACTCCGCAGGTGGTAGGTGTAGGGTCCGAGAGGAAAGGGGGGAGTCTGACCCGCTGCGTTCTGCCGGAGAGGAAGGAGCGGATCCAGTCGAGGGCCTTGTCTTGGATTCCTGTGTCGTGGAGTCTGCGTATTAGGGTGCGGTGAGAGACTGTGCCGAATGCCGCTGAGAGGTCGAGGAGGATGAGGGCTACTGTTTCTCCTTTGTCCAGTAGGGTGCAGATTTCGTCTGTTGCGGCGAGGAGGGTGGTTTCCATACTGTGGTTTTTTCTGAAGCCGGATTGGGAGGAGTCGAGAATGTTGTGCTCTTCGATGAATGTGGCGAGTTGGCTGTTGATGGCTTTCTCAATGACTTTCGCTGGGAACGGGAGCAGGGAGATGGGTCTGTAGTTTTTGAGGTCGGTGGGGTCTGCCGAGGGTTTCTTCAGGAGGGGGTTGACCTCGGCGTGTTTCCAGTCGTCGGGGAACAAGGCAGTCGCCAGGGAGCGGTTGATGGTGTGGCGGAGCATGGGTGCGATGGTGTCGGCGGCTCTGTTGAAGATGTGGGGGTGGCAGGGGTCCGTGGGGGCCCCTGAGTGGATTGACTTCATTGTCTTCATTGTGTCTTCGATGGTGAGGGCTGTCCAGTTGTCAATCGCTGGTTTCCAGGTGTCGGGGGTGGTTGGTGAGGGTTCAGTGTGTTGGTTGTCTTCGTCAAAGTTGTCGTAGATGCTCTTGATTTTGTGGTGGAAAAAGATGCTGAGTTTGTCGCAGAGGTCTTGTGAGGGAGGGATGTCAGTAGACTCGCTGGTGGGTTGAGCGAACTCCTTGATGATGTTGAAGAGTTCCTTGTTGTTGTGCGCGTGGGTGGAGATTCTGTCTTCGATCGTTTTTTTCCTCGTTTCTCTGATGAGTTGGTGGTGGGCGTTGGTGGCGGCTCTGAAGTTGTTGTGGGCTTCTGTGGATTTGGTGTTTCTCCAGGCCTTTTCGAGGCGGCGGCAAGTGCGGCAAAGGAATGGTTTAACCTTTGTGTGCCACCAACCCACTGGGAAGATGGCGGAGGTGATGGAAGTATTGATGATTGTGATGAGATCTTTGCTTGCGGAGTTGTTCCCAAGGTTGAACATATAGTGGGGGCAGAAATCTCTGGGTGCTCCTGCATGGATGGTGCTCATGATGGTGGCAGTGGTCTGTGTAGAGAGAGGGTCCCACGCAGGGATTGTGTCTAGGTTGCGGTCGATGATTGTGGGGAGTCCGTCGAAGTCGGCCAGGGGTGGTTGAGGGTCGAAGTATTCATAGATGGTGGTGAATTTGCTGTGGAAGAATTCTGCGAGAGAGTTGCAGAGGTCCTGGGGGGGTGATGGAATTCTCGGTGGCTGTGGGGTTAGAGAATTCTTTGATGATACAGAAGAGTTCTTTGATGTGGTTGGAGCTGGCTTTGAGGCAGGTGTTGAGAGCTAGTTTTAAGTCTGAAATTTTCTGTCGTAGGGTGCTCTGCAGGTGCGCCAGATCCTTTCCAGCCATTTGCAGTTGCCTTTTGTAGATTTGAGTTCAGGTGCAAACCAGCTGGTGTGGTCAGAGGGTCTGTCTGCTGTGCGGAGCTTGAGGGGTGCAACTTTGTTGGTGCATTTGGTGATACAGGTGTTGAAGTCTTTGATGGCTTCCTTGAGATTGGAGGAGGGTTCTGGCAGAGAGGTGTTGAGAGTGTGTGTCCAGAGGTTGTCTGTTAATTTTCTCCTGCTCCTGTGGGGGGTGCTGGAGGGGTTGGGGGTGTTCAAGATGTAAAAGTGGACGATCGAGTGGTCTGACCAGATGATTAATGTGTCGTGACTGTATCTGATTCAGTCGCTGGCTGAGAATATGGGGTCGGAGTTGATCAGCAGGCATAGAAGTTGTCCTATCATGGAGGTGGGGGGAGCGGGTTGGGGTGAGAGGGATTCAATGGTGCAGTGGAAGGGGCAGTAGCGGCAAGAGGTGGGTCGTGCTGTCGATCGTGGTGAGGCGCAGAAGCACTCGTGGTAGTGAGGCTCAGTGTTAGGGATTGAAGTTCGGCTCTGGAGTAGCTGTACGTGTTAGGGAAGCCAGGAGTCCTGGCACTGGACACGGTCCAGGTGCGGACGGGTGCAGATGGGCTTACCTTTAGCACACCTTCACCGCGGCAGCACTGCAGCCTACATTAAGTAGGTTCCCGGGTGGAAGAAGGGGCACTGGGGGGGGTCAGCGGGAAGCAGGAGGGAGGAAGAGGTGTGGCTGAGACCGGGAAAATTAAAAAAAATTCAAGAATTAGGAGCTTGAAAAGATTAAGTGGGAGGAAGGAGGAGGAGGCGAGAAATATCATTGGGGGAAAAAATAGGCCGTTAAGCAAGGAGAAAAGGATGCATTTTTGTGGGAATAACGGTTGATGGAAGAAGGCGGTTAGGCAGAGAAAAGAGGATTAACACAAAGCAGGTTTGGGGAAAAGAAGGCAGTTAAGAGGAAAAAAAAAGGATTAACCCTATGTGGTTTGGAGAAAAGGAGGCAGTAAAGAGGATTAACACAAAGTGGTTTTAGGAAAAAGAAGGCAGTTAAGAGGAGGAAAAAGGATTAACACAAGGTGGTTTTTGGAAAAAAAGGCAGTTAAGAGGAGAAAAGAGAACTTGCACAAAGCAGTTTTGGGAAGAAGAAGGCAGTTAAGTGAGAAAAGAGGATTTACACAAAGCGGTTTTTGGAAAAAGGAAGCAGTTAAGAGGAGAAAAGAGGATTAACACAAAGTGGTTTTGGGAAGAAGAAGGCGGGTAAGTGGGATGCAAGAGGAGATAGGCAACGCTATAGAGAAAAACGGATTTAACATCAGGTTTATTTGAGTGTAAATGAGGACAATACGAGGGGTACCGTGAGACAAAGGTATCGAGCGGGAGGCTTGTGTAGCTAGCAGCTGGGAGAGCTACCCGGGGACCTGCTCAATGGGGCCACGCTGCGGCCTGCACTATGTAGGTTCCCAGGTAGTGGGATGGGCACTGTCCGGGGTCAGTGGGAGGCAGGAAGCGGGAGGGAGAGGGCACGAGGCAGGAGGAGGTTTGGCTGAGAGCGAGAAAAATCAAAACATTTGAAGAATTCGGAGCCTGAAAACAGAATAGATTAAGTGGGAGGAAGGAGGAGGCACGAAATGTTACTGGGGGAAAGAAATAGGTGGGTAAGCGAGTAGAAAAGGATACACTATTGTGGAAAAAAAGAAGACATTGTCTTTTTATTCCAAACACCAAAGCTAATTGTGAAACATGGTGGATCTCTTCATAATCTTTCTCTTTCTTCTTGTATAATTTAATCTATACTCCAATTCTTTCTGGATTGATTTGAGAAAGGATGTGCACTATCTACTTTAAAGGATCAGTGGGCAGCTATTAGGGCAGTCAGAGACTCAGTTTCCTTTTCTTTGAATGCTGAGCCTCCAGTATCCAAATTGTTTTGTAGTTTTTCTCTAACCTCACCTTCTTCGGAACCTTCTGTTCCTTCTTGTAATCTTTCTCTGGTTCTTCTGTCTCTCCAATCTCTTCCTTTTGAACCTTTAACAATGGTGGATTTAACATTTCTGTCCGTTAAAGTGGCATTTCTGATAGTCATCACATCAGCCAGGCGCTTGGGTGAGCTGTCAGCTTTAAGAAGTTCCCCACCATTTTTAAGATTCCTGGAAAATGCAATGGTCTTGATATTGGATTCTGGACTCATTCCAAAAGAACAAGTTGCTTACCTTTGGTAACACTTTTTCTGGTGGAACAGTATCTGCCTGTGGATTCCTCACCTTTTGAATTGCCCCTTGTGCAGCATTCCACAGAAACTTTTTTCATAGCTCTCCCACATCAACGAGGATGTCACAATAGCACTGTTCTGTTCGCGACTTTGCGTGACGTAATCAGAGCCATAAGAAGACCTCATCGGCGTGCTGACGTCAGTTCCACCCATTTTTTCCGCGCCTTCAAGGCAAACGGGTGAACCGACAACATTTCTCAAGTATGAAAACTGGAAATTCTAAAAAGTAGACAATTCCTACCGACAAGCATCATATCATTTCAAATGACAATGAAATACAAAAATGGCATACCCAAAATTCTTTTTGGTATAAGTAGGCAGACAACGAGAAGGCGGGTGGGTCAGTGAGGAATCCACAGGCAGATACTGTATCTACCAGAAAAAGCATTACCGAAGGTAAGTAACTTGTTCTTCTGATGAATACATCTGCCTGTGGATTCCTCGCCTTTTGAATTTAATCCCCAAGAAGTCCCGCTCCCGGAGGAGGGTGTCTGCCTACCTATACCAAAAAATCCTGTAGCACAGAATGTGCAAAATGGCCGTCCTTCCTCACCTCCGAATCTAAGCAGTAATGCTTTGCAAAAGTGTGGAGGGAGGCCCAAGTTGCCACCTTACAGATGTCTTCAACAGGGACACCTCTAGCCAAAGCCAAAGAAGACTTAGCTCTAGTGGAATGAGCGCTAATACCTTCAGGCGGCTCCTTTTTGGCCAAGGTGTAGCAGATCTTGATGCACAGGATGATCCACCTGGACAGCGTTCGCTTGTGGACAGCCTTGTCCTTAATTTTTCCCACATAAGCAATGAAGAGCTGGTCATCCAGCCTTAAGTCCTTGGTTCTGTCCAGGTAGAAGCTGACCGCCCTCTTAGGGTCCAGGCGGTGAAGTCTCTCCTACTTGAAAGGGTGAGGGGGAGGATAGAAAGTGCGTAAAGTGATGGACTGCCCTAGATATAAAGGAATAACCACCATAGGCAGGAAAGCAGCTCTGGTCCTGAGAACCATCTTATCTGCATGGAGAGTGGTGAAAGGAGGCTTAGAACTAAGAGCCTGTAGCTCACTAACCCTCCTGGCAGAGGTAATTGCAATCAGAAAAATTGTTTTGAATGAGAGAAACCTCAATGGACAACTATGTAGAGGCTCGAAAGGAGACCCCCATTAGGAAAGTAAGAACCAAATTTAAATCCCACTGAGGCATAATAAAAGGAGTGGGAGAAAATCTATTAGTGAGACCCTTAAAGAATCTCATGACTATGGGAGACTTAAACAACGATGGTTGGGCTGACAAACAAAGAAAGGCTGACAAGGCCGACAAGTAGCCCTTAACAGTCACCAGAGCACAACCCTGCTGAGTCAAAGAAAGAGAAAAACTAAGAACATCAGACAAATGGGCCTTCAAAGGCTCAATTAAACTCTCTCCACACCATTTAACAAATCTGGCCCATCTACTGGAATAGACAGATTTGGTGGAGTGTCTTCTGGCCGATAATATAACATCAACCTCATCCGGTGGGAGAGAGAAAGAACTCAGGTTGCCCCCTTCATTCTCCAGGCATGAAGGTGCAGGCTCTGGAGGTGGGGCTGTAGAACCTGCCCCAGCGATTCCGAGAGGAGGTCTGCCTTGAGAGGGAGACGGAGCGGACAGTGGGATGAGAGGTGAAGAATGTCTGTGTACCACACCCTTCTTGGCCAATCCGGGGCAATCAATATGACTGGGGCCCGGTCTTGGCGAATCTTCCTCAGAACCTGAGGAATCAAGGGTATGGGAGGAAATGTGCAAAGAAGCCGAAAGCTCCAATCTAGTTGAAATATGTCCCCCAATGCTCCCTGCATCGTATACTGGAGACTGCAGAATGACGGGCAGTGTGCGTTCTCGTGAGTGGCAAACAGGTCCACCTGGGGAAACCCCCACATCCTGAAAATGTGGTGGACCACCTCCGGATGAAGACGCCACTCGTGATCGGTCGAGTATTGCCGACTGAAACTGTCCACACGCACATTCAGCACCCCGGCCAGATGATTTGCAATTACGCAGATCTGGTGGTCCTAAGCCCAGGACCAGAGTGCATAGCTTCTCTGCAGAGATGAAATGACCCCACACCTCCCTGTTTGTTGATGTACCACATCGCAGTAGAGTTGTCCGTCAGGACCTGAACTGACTGACCGTGAAGGGAGGGAAGAAAGGCCTTAAGAGCCAAATGTATAGCCCCCAGCTCCAGAAGATTGATGTGAAGCAATCTTTCCTCTGGAGACCAAAGGCCTTTGATCTCCAGATCCCCCAGATGAGTGCCCCACCCTAGAGTGGAGGCATCCGTTATCACTGTGGCCACCAGAGAAGGAGGTTGAAAAGGCTTCCCTTGAGACAGGTTGCCTTGAACACTCCACCAAGACAGCTCCGCTGCAGTGTCTCTGGAGATTCTGACCACCTCCCTGAGATCTCCGTTGTGTTGATACCACTGTCTGCGGAGGCATCACTGGAGTGCCCTCATGTGCCAGCGTGCATGGTTGACCATCATTATGCAGGAAGCGAACAGACCGAGCAGAGGTAGCACCTTCAGGACTGGAACAACCGCTCCATTTTGAAAAAGTGGAATCATAGCCTGTATGTCCAGAATCCTCTGAGGAGGTGGGAAGGCATGACTCACAGTGGTATCCAGTACTGCCCATATGAACAGGTTGCGCTGAGAGGGCACCAGGTGAGATTTGGGTACATTTATCGAAAAACCCAAGTCGAACAACAGTCAAGTTGTTACTTGCAGATGATGACGCACCATCTCTGGTGACCTTGCTTTGAGCAACCAGTCATCCAGATAGGGGGAAACAGGAATCCCCAGCCTTCTGAGATGCACTGTCACCACTGCCATCACCTTCGTGAAGACCCGTGGCGCGGATGTAAGACTGAATGGAAGGACCGCAAACTGATAATGCTGAGTCCCCACCGTAAAACGGAGATACCTCTGATGGGACTTCAGGATGGGAATATGAAAATACGCATCCTGTAAGTCGATCGACACCATCCAGTATTACTGCTGCAGCGCCAGAAGAAGCTGAGCTAGGGTCAACATCTTGAACTTCTCCTGTTTGAGGTAAAACTTCAAGAACCTGAGGTCTAGGATCGGTCTCAACCGCCCGTCCTTTTTGGGGATCAGGAAATACCGGGAGTAGCATCTCTGAGCCCTTTCCTGCTCCGGAACCACCTCTGTCATACCTTTCTGTAATAGGGACAGGACCTCTTGTTACAGGAGCAACAGATGGTCCTCCAAACACCAACCCTGACGAGGAGGGTAAGGAGGGGGAAACTCCCGGAAGGGAAGGGCGTACCCATTTTCTACAAGATTCAAAACCTAAAGATCTGACGTAACAGATTTCCAATATTGTAGAAAATGGGACACCCAACCTCCTACAGGACCAACATGCTCTAAGATGGGGGATCTAGAGCTGCTTCCTTGCGGAGCGAGTGGTGGGGAAAGGGGATGAGGAGGAGTAGGAGACCTGTTGGCGAGCAGCCCCTTACAGATGACCTCTTCCCTTCCCTCTGTATGACCTATACAGAGCGTTCTGTTGTTGCTGTTGTTACTGCTGCTGCCAGCCTCAAAATGGAGCCGCCTTCCCAAAGCCCCGAAATTCCTGTAAACCAAAACCCCTAGGCTGGGATTGCAAGCCTAAGGATCTAGCAGTAGCTCTGCTATCCTTAAATCGTTGTAAAGCTGAGTCAGCCTTGGTCCCAAAGAGTCTTGAGCCATCAAAGGGAAGATCCAACAATGTAGCCTGGACGTCAGGAGAGAATACAGACCCTCTCAACCAGGCATGCCTCCTAGTCGCCACAGAAGAGCCCATTACCCTGGCAATAGAGTCAGCTGTATCGAGCCCGGACTGGATCACCTGACGGGCTGCAGCCTGCGTGTACGACAGTACCTCAGCGAAGTGACCCAGGCATCATCTGACAACTTAGGTATTACCTCCTTAGCAGAATCCATCAATGCATGGATGTAACGCCCCAGTAAGCATGTGGCATTAGTTGATCTCAAGGCCATGCTGGCCGATGAAAACACCTTCTTTGCAAATTGTTCCAACTTCTTAGAGTCTCTATCCGCCATTGTGGAGGGGAAGGAACCAGGGGATTGCCTATAGGAACAAGACGCTTGAACCACCAAGCTCTCAGGCGAAAGGTGTGAAGATAAATATGCTGGATACCCAGACGCAACCTTATAGTGCCTTGCCACCGTTCTCGACACAGTAGGGGCAGACATTGGCTTCTGCCATACTTCTAAGATTGGATCTGTCAATGCCTAGTTGAACAAAAGCAAAGGTTCCACCGCAGATGGAGGAGAGTGCAGAATCTCGGTTGCAATATATGAGTTTTGACTTCCTCAGTTGGCAACTGCAAGTCCAGAAGGTCAGCAGCCTTTCTTATGACCGAAAGGTATGAGGTCACATCCTGAGAAGGAAAAGCTTTGGGAGGGGGGAGCTCCCCCTCTGGAGATGTGTCAAGCCAAGTGACTTCTTGCAGGCCTTCAAAGTCATCCATAGGGTCTAGTATCTCCCCCTCCTCAGCCTGCTCCTGCTGCTCCTAGAATTCCTCCACTTCCAGAAGCCTCTGAGCCTCCCTCTTTGATCGCATCTTCGGTATCGGGGTCGGCGGTGCCAGACACGGCACTGGAGACCTCAGAGGCAGCGTCGATGGAGGTCCTTCAGAAGCGGGCAGCAGCACCGACCGAAGTCGAGACGGCACCAGAACGAAGTCGAGACGGCACCAGAACGGAGCCCGACGGCACCGGAGAATAGTCCATCCTTCCCTCCTGAGATGAAATCGGCGTCAAGAACCTCGGCGTCGGGAGAGGCCAAGACGGAGTCATTGACATGAACAGCAAGAATGGTGCCTGGGCATAATGTTGGGGAACGCCCAAATTATAGGAAAGCGGTTCCACGGGACCAGCCGGTGCGCGGACGATTTAACCACCCTAGCAAACATGCCATACATCGCATTAAGAAAATGCGATGGATCCACACCTGGAGCCGGGAAAGGTGGGTACTGATCCGGAACCGCCTGATCTGGGATAGATTGAGGTTGTAAGGCGGGTTCTGGTTGTGGCGCCAGAGATGCCGGATCCGGGATCGGAGAGGCCAAAGGTGCAGGAGACTCTTCCCTGGGCGCCGGAAAATACCCCAGCGTCAGAGAGTGCACCGGAGACACCTGCAGTGAAGGAGAAGGGGAGACGTCATCCTTCCTATTACGCCGCTGGACCAGGGACGCCGACTTTGATGACTTGTCCTTCGAAGAACGACGCTTCGATCTATATCGCTGCTTCTTTTTATGTTTTTTGGATGACCTCGTGGTGTGGGGAGTCGGTGACTTCGACCTCGACTTAGTACTCTTCCGACCTCTCTTCTCCTTCTTCGCTCGGGCCATAAACAGCTTCGCTTCCCTTTCTTTGAGAGCCTTTGGATTCATTCGACAACACAACAAGCATTCCTCGACATCACGGTACGACAAACACCAGTGGCAGTCTGCGTGGGGGTCCTTGACTGACATATGGCCCCTCATTCCCTACAGGGTTTAAGGCCAGGCTTCTTCTGAGTAGCCATCATGCAGACACAGTTTAAAGACAACTGCAACAAAGTAGACTACAAAGAAATGAAGAGTCCTAGAAAACCGTTACGCGTCGATGGCACGGAAAAAGGGGAACTGATGTCAGCATGCCGACAAGGTTTTCTTATGGCTCCGATGACATCACGCCGAGTCGCGAGCGGAGCCGTGCTATTGTTGCATCCTCGTCGACGTGGGAAAGCTATGAAAAAAGTTTCAGTGGAATGCTGCGCAAGGGGGAATTCAAAAGGTAAGGAATCCACAGGCAGATGTATCCATCAGAAATTCACTCTAAATTTCATCTTCACAAGAGCTTGTTTTACCCTGTCTCTGTACTTCTCAAGTTACACACTATGGTTGGTAAACGTGCATTGACTCTGTATGTTGACAGATCTGCAGCATTTTGGACTTCTGATAGTCTCATTGTGACTTTTAGTCTTTCAGGACACGGGAAAGCAGCGTCTAAGGTGACTCTCAGGTATTGGATTATGGACCCCATCTCCTTGGCATATCAGGGCTCTGATTTGCCCTGACCTTCTAATATCCAGGTGAGATCCACTAGAGGTGTTTCAGCTTCAAGGGCTACTTTTAAAGGCATGTCCTTGAATGAGATCTGTCGGGCTGGTACTTGGGCATCAGAGCAAACTTTCATCAAACATTATCATTTAAATTGCACTCAATCCAGTAAGTTTGGGTGTGGTGTGTAACAGGCCATGGAGGATTCTGCTCCTGTTTGATTGTTTCAATTTGTTTTGGATATGGCATTAAAATCACTTGGGTGTGCTTTATATCCTTTGTTCAGGTATTTGCAAAGGTCTTCATCTTCCTTGGATGTATGCTTTGATATGCCTAATTTGTAATGACTGGGTTGAGCACGAGGAACGTAGAGGTAATGCCTGGATTACTTATAAGTCATCCTCATTACTCCTAGTCTGGGAGTCCCCTTCCCATTCATTACTTATGAGGTGTTACACCTCTGGAGACAGGAAAAAAGAACAGGAAATACTGCAGGGAAATCCTCCTCCATAGGCTCTTAGCCTATAAGGGTATACCCTGCCCAGCATTCCTCCTGAAATACCAAGCAAACTCTCAGTGTCTGAAGGTCTTGTTATGTGGTCACATTAGGCCCGAGTAGGTACACCACCATTTTACATGCTCACGTTTTAAAGTTGACATCTTTCCTTATGCGCTGACATTTAACACACATTTGCTTGCGTGCCCGTACAGGATAATATTCTCTGAAATGGCTTTGCTGATATTTACACTTCTTCATAGGCATATTATCGAGGTGCCTTGAACATTTTGTGCAAGGGCTAAGTTCACTGCGCAAAATGTTACTGTTGTAATTGTCTACTCAGCGACAGAGCTATCACCAGAAAATCAACAATAGCGGCCTGACTGGGACTTCGGCATGATTACATGAGTGAAGTTTATTATATAATCAACATCAATCCATTGTCAGACAGAGAAGCATTTTGTTGACACTGTTGATGTCTCCCCCATACCAGATTTCCAGCCCAGCTGATTCCTGTCTACCTCCTGAGAGGGATGGTGCCCAGCTCTCCACCAAGCCGGGCTAGCTATTGACACTTACCTATAGGTAAGGGGGAGTTAGATCACCATACAGGGATTTTGGCAAATTCACCCACCATAGACACACTAGGAGAGGTAGCACTAGTTACGATGCACAAAATATAATCTATGCAACAGCACAATAGTTGAAGTGTTTATACTCTTTACCATTCTCGTGATGCTGACTACTCTGCTTTGTTTCCTTCTATTAATCATTGCAGCACACGTATTCTACACAAGAATCATATTGCTTCAATAAATATTTAAATGCCACTTTATGTATTTCTTGCGTATCTCTTTGGGTATGCATTAGTTACCAAACAAAAGGGCTCTAGATCTGTTACCACGATTTCGTTGGGGAGTCAGAGTTGCCATGTTCTTAGGTTGCATAATTCACCTGTTACCTTGTTGGGTTAGAGATACAGATGGTGCACTGGGGGCTAGCAGGACTTAGGCCAACATATCCTGATGGTGTGTGTGGACTCAGTCTCACACAGTTTTGATGTTTATGCTGTCCAACAAATGCAGTTTTACTGAGAAAGTATAAGCCGTATGACAGTCTCAATAATCAGGAGGACGAGAGGGTCATAATGAATGGGATGGTGACTTCTGGGCTAGGAGTAATGAAGATTACCAGTAAGTAATCCAGGCATTACCTCAACATCCGTCAGTCCCTGTCCCATTCATTACTTATGAGGAATACCAAAGCATTCCAGCCAGACTTTCAGACCATAGAAGCCCAAACAAAAGGGACAAGAGCAAACCAAAAGGCTGCAAATGCAAAAAGGTTTAATCAAGAGAAACAATACATACAGAAGAAGAAATCAGAGCAAGGCGGAATCCAGCACACCTAGCCCGAAATTCCTATGGCCATGCATAACATTCTACAAGCGATAATGGCAAATAAGTATTTGGACCTGCCCAGGTAGCAGCTCTGCAAATTTTAGCAATGGACACACCCTTTGCTTCAGCTCAAGAGAGGAAAGACTCCTTGTGGACAGCCCCTGCACACCACCTGGGGGGGGGGGGGAATCCCAGAGACAGGGAAAACCAGCATATGGCCTACTTTTTTCATCTGCTAATGGAAACCAAAGAAGCTTTCTCACCTTTACGAGAAGACCCAAAGGAGACAAAGAGAGAATCAGAATTATGAAAGGAATAAGTCCTATTCAGACAGATTTGCAAAGCTCTCTTTACCTCTAAAAGTTGCCACTACAGCTCCTGAGAAGCCTCATAAACTTCCAACAGAGCCGGCAACTCCACCTCTTGATTCTGGTGGAAAGAAGAAGTGACCTTAGGCACAAAAGAAGGGTTCAACTGAAGCACCACACCATTCTCAAAAAAAGAGAGAAAATGTTCTCTTGCCATAAGAGCAGCCAACTCCCTAATCCTCCTGGCAGAAGTGATAGCCATGAGAAAAACAACCTTTAGGGTAACAAACATATTATCCGCCTGCTCCAGAGGATAAAAATGTTCCAAGGTCAAAGCCCTGAGCACTAATGGAAGCTCCCACAAAGGAAAAAGGGGCCTAATCAAAGGACGAGTATGAGAACAAACCTTCAACAAATGGGACACCAGAGCCTCAGAATCTGCCAAATTACCTCATGGAGCTCAGAAGCCCTGATAGCAGCCCAGTGGGCCCGCATGGCAGAGATAGCCAACATCTTCTCACGCCCATCCCAAAGAAAGCGCAACACATCCAGAAGGGAACAAGCAACTGGAGAAACCGAATGAGTCCCACACCAAGACTGAAAGTTAGCTCAATGGCGCCCATAAGAAGCCAAAGTAGAAGGACAGTGGGAATTCTGAACAGCAACCCTCTACTGGTTCGACAAACCTTGCCTCGTCCACCCTCTCCTTTCAACCTCCACACGATAGTTGCAGCCTCTGTGAGAGGACTCTGGGCGTGAACCAGAGAGGAGAAGGGCAAAGATAAAGAAACCAGGGATCTTGAAGAGCCAGGGCCCTGGGAATAAGAACCAGGCCCGCCTGGGCCATAAGGGAACCACGATGATCATTACCCTGTCCTCCCTCTGGACCCTGGACATCAACCTGGAAATCGGAGGAAATTGAGGGAAAGAATAAAGGAGTTGGTTGGGCCAGGGAATCAGAAGAGCATTCCCCCCCCCCCCAAGCTCCCTCCCGAGGGTCCCTTGTGAAAATCCTCCAAAGCTGGGCATTGAACTGGGAAGCAAATAGATCCAGAAAAGGGACCCCAAAGCACCGACAACTCCTGAGAGTTCGTAAAATTGCGACTGAGAGAGTCTTCAACCACATTGTCCACTCCCTTGATGTGGACAGCCGAAGAAGAAGCCTGACTTTCCCCCACCAATCAATTGCCTGGCCATTAAATTTAGGGACTGGGACCTCATACCTCCCTATTTGTTCACATAGGCCACCATCACCATAATGTCTGACCTAACTGTCACGTGCCACCCCAAAGCATATCCTGAAAATGCAAATGAGCCCTCCTGACTGCCATCAACTCCCTCCAGTTGGGAGACCTCCTGCTCTCCACTAGCGACCAAAGAGCCTGAGCGGAGAACACCCGATGGAGCTGGCATCCATTGTCCGACCCAGGAGGGTCCTACTGCAGCTCTATCCCCCTGGACACGGAATCCGGCAGCAGTCACCATGCCAATTTTTTCTTGATGGCTGGGGATAGGGGAACCAGAATGCTGAAAACCTCCCAGGTCGGAGCCCAGAAGGCACAAAGATGACTCCAAAGGGAGCGAAGGTGGAAACTGGCCAAGGGACAGTAAATACAGAGGCCGCCATGTGCCCTTGAAGTCATAGCCACTGACGAACAGATAGGGATGATTTAGCAAAGCCTGGGATACCAGACCACTCAGTGTCTCAACTCTCTTCTCCGGGGGGAATACTCTGTTCAAGTCTGTCCTGAAACATGCCCCTATGAAGAGTTTCTCCTGGGCAGGCTGAAGATTACATTTCACCCAATTCAACAGAAACCCGTGTTCTTGGATCGGAGTCAGCACAAACTCCAGGATCCTCAAATGTTGTTGTTCAGTAGAAGTATGCAGAAGCCAGCTGTCCAGAGAGGCCACCAGAGGTGCCACCACCTTGGTACAAACCAGAGGGGCTGACATCAGGCCAAAGGGAAAGACAGCGAACTGGTAATAGACATTGTTTACACAGACCCGAAGATACTGATGGTGCTCTGGGTGGATCGGAACATGGAAGTAGGCCTCTTAAAGGTCCAGGATGACCATCCAATGATCCTACAGACCAAAGGTAAAATCCTTTGAGTTGTTCCCATCTTTAATGCAGTGGACTGGTTGAACTTGTTCAGGCACTTGAGGTCCAACACCATAGGGACCTCCCTCCCCGTGACCTTCTGGACCAGAAAGATGATGGAGTAGAAGCCCCAACCCTCTGGACAACAGGGCAACCTCTGAAATAGCCTCCTTCTGCAAAACAGCCACCACACCCTCCTGAAGTGCCAGCCTCTTCTCCCTGCGAGATGGCGAAAGAGTTGGTCGTCTCCCGAATCCTGGGGAAGTTACATGAACTCTATCTGGTGACCTGAACAGATTATCGGAAGCACCCAAGAGTCTGAAGTGGACCTGAGCCATGCCAGGAGAAACAATTTGAGCCTGCCTCCGAACACATAGGGCAGGCCACTTCCGAGATAGTCAGGACCGTTGCTTCTTCGGAGACAGGTTTCTTCTCCTGCTCCTTCCTGGATCGAAACCACCCTTGATGGCCTGAAAACTGACACCGGGAGGGCTGACGCACCAAGAAAGACTTCACCAGATGGGAAAAAGAAGGTTGTTTCAATGAGGAGGAGTGCATTTTCTCCTTAAAAAGCTAATGTAGCATGCACTCTAGCTCTTCACTGAACCAACGGGAACCCTCAAAAGGCAATAGTAGAGCAGAGAACTTTTGGCCAGAGTCTGTGCGCCAATCCTTCAAAACAAGGTTGCAGCGAGCCGTAATTGAAGCCCCAGCTGACAGTACTGAGCCCGTGACCACATCAAATGAAATGTATGACCTAAACTCCACCTGCCTCCCAATCCCCTCAAGCAAGGAGGAACACTCAGTCCCATCTTCCACAGCTTTGAAGAGTTGTTTAAAGTCAGATATCAAC
The DNA here is from genome assembly GCA_963921515.1 of Calotriton arnoldi. Lineage (NCBI taxonomy): Eukaryota > Metazoa > Chordata > Amphibia > Caudata > Salamandridae > Calotriton > Calotriton arnoldi. Next base: position 1,450,979 of record CAWUFW010004271.1, read on the forward strand.
AACTGGAAGACATATGAACTGTAGATACCACAAGCCTTCAGCGCCAGATGGGAACCCGAGTAAATCTTCTTCAAAGAAGAATCTACCTTCTTCTCTGTCTGGTCTTTAATCACAGAATCCTCTGTGAGAGAAGTGCATCCCATCAGACTGGTCGCAAGTGAATCAAAGGGTATCAACTCAGTCAGCTTCTTCTGCATGTCAATAATTGGATATAGTTTAGACATGAAGCTAGGCACCATAATCCTATCAGATCCCTCCATTCACTGTGCAAAACCCCTATAACTTCTAGATGCACCAGATAATCCAGTTGCGCAGACTGCTGGAACTGCCACAAGAGACCCGAAGAAGAGGTCTCAGAGGGTTCGTTGTCCTGAAACCTCATATACCACTTAACAGGGGTTAGAAACTCACTGAGCAAGTCCTTTCCAATATACTTCCCCTTCTGCTCCTCCACAGAAGCTGGCAGCCACTCCTCTGAACCAGAGGACACATCAGCAGAACCTTCCTCCACACCAAGCCTGGCAGGAGCTTTGGCAACATTTAGTTCCAATAAAGTTTCTTCAATGAGCCTGCAAAGGCGATCATCTTTCCCTTCCTTAGCACGCTTCAGAGGGAGAGGATGAAGAGGACTCACTGCTCGAAGAGACAGCATGCCTCCTCTTGCGAGATTGTTTGCACGTGATAAGCAAAACATCAGTATAAACAGAGATCCACTCATCAAAATCACAATAGATCTGAACACCACTATGCGGACCTGCCCGGAGCAGGCGACTTCATATACCCAGGCAGGGAACTCATCAAATCAGACATGCACGCTCACATCAGGGCCCGTGCATGCTGAAGACCAAACCCGGAAGAAGCTCGGCTCATCCCATGTCATTACCACCAGCTGCTACAATAGCACTGATGTGCTGTGGTGAAACTGCAGCTCCAGTTCAAGCGGCCTCTCAGGATATAAGCTGCAGATGAATACCTGCTGCTTCCTCTTTATGTCAGTGGACAAAAAGAAAACTCCCGCTGAGAACCTGGACTGCCATTGTCACTGGTTCGCACAAGCACTGCTCCGATTACCAGAATCTGGCAATCAGTATGTGGCGGAAAAGCAAACGTTACTGGGTGCATGCACTGCACTGAATATGCCCCGGCAGAGTTCGTCATCCAGAAACCTACCCAGGGCGCCTAATCCTGGAAGAGGCCACCACGGGGTAAATTAACTTCAAAACATTTCCAAAATGTGGTTCCCGCCCCGGCGGAAGCCAAACCTCCTCCTTCCCCGTCTAGTAGAGAGAGAAAAAAGAACCGGAGGAATGCAGGGTAAGGTATACCCTTATAGGCTAAGAGCCTATGGGGGAGGGTTTCCTTTCAGCATTTCCTGTTCTTTTTTCCTGTCTCTAGAGGTGTAACACCTCATAAGTAATGAATGGAATGGGGACTAGAGGACGTAGAGGTAATGCCTTGATTACTCACTGGTAATCTTCATTACTCTTAGTGCGATTTGTTCTCGACCCAGTAATACTTCCCACCCAATCTCCATATATCAGGCCTTTGTAGTGCTTGGTATTTCAGGAAGTGCTTAGGTAAGGCTAGGAAATTATAGCCCTTAGCCAGAGGGTGGGTGGGATCAGTAAGCATTTCCTGTTTTGTTTCCTGTCTCTGATTGGACATTGCGCATTAGTAAGACTAATGAGGATTACAGGTAAGTAATCAGGGCATTTTATAACATTTCTGCTGATAGTTATGCCCTCTTACTGCCTTTCAAAAGTAAGGTCAAAGACACTCTGGGCCCACTGCGCATCTACTTGGAGCACGAGGACCACTTGGTGAACTAAAATGCATGGCAATATATTGCCATTTTGACACGCTTGTGCTTGTACTTGTTATGATGCTCTGGGAAGGGAACCAGTAAGAGGAGGCCATTGTTTATTTCCAAAACATTTTTTACTGTTGTATCTGTGACGAGGTGCCTAGCATCCCCACTGCCACTGCCCAGCTTTGCCTGAATGGGATTATTCTATGGCTGCCTGTCCTTACTGTACAGGCAATTGCCATATCTTCGGAAGATGTACCATATCACATGTGACATTCTTTGCATTGCAAGAACACCATTGTGGATTGCACAGTATTGTATTTTTAACCAAAGTTTTAAAAAAGGTTTTAAAAAAAGACAGGAGCCAAGCTGTTAGACCTGTTAGCTTTAGGGTGGTCTTCCCCCTAACATTTTGCCTACCTCCTCAATTTTTTGGACTTTATTTTGGCAGACCTTATGACTCTGAGCACTTTACCACTGCTAAACAGTGCTAAAGCAGGGATATAGATTTTATTTTTAAAAATTACTTGTCTAAGGAACAAAGTGCGCAAAACCAAAGGGGATGATGGACGGAGTGTTGAACATTGCAAGCACTCACCCCCAGTCAACTGATCTGGGTTTAATCCATCATCATTCTTTAGCTCACTCCGCCACCCCAGTTCAGACATGGCCATATGACACTGTTCCCATGAGGCACAGGGTCAGACTGATTTGCATATGGCCATGTCTGAACTGGGGTGGCGGAGTGAGCTAAAGAATGATGATGGATTAAACCCAGATTAGTTGACTGGGGTGAGTGCTTGCAATGTTCAACACTCCGTCCATCATCCCTTTGGTTTTGCATTGTTCGCCCTAAGTTGGCAGGGTATGCCCAGACGTGGGTCCCTTGCTCACTTTGCCACTGGATTCAAGATAGCCTGGCTGATGAGGGCTGTGAGTCCGAAACCGGTCCCAGGATGCTTGTTTCCGGTCCAGGGAAGACATGGCTTGGCAGTTTGGGCTGGACTGTTCCCATGAGGCACAGGGTCAGACTGATTTGCCTATGGCCATGTCTGAACTGGGGTGGCGGAGTGAGCTAAAGAATGATGATGGATTAAACCCAGATCAGTTGACTGGGGGTGAGTGCTTGCAATGTTCAACACTCCGTCCATCATCCCCTTTGGTTTTGCATTGTTCGCCCTAAGTTGGCAGGGTATGCCCAGACGTGGGTCCCTTGCTCACTTTGCCACTGGATTCAAGATAGCCTGGCTGATGAGGGCTGTGAGCCCGAAACCGGTCCCAGGATGCTTGTTTCCGGTCCAGGGAAGACATGGCTTGGCAGTTCGGGCTGGACTGTTCCCATGAGGCACAGGGTCAGACTGATTTGCATATGGCCATGTCTGAACTGGGGTGGCGGAGTGAGCTAAAGAATGATGATGGATTAAACCCAGATCAGTTGACTTGGGGTGAGTGCTTGCAATGTTCAACACTCCGTCCATCACCCCCTTTGGTTTTGCATTGTTCGCCCAAAGTTGGCAGGGTATGCCCAGACGTGGGTCCCTTGCTCACTTTGCCACTGGATTCAAGATAGCCTGGCTGATGAGGGCTGTGAGTCCGAAACCGGTCCCAGGATGCTTGTTTCCGGTCCAGGGAAGACATGGCTTGGCAGTTTGGGCTGGACTATTCCCATGAGGCACAGGGTCAGACTGATTTGCATATGGCCATGTCTGAACTGGGGTGGCGGAGTGAGCTAAAGAATGATGATGGATTAAACCCAGATCAGTTGACTGGGGGTGAGTGCTTGCAATGTTCAACACTCCGTCCATCATCCCCTTTGGTTTTGCATTGTTCGCCCTAAGTTGGCAGGGTATGCCCAGACGTGGGTCCCTTGCTCACTTTGCCACTGGATTCAAGATAGCCTGGCTGATGAGGGCTGTGAGTCTGAAACCGGTCCCAGGATGCTTATTTCCGGTCCAGGGAAGACATGGCTTGGCAGTTTGGGCTGGACTGTTCCCATGAGGCACAGGGTCAGACTGATTTGCATATGGCCATGTCTGAACTGGGGTGGCGGAGTGAGCTAAAGAATGATGATGGATTAAACCCAGATCAGTTGACTGGGGGTGAGTGCTTGCAATGTTCAACACTCCGTCCATCATCCCCTTTGGTTTTGCATTGTTCGCCCTAAGTTGGCAGGGTATGCCCAGACGTGGGTCCCTTGCTCACTTTGCCACTGGATTCAAGATAGCCTGGCTGATGAGGGCTGTGAGCCCGAAACCGGTCCCAGGATGCTTGTTTCCGGTCCAGGGAAGACATGGCTTGGCAGTTCGGGCTGGACTGTTCCTATGAGGCACAGGGTCAGACTGATTTGCATATGGCCATGTCTGAACTGGGGTGGCGGAGTGAGCTAAAGAATGATGATGGATTAAACCCAGATCAGTTGACTTGGGGTGAGTGCTTGCAATGTTCAACACTCCGTCCATCACCCCCTTTGGTTTTGCATTGTTCGCCCTAAGTTGGCAGGGTATGCCCAGACGTGGGTCCCTTGCTCACTTTGCCACTGGATTTAAGATAGCCTGGCTGAGGAGGGCTGTGAGCCCGAAACCGGTCCCAGGATGCTTGTTTCCGGTCCAGGGAAGACATGGCTTGGCAGTTCGGGCTGGACTGTTCCCATGAGGCACAGGGTCAGACTGATTTGCATATGGCCATGTCTGAACTTGGGTGGCGGAGTGAGCTAAAGAATGATGATGGATTAAACCCAGATCAGTTGACTGGGGGTGAGTGCTTGCAATGTTCAACACTCCGTCCATCATACCCTTTGGTTTTGCATTGTTCGCCCTAAGTTGGAAGGGTATGCCCAGACGTGGGTCCCTTGCTCACTTTGCCACTGGATTCAAGATAGCCTGGCTGATGAGGGCTGTGAGCCCGAAACCGGTCCCAGGATGCTTGTTTCCGGTCAGGGAAGACATGGCTTGGCAGTTCGGGCTGGACTGTTCCCATGAGGCACAGGGTCAGACTGATTTGCATATGGCCATGTCTGAACTGGGGTGGCGGAGTGAGCTAAAGAATGATGATTGATTAAACCCAGATCAGTTGACTGGGGGTGAGTGCTTGCAATGTTCAACACTCCGTCCATCATCCCCTTTGGTTTTGTAAGGAACAAAGAGCTACAGAAATCTTGTCCTGTAAAGAAATTAACTTGCCCCACCTACAGCCTAAATTGTTTAGATGGGCCCTCACAGATGCATTACCAGTCTTCTGTATCCTCCAAAGTAAACTTGCTCTTGTTTACTCCCTGCCCTCCAGTAACTTAACATAACGTGTATTTGTAAAGCGCATGGTCACCGCAATGGGTATCTTGGCACTGAACAACAGATGTTTATTGGGGTAGTGGGGCAAACTCTTGTGTTATCTCCCACATTGTTTTCACTGAAGGTGATAAATCTGTTTCCTTGTCTATCACTGTCATAACCTCCATACCTCTTCCACTGATTCCTTGTAATGTGTGTTGGTCCTTTACTTCTGTTCTATCAGAACACAAGCTTAATGCTCTTCCTCATTTTCTCACCACAGATTGAATACCCTTTTTATCTCCAGTTTCTCACCACATGCTCAATTCCATGCCCCATCTTCCACTCTAATCCCTACAGGGTTCCTCCTTGCCCTCCAGTCTTCCCTCACAATAAAAGTTTAATTTCCCTTTCTCCACTCTCTCCCCTTAGATTCCATGCTCCTTACTCTTCATCCCCAAAACTCATCCTTTTGCTCTTGCCAACTGCTCCAAATCCCTTGTTCCCACTCTTTCCCCATAGACTACCCAGATGTCTTTGGCCCCTTATAGTTTTTTTTTGTAAACAGATTTTATTGAGCGTTATAGCATACATTCATATAAGTCGGAAAAATTTATGACAATGTTTCTAGATGCAGTCAAATGTTGCAATAAACTTCACTGACATGTCTAAGGTAGAATAGTGCATCGTGCCAGCAGCTCAAGTCCTCTACTTTCCACTGTCGCTTTAGCATAGGCACTGCAGGCTACATTGCATTCAATCCGCCTAGTTCGCTTCTGTTTAAACTAAACATTTAATAATAACAAATACTGAACATTGTAATCTATCCCCGGTTACCCCCCTCTCCCTCACCTCCCCCCAGGCGTGTCGTGTACAGGCAGTCTCTTGCTTTCCTAATGCGGGGATGCATATCCATTTGCTTTGTTGGCTGTCATTATGAGCGCAGAGCTTGTATCTCATCATTCTGAGGAGTTACTACCGGTGCACATCTGCTCCTCTGTTCCTCATCCCTTGGTGCCTAAATTGTGGGATTCAACTTTCACCTATATGGGTTTCCCCTGTTAGGTCCCCTTCAACCTCGTTCTCTGGGTTCCTCAATAATTCCACCAACGCTGCCCAGGCTCTAGCTGCCTCTAGCGTTCTTTCGCTCCCTGTTTTTTTGGCTATTTGCAACCTTACTACCCCCTCACATTCTGCCCATTTAATGTATTATTTTTTCCATCTGAGTATATTAGGGCCTCCTCTTGACTTTCAGTGACTGGTGATGTCTCTTTTTGCTAATACCAGGCCAAAGTCCTGAAACTTACTTGCCACCTTATTTTTAGCCGTATGGGGGAACCAGTGTAGTAGACAATACCCAGGTGTTATTGCCACCTCTTTGCCGGTTACATCTGCTAAAGTTGTAGCTACTACTTCCCAAAAATCCCCCAGGTTCGGGCAACTCCAGAACATGTGCAGGAATTCCGCTCCTTCTAGGTTGCAGCGTGGGCAAGCTGCTGTTTGTGTATTGAAATATGTATTAATGTTGCCCTGTGTGAGGTAGGCTCTGTGCAGCACGTAGAAGTGTAGCAATTGAAATCTTGCATTTCTGGTGCTCTTCCACGCCCTTTCCACCAGCTCCCCCATGCTTTCTCAGCAATTGGTTCGCCTAAGTCTTCCTCCCATTTCTGATGTAATTTACTCATGGGAGGGAGTGTCTCATGCGTGAGTCGCCTGTAGAGGCAGATGACCGCCTTGAAGGTTCCTACTGCAGTTACTATATACTGACACCTCGCCGACATCTGTGATTCCGTAAGTCCCCCCCTCCAGTGTTTGCGAATCGCTGCTTTGAGGGCAGTGTGCAACAGGAAATCTCCCCCTGGTATATCATATCTCTCACTAAAGTCATCAAATGGGATCAGGTTGCCCTCGTCATATAAGTCCCCCATTGAGGACACTCCTAGCTCTCCCCAGGCCTCCAATCTGCGCCAGTCTCCTCCATGAGGTAGCACCTCGCACATAATCAGTGGGATCTCTGGGGCATAAGGAAGCTTAGTTTTAGACCTTCGCAAGCTCCTGTTCCAACACTTATGTGCTGTTTTCAATTCTGTGGTCATTTCTCGATCCTGAATAGGGAGTCTCAGCATTTCACGCAACAGCAGCCTCAGACTTGGCGTTGTGTCTCCCTGTACAACTGTCCCTCTGAGTCTGCTCGCCTCCCACTTCGTAAGCCACTGTAGTTGTGCTGCGAGGTAATAGTACTCGAAGTCAGGTACCGCCAGTCCTCCCTCTGCTCTTGGCCTCATAAGTGTGGTAAGTGCTACTCCTAGCCTACTCGTTCCCCATAAAAACAACGTCACCAGCGACTTTAGTTGGTGAAACATTCGAGCCGGTATCCTAACTGGCAGCACTCTGAAATAATATAGGAGTCTTGGCAAGGTCACCATCTTCAGTAAGGCAACCCTGCCGGCTACTGATATGGGGAGAGTCCCCCAGAAGACAAAGCTGGCTTTCGCTCCCCTAAGGGCTCTCCCTATGTTACCTTCCAATAGGTCTCCTTGGGTGTGGTATATCTGAGTACCCAGATATGTTAAGCACTGGTTCTCCCACTGGACCCCCTCCGTCTACTGTGATCCTACCCTGCCCGCCTTGGTAGGGAAGAGACATGATTTTGCCCAGTCCACCCTGAGGCCCGCCACCCTCTCCAATGTTTGTAGGAGTTCTTTAGCCCCCTGAAGTGCTCCTCCCGCATCCGCCAGGAACAGCAGCAAGTCATCCGCATATAATGCAATATGATGAGTTTGCCCGGTTACCTCTAATCCTCGAAAATGCTGTCCTGTTCTAGCCCTGGCTGCCAGCGGCTCCATGGCCAGGGCAAACAGCAGGAGAGACAACGGTCACCCCTGCCGTGTTTCCCGTTGTATTCGGCAGGCCTCAGAGATTAGTCTGCCCGTCTTAACCCCTGCTGTGGAATCGTTATAGAGCAGAGCTGTCGACCCAACGAATCCAGGCCCCAATCCGAATTTCCTCATCACTTGGAATAGGTAAGTCCATTCAAGGCTAACGAAGGCCTTTTCAATATCTACCGCAAAGATGACCGCCTCGTCCCTGCAATGGGATTTGGCCTCAAGAATATGCAGTAACCTTCTAACGTTTAATGCCGTGTTTCTGGTGGGAATAAAGCCTGCCTGGTCCTGATGTATAAGTGTTGTCATTTGTGGAAGAAGACGAGTGGCTAAAATTCGGCTCAAAATTCTATAATCCAAGTTAAGCATAGAGAGTGGCCTATATGCCGCTCTGTCACATGCTGGCTTCCCCGGCTTCAGCAGCGGAATGATTACCGCTTCCCACGTTGAGCCTGGGAGTTTTCCCTCTTGCTTTGCTTGGCTGTATACTTCTACTAGTCTGGGAGAGGGACCCAGGAGCTCAGTATATGCAGAGTAAAACTCCACAGGGAGTCCGTCCGTCCCTGGTGTCTTATTCCTGGCCATAGCCTTAATGGCCAGCCTCACCTCACTCAACTCTATGTCCCTTCCCAGGCCCTCTGCTACTTCCTCCGACACCGCCGGTATGTCTATGTCATCTATGAATTCGTCAAGTTCCTCAGTCGTAGGGGACAGTCTACTTTTATACAAGTCTGTGTAATAATCTAAAAATATGTCATTAATATCCTGTTGGTGGTGAGTATCTCCCTCCTGTCCCTTCAGTTCTAGTATGACCGATCCTCTCCTAGCTGGATTAGCCAGCCAGGCCAGTAGGGCCCCAGACTTATCCCTTTCAGAGTGAGCTCGGACCATATAATTCTTATAGTTGAAGCAACGTAGCCTCTCTACCTGCTCAGCTACTGCTTCTTTGGCTGTCAGGAGCTCCTCCTGCTTATCTCTCCTTTCCGGTCTTTCTTTCTCTAGGTCTCGAAGTCTTTGCTCGGCCACCAGTGTGTCCTTCATAAGCACCTTTCATACTCCCACCACTTCCGAGATGCAACGCCCTCGTATTACTGTCTTAAAGGCATCCCATTCTATTAGTTTGTTCGTCGCTGTGCCATCATTCTCTTCTAAATATTGCTCGACAGCAGTGCGAATTGTCGCTTGGAAGACTTGGTCCTCCAGCGCTTCAGGTCTCAGACGCCAGGTCAGGATTTTGGGCCTCTCTCGGGACCAGGTTAGTCCCAACAGTAACGGGTTATGATCTGAAATTCTTCTGGCTAGATATTCGCTTGTCTGTGTACATTCATGCACGTCAGGGGAACACAGTATGGAATCTAGTCTGACATGTAATTCATGTAGTGCAGAGAAAAAGGAATAGTCCCTGTCCCCTGGGTGTTGCGCCCTCCAGGTCTCCACTAGCCCCCATTGCTGCTGCCAGTGCCTTTGTGCTGCTGCTATTTTATGCATGGGAGAGTCAGGGAGAGGAGGGTGGGAACGATCCAACCTCACATCCGTAATACAATTAAAGTCCCCCCTAAAATTATCGAACCTGTCAGCGCTGGAGCCAGCACTCTGGAGAATTAAGTCAGAAATGAGGCTTGCTCCATGTTGGGACCATATATGCTACCCAATGCTACATCTCTCCCATCTAACCTTCCCAGCAGTATGACATATCTCCCCTCAGGGTCAATTGTTTGCCCAGTGCACTGAAATGGTACTCTCGCCCTTATTCAGATCAGGACCCCTCTGGCAAAAACTGAGTAGTTTGTGTGATACACTTGGCCCCTCCATCTACGCTGAAGCGCAGCTCCTTCTTTCGCTACTATATGCGTCTCCTGGAGTAGAGGGATTTGTATCCCCCTCCTCACCAAGTACGCATGTATTCTGTGGCGTCTGGACATAGTATGCATCCTCCGCACATTCCATGATATGCATTTAAGATCTATGGGGGGAGCCATTGTGCTGGTCTCACCCCTTCCCCGTTAGCTACCTTACCTTCGACATGCCTGGCCCCTTAAAACAACCCCTGAATTGAACAAGAACCCCAACTCCCCCTCCCCAGGACAGGTACAGATAGTCCAGCTCCCATCCAAACTTGAACAAAGTTACCAATAAGTCTTCTTGTGGTCGTGGGGCTATGCAGCTTACTCCTCAGGCCCCAGAGCACCACCAGGCCATACCCCCGTGTCAGTACTTAAATTTCAGCCCTGGCTCGCATGCTGCATATCTTCGGCCTTTCCATTAGAAGTCATGACCTCGATTGTTACTCCCTCAGTCTCAGGTCGGTCTACCAGCGATGCATACAGCTGCTTCGTCTTCTCGTCGTGACCTCATTACACAATATCGTCCGCCGACTGGGGTGAAATCTTCGGCAATTCAGTTTCTGAATCTTCATTGGCGCTGGTGGCCAGGGAACCATTTGACCTGTTCGCTTCCTGCCCACTCTTGCTTGATCTCAGGCTAGAGCCACCTTGGCTAAGCTCCGCCACCGCTTGCAGCGCTTTACGTCTTTCAGATCTGACCTCCTTCGAGGAAGGCGCCCGAGTCATGCTCTTGCTCTTTCCTCATGTCTTCAGTGCCAGATCTGGTGAGGAATTACGCCTTTTATGTCGTGTTCCAGAGTCCTACCAATCCCATGCTTCCTGTGGCGTATTGAAAAACTGTACACCTGCTTTATCAGTTACTCGCAATTTCGATGGGAACAACATCGCGTAGGGGATCTGTAGTTGCCGCAACTTCTTTTTGAGGGCTAGGAACGACGCTCTTTGACGCTGTACTTTCCTGGTGAAGTCCGGGAATATCATGGCTTTGCTATTATCCAACTGCAGGTCTAGCTTCTGGCGGGCTTGAAGGAGGATGTGGTCCGGATCCCTGTAATGAAGAAGCAGTGCCACTATAGGGCGAGGAAGTGCTCCAGGTCGTGGTGGTCTAGCTGGGACCCTGTGAGCTCTTTCCAACTCATAAAAGGGCGAGAAGCCCTGTGGCGCTACTTCAGCTTTGAGCCACTCTTTGAGAAATTGTACCATGTCCATTCCTTCTGTTTTTTCAGGGACCCCTACGATGCGTAGATTATTTCTACGGGATCTCCCCTCACTGGTGGAGAAGTGTGGCTCAATGGTTAGAGCGGCAGACCCTGATGCAGAGATCTGGCCCGGGACCAGGGTTCAATTCCCGCCTCGGCGGGTCTTGGGCTCAATTTCCTCGGACCTGATAATTCTCGCCTCGGTGCCTATTCTAATCATGGGTCCCACTCTGCAACTCTGGGCAATAGCTTGCTTAATCTCCACAACGGCCCCAACAGCGCTGGGATGCCTGGCTTCACCCTGGGGGTGCCCAGGAGTGGACATTTCACAGGGAAAAGCCAGGAAGGGTTCCACAGCGGTATGCGTACAGCGCCTGGACACCCCTTTGGGGGTATGGGTGCGCTTTACAAGTACAAATTTCATTTCATTTCATTTCACTGTCCTCCGCCCTCACTTCGAGCACTTTAACCTTGGCCTCTACCTCTCTGAGCGATTTTTGTAAGGTTATTACCATTGCAGGGAGGTCAGTAAGTGTTTTTTCGGTGGTTGCCACTCTTTCTTTCAATTTGCGGTGGTCGTCTTTTAGTAGGTTCAGATCTGTTCCAATTGTGTCTATTTTCATCTATAGCACCTCCCTGGAGGCCGTGATGGCCTGTATAATGTCCGTCAAGGTGGGCACCGCAGCGGCGGCGGCATCCTTTCTTAAATCCATGCTTTCGTCGTTGTCGTCGTCTATCTGGGTTCCTGCTCCCTCTATGCATTATAACCTTTCCGCTTGGATACTTTCCCCATCTCTCTCGACGGCTCTTTGCTCTCACAGTTCTAGAATGTACTGACAGTGCAGGTGATGTTCAGGCTTCGCCCACAACCCCTTCGTGCATCAATGGGCTGCTCTCTGTGCTATCCCTTGGCGTGCTGCTGGATGCAGACCAATGGTCCACAGCAGGATATTGGACCAGGTGTATGGCGTGTTGCGTTCCTGATCTGCAATGCAGAATGTTCTTTAATGGTTGCCCCACACGCATGTTCCTGTCGTCCCCCTCTGATCTGACCTTCTCTCACATTGCAGCCGAGACCTGGAACGAGCTACCGGCAGACATCAGACGCGCCCCCTCCCTGAACACCTTCAGGAAGACCCTCAAGACCTGGCTCTTCGGCTAAACAGATCTGCGGACCCCCCCCTCAGTGCCTTGAGACCCTCACGGGTGAGTAGCGCGCTTACAATTCCCTGATTGATTGATTGATTGATTGAATTTCACTGTTTTCCCTTGGCCACCTCCGACCAAGCGCTCCTCCGCTCCTCACCTCGGGCTTCTTTACTCTAGGGTTATATTCCCCGGCCAGAGTCCGAGTCACCGCTCAATCTCCTGTGATCATGCCCTCTGCCCACTCTTTGCTAATCTGTGTTGTAGGAGTTTAGGGCCATTCCTGCCATCCGCTGCGTAGCTCCACTCACCCAGATCTTCCTCACTCCTAGTGGCGCGTTAAATCAGTGGTTCGCGTTTTCCTCTGGGCCTTCCCTTCACAGGCCTTGTTCTTCCAGGCACGCCACTAGGCCAGAGGGTGGCACGGTCCGCCAGAGGGCTCCACCAGTGGTTGTACTCCCCCCAACTGGGCCCATCTACCTTCATTATCAGCGCGGGGATTGTCAGGTCTCCAGCGCCAGTATTTACAGGGCGCTCGTCTAGGTGGGAGCAACCCCCTCCGTTGTGTCGTCTCCGGAACAGGTTCCTCTGCCTCACAGCGGCTTGCACAGGCCCCTCCGGCGCTCCACAGTGGGTCGCCCGGCTCTGCACCTCCCTCTCTCGGTGGGCAGCTCCCGGGGCACTCAGCCGTCACCGAAGCCTCACTCCTTCCCCCGGAACAGCAGTTGGTCGCTTTGGTCTTTCTCCTCGGTCTTCAGGCTTCAGAGATTTCGGCCTCTGCATCGCAGCCGTCATCTTGTTTTGCGCTGCGTGGTTTCCGTGAAGATAAAGTCAGGCAATTTCACTGCGTTTACTGTCTTCCACTCCTATTTACTGCAAGGAGCCTTGCCCTGGGGACCTTCAGCCTCGCTAATCTTCCAGAATTAGCGCGCCCGGGGCTCAGGATAGTTACGATCGGGGGATATGCCGACTGGAGCTCCGCAGACCGCTCCCGACTACATCGGCGCCAGGTCACACCCCCCTTTGGCCCCTTATAGTTGCCCATGGCCGACAGAAATGCTGTGGTCACCTTCCACTCCCTACCTCTGCCCCATTTGCTCCCCATCCTCTGGTAAACTTTTAGGAGCAGGTTGCAGGGTTAACAGTCCTGGAGGCATGCTGTAAGTAATAGCGCTGGTCAAGGTATGAATATGGGGTGCAACTTGTGTGGTGAACACAAAATGTGAAATAAGTGAAAGTATCTTTCATTGAAGAACACACAATTCCAAATAGAAATTTGAGGACGTTAAAGGGCATAAATAGATGCAAATAGAATAATACTAGTGCAATAGGTTGGTGATCAGGAACAGCCAAAGCATCACTGCAGGAGGCATACTTGGATAATGGAAAAGACTAGGTAAAAGGAAGGTGGTTATAGCACAAAGGAGGAGGTGGAAGAAGATATCCTATGCGACAGAACAATTGCACAAAGGAGCGGCAGGACTGGTGATGGAGAATCATGCCAACACTGTCCCCTACTGGCCAGGGCAGTGGTGAGAGTGGCTATTCCAGCAGGACTAGCTGCATCAGTGAGAGGATGATCATGAGATAAGTACCTGGTACTCGAGCATACTTGAGATAGTTAAGCAAGATAAAAGGTGAGGGGAACAAAACCCCAGCTGTGCCCTTGTGTTAATGAAGAAGAGCAAGCAGCATGGAGGTGAGTGAGATGGCTGGCAGGAGAGTGGCATAGAAACAGCTCGAGGGACTTGCAAGTTGAGGGATGTCTTGAGCAATCATGTTTCTGGCAAGAGGAATGGAAGGGGGCCAGAGTAATTCCACCCATCATATATTTTACTTTGTTTTCTTCAGTGGAGTAAGGCTAGGGCACAGAAGTAGGGATATCATGTGAATCTCAGTGAAAAGGGAAATACACTGTTGAGGGCAGAGGCAGGAGTGCCAGAGGGTGAGGGGTCAAAACAAATCTGGCAACAAAAAAACACAAAAAGGAGGCAGATCATGTTGTGCATAAGGTGGAATAAGGTGAAGGAGATCAAATGATCTGAACAGAGGAAGAGCATTTGACTGTACCAAGGTACAAATGCTGAACCAGACGAAATATGTAGACGGCCCAGGTGGCTTGCTGCTGATAGCTCTTGTGATCTGTAGGTCCCAGTTCAAATCCCGTCAAGGCAGTTGCTGGCTTCCAGCCTTTCAATTCAGAAAATAGAGTACCATTAAACTGAACAACACCATCATCTGTTATTTATAGCTCATATAAACTAGCAGTGTGGTTAAGATGTACGAGAAAAACAGCATAGATGGGTGGATTGAGGTGGAAGGTAAGGAGACATAATTGGGGCTGAAATGGGAATGCTTAGTGAAAGAAGTGAAATGTCAAGGGCATTGCCAGAAAACCTAAAAGCCATAATGGTAACCATAGTTGAAATGAAGTTGGTTAGAAATAAAAACGGCGCACAGATTGTGGAATGGACACATAGGAGAAGGCAACTAGATTATTTTGGGAAAAAGGGAGAGCTGGTAACTTGGCTAAGGCACAAATGATGATACTAGAGCAGCTGCTTGTGGGCCAAAGGAAGTACTGTGATAAAAGAGGTAGACTCTAGCCAGCAAGAAGAGTGGGTTTTGGAGTGGTGTGCCAGGATGCCATGGTCACTAATACAGAGAATAAAAACGGGTCTCCTATCCCCTAGTTTGGCAGTCTAAAACAACAATATTTGGGGTGTTGTAGATTCTCTAGACTCTGGAACCCTTGTGCCACTACACCTGCTGCACTATCGATAACTATGCTCGGCAGGTATTGCCTCCATGCTGAAAACTAATGTGATCTGCCTGCCACAAGTTTAAAGCTTGGTAAAGCAGACTCTGCCTTCCATCTTTAGTAGTCAGTAAAGGAAGTACCATTAAATAGAACTATAGCAAAAATGTATTCAAAATGCACAGAAATCGCAGAATTGCTGGGGGGAATGAGCTATGTTAGAAGCAAGTTACTAGTAATTGTAGAGAACCCTAACATTGTAAGGAAGGGGCAGTATAGAGGAGACAATGTTGCTCTAACATATGAGCGATGAGATATTGAGTACATTTGAAAGGGGTGGGGCGAAGGCCAAGGCTACGTTAAGGCAGATTATTATAAGTGAAAGACGTGAAAATAATGGTTTGAAAAAGCAGAGTGACCCGGGGTAGTAAAGACATTGGGAATGAAGAGACAAATTAGCAGAGGGAAAAGGTGCATAGCGTCTGGCAGAAGAGAGACAGACTGCACCCAGTGGTACCTGTGGCACTAGAACATGGATTACAACGATGAAGTAGCTCACCACGAAAACGAGAGAGCGCAAGAAGGATACTGGGAGAGAGGGTGTTCTGTAGTTTAAAATGAGAAGTGAGCGCCATGAGGGAAGAAATGATGATAAAAAAGTACTAGGCCTAGGCGACGAGAGTACCTGAGACAGGTGGAAGGCATGGGGGGAAGAGCATAAGTTCGGCAACTTTAGGTGTAATGTTGGAACAAGTGTCTCCCCCCCAACCCAACTCCCTGTCCCCTTTTGTTGGAAAGACGTCTAGAGTCGGTTTGCTCCTGGTAGAGAGAAGGCAAGGGGGTTTAAGGCCCGAAATTCTGGTATATGAAATGCCCTCGGAGCGAAGTACAGGATCCCTGGAGACAGCACATGAGGCCCTGGCAGTCTGACGAGTGCAGAATAAACAGGAAATCCTCATGGCCAGGGCGTCTGCAATACAATTTCCACACCCCTGCTAAAGTGGATTTGCGCCCTACTTAAAACATGGTAATACTGGCTCATACCCAATTGGGGTATTCAATTTACTTATAAGTCCCTAGTAAAGTCGTTATTTAGTAAACTTATCGGACGATAAGAGTTGACGTCCTTCTCTTATTTCCTTTTTTTGACAAAGCTGACTACTACAGCTTGCGTGAAAATAACAAGGACCCCGTAACTTTTCAAAATTCCATTAAATAATAATGTCAAAAAAGTTAATTGTGCAGTGATGTTATCACCATCGGCAAAAGCAAGTGGGCTTGATGGGATCCCAATAGAGGTTTATAAGTATTTTTCACCTCAGCTTAAAATCCTAACTTATGATGAAGTCGGAGTTTAAATCACAATTCTGAAAATGCCACTTTAAAAAGTTAGAAGAACAAGGAGACCCTGGAAGTCAGCGGGGACCAAGGGTGGAATTATGCTTTACAGAACAAAGGTCCCACACAATTTGGAATGCAGAATAACCATTTCACAGTTTTATAATAAAAATTGGATATAACAAATGTTTTAATATACAGATAGGTATTTTAATGCGAAAATCTATAAAACAAGGAAATGATAACACGTGAAAAGATAGGGTGAGCAACCGTGGCAAGGCAGAGGGAAATCAGCCGATTTCCTTACCCCAGGCAAGTGACTTAAAACATGACTTTTCAGTATATGTGAATATAAATAAACAAAAGTCACAATTGGGGTTACATCTCATACTCCACAATAGAATATAAATAGCGGTATAGAGTTGAGAATGTATGTGTCGATGACGTTTCAATCCCGGAGGGAGTATCGGGATCTCATCAGGACTAACAGATAGAACAGGTGCCTGAGAAGTTGCCTGGATAAGTATGAGGGAAGGGAAGGGGAAGGGAGAGAAAAGAAGCAATTTAGGAATAAATTAAAACCATAGAAAAGGAAAAAGAGAGGTTGAGGAAATAAGGTATGGCAGTAGGGTGGATAAGTGAGGGTGTCGGGGGGAAAAAAAGGGGGGAAGAACAGAGTGAGGGGAGTGTTGGAGAAATATCAGGGAAGGGATGATGAAGGGAAAGAGAAGAAGTAATTAAAGAATGAGATTAACCCATGGAGAATGAGAGGTGGAGAGAAGAGTGGAGGATTGGCACTGAGAAGGATAAGTGAGGGTGTAGGGGTGAGGGGAGGAAGAAACGGAGTAAAGGGGAGAGAGAGAGTATAAGGGGTAGACCAATAATAGAAGGACTAACCAATTGAGCTGCAAGGGGGAAACCGCGATGCGGGGGGCCAGTGAGAGATGCTGGCAGTAGGTTCCACCAAGAGCAATCCGGAGACAATCTTGTATGCGGGGGTCTGGAAAGAGGAAGGGGAGATGGTAAAGTAAAAGGGCGCTGTATGTAGAGAAGGCACACGTGGTAGGAATCTTACCATGTGGATCATAGGCATCCAAACTGGGAAAATAGATTAGAATCTTCCAACAAGTAGCAGCTCCCAGCCGGGAGACTGCAATGTGGATGGGTGTGCCGGACAGCAGGCCGCTGTGTGCGGTAAGGACAACCGCTACCCCGGAATCGGGAATAAGGAAATGGAACCGAACGGCGGCTCGATGTCTACAGGGAAAAAAGGGGAAAACGGGAATAAGGGGGCGGAATAGGAGCGAGGGAACATGTGGGCCAGATAGAGCAGAATCGCCGGGGTAAGTCGCGCTGCTGGGCCAGGCTTACCTGATGCGGGAAGGACAGCGGACGGCCCTGGGATCAGGGGTGCACCGTGCAGTGGCGGTCAAGGCGGGCAGGCTGACTGAGGCTGTCTGAGGCCAGGATAACCTACGTGGTCTCCGGGCACCGGAAATGACGTGGTAGGCAGCCACGAGTGTACCGGCTCGACGTAAGGGTGGCGGCCATGTTGGAGAGGGGTGAGAGTCAAGGAAGGGTAGCGAGAGAGGGGGGGAGAGCCAGCCAAGAAAAGGGGTAGGGGAGCGATGGGAGTGAGTGCACTGGAGGATGAAGGTGCAGAAGCCATATAGGTGTCATGCCAATTGGTATAGGAAAAATGACAGAGAAGGGATACAAGGAACAACAGGGGAGAGGAAGAGGGAGTAGGAAATGAGGGGGTAGTTAGGGAGAGTATCAGGGGGTTAATACATGGAGACGTAGGGGAGTTGAAGGGGTGGGAATAGGGATGAGAGACTAGGATAGGAAGTCAGAACGAGATACAGTATGGGGGAGAAGGAATTACAGTTAGCAGTACAGTATTGACAGAGGAACCATTGTGCACAAGGTGCTAAGTATGATTACAACAAGTTTGACCAGTCCTCCAGGCGATTCAGTCCTGTGTGGAGACTGTCCGTACGTATAATCCATTTTAATTCCTCCTTGTTGAGGATGCCTGCAATGTTTGTATTTCTTGGTGGTTGTAGGATCACTGCGATGACTTGCCACCTTATTTGGTCCTCCGTGTGGTTCAATGCGGCAAAATGTTCAACAAGAGGTGCGTTGGGTGTCGCACAACGTATCCGACTTCTGTGTTGGCAGATCCGGATCCTGATTTTTTGTGTCGTTTGTCCCACATATATTAAGTTGCATGGGCAAAAAATGGCGTATATAACATTGGCAGTGTTACAATTGGAGAAATTCGATAAAGTGACATCAATATTGGCATGCACAAACTTCTTAGTGTCATTTTTCAGGTGGCAAACACTGCAACCACCACATTTGAAGTGTCCTTGTACAGGTGGTAGCCCCCAAATCTGCCTGAGTGTGGTCTTGTTGTTGCCGCTGGGGAGGGCTGCTCTGACAAGGTGATCTTGTATACTTTTATTTTTCTTAAATGTGAATAAGGGACGTTCTAAATTTAGACTCCCTACATTAAGCGTGGCCCAATGTTTGAGGATACTTTTCCTGACTGAATTGGAGATAGGGGAGAATGTGGTGACACAAACTAATTTTTCGCTGTTGTTTCTTTCTTTGGGGCTCAACAAAGTGTCTCTTGGGCAATACCACGCGCGTTTCATGGCTGTTTTCACTAGTTTACGCGGGTAGCCTCTGCTTATCAATTTTTGGTTAGGACTGTGGCTTCCCTAAAGTAATCCTCCTTGCGGTAGCAATTGCAGCGCAAGCGCAGGAATTGGGAGTACGGGAGGGAGTCACGTAAAGCCTTAGGATGATGACTATTATAGGCCAACAGTGTGTTTTTTTCTGTGGGTTTGCGGTATAAGGAGGTGTAGAGTGTCCTTCGTGTGCAATGATCTTGAGATCAAGGAAGGCAATCTCCTGTTTACTCATATTTATGGTAAAGTTAAGGCCATTACAGTGAGTGTTCAACCAATCTTTGAAGTGTAACAAGTCCGAATCTGTCCCTTTCCAAATTAGGAAGATATCGTCAATATAGCGCTTCCATTCAAGAATGTTAGCTCTGAAAGGGTTACGGGGTGACAATATTCTTTGTGTCTCGAGCCAGTCCATGTATAGTATGGCAAAGTTTGGAGCAAAAACTGCGCCCATACTAGTGCCCTTAACCTGTTGGTAGAAATTACCATTAAATAGGAAAAAATTCCTTGTGAGGCATATTTTGAGAAGGTGCAGTAGAAAGGAGGTAGGGACTGGGTGGGGTTGGGGTCTGGAATTAAGGAACATCTCAAGGACCTCCATACCCTCATCCTGGGGGATGTTGGTGTACAATGACTCTACGTCAAGAGTACAGAGAAGGCAGTCAAGGGGATCAAACGGGAGGGTTTCTACAAGGTTGATCATGGCCATGGTGTCTTTGATGTAACAGAGGGTGTCAGGTATAAAGTCTTTGATAAAGTGGTCAATATATCTGCCAAGGGGCTCGAGGATCGAGCCACATCCAGATACAATCGGTCGGCCAGGTGGTGTAGTGGCATTTTATGCATTTTAGGCAGGGTGTATATTACTGGGGTTCGGGTGATTTGATGTTGAGATAAAGGAATTCATTCTTGCTAAGGAAACCCTGGGTCAACCCTTCATTTGTGATATCAAAAATGAGTTTCTGAATCTCCTTAGTGGGGTCAGATGGAAGCTTGCGATAGTGGTCTAATCTAGAGAGTTGTCCTAGAATTTCTTGGGTGTAGCTGTCAATCTCCTGGAGCACTATTCCTCCACCCTTGTCCGCTAGTTTGATAATTAAATTATCAATCTTTTTGAGTTCATGGAGCGCGTTTTTCTCAGGCAGTGTGAGATTGTATGGGGTGTATCTATGAGATGTTTCGTGGTCAGTAATGTCTTTGAGTACTAGTTTCTCAAAGGTGACAATCTCAGCTGGTATGCTGCATTGTGGGGGAGAAAAGGTAGAGGGTGGACGGAATGCAGTGAAAGCTGCGGATGGGGTGAAAGGTCTGTCAAGAAAAAAGGCATGGAGACGTAATTTTCTAAAAAAACGTAACAATTCAATCCGGAGTTGGAGGACGTCAGGTTTCACAGTGGGGACAAATGAGAGACCTTTACTAAGTAAATCAATTTCTATCTCAGACAGTTGGTAATTGGAGAGGTTAAAAATGGGAATAGAGTCACAGTCAGTCATGGTGTTGGGGTTGATGTCGGACAGCGAGTTAGAGTTAGGTATTCGATTTCTTACCATTGGTAGTACCTCTGGCGTGTCTGTCTGTCTCCGGGCGCGCTGTGCCAACGTGGCTGGCGGGGTGTCCCCCGGTTGGTCTGGCGGCCCTGATCTTGTCCTTGTCCTAAAAAATTAGGGTTATTCCCCTATTCCTAGATGTGCTTGGGCCTTCAGCAGTATCTGAGCTGTCGGATGATTCAGCCGAGGTTTCTGAAAATCCTACTACGGTTTGTTGTTTGTTGAACCTCCGCTCCATGAACTCAAAAAGATTGATAATTTAATTATCAAACCAGCGGACAAGGGTGGAGGAATAGTGCTCCAGGAGATTGACAGCTACACCCAAGAAATTCTAGGTCAACTCTCTAGATTAGACAACTATCGCACGCTTCCATCTGACCCCACTAAGGAGATTCAGAAACTCATTTTTGACATCACGAATGAAGGGTTGACCCAGGGTTTCCTTAGCAAGAATGAATTCCTTTATCTCAACATCAAATCACCCCGAACCCCAGTAATATACACCCTGCCTAAAATGCATAAAAATGCCACTACACCACCTGGCCGACCGATTGTATCTGGATGTGGCTCGATCCTCGAGCCCCTTGGCAGCTATATTGACCACTTTATCAAAGACTTTATACCTGACACCATCTGTTACATCAAAAACACCATGTCCATGATCAACCTTGTAGAAACCCTCCCGTTTGATCCCCTTGACTGCCTTCTCTGTACTCTTGACGTAGAGTCATTGTACACCAACATCCCCCAGGATGAGGGTATGGAGGTCCTTGAGATGTTCCTTAATTCCAGACCCCAACCCCACCCAGTCCCTACCTCCTTTCTACTTCACCTTCTCAAAATATGCCTCACAAGGAATTTTTTCCTATTTAATGGTAATTTCTACCAACAGGTTAAGGGCACTAGTATGGGCGCAGTTTTCGCTCCAAACTTTGCCATACTATACATGGACTGGCTCGAGACACAAAGAATATTGTCACCCCGTAACCCTTTCAGAGCTAACATTCTTGAATGGAAGCGCTATATTGACGATATCTTCCTAATTTGGAAAGGGACAGATTCGGACTTGTTACACTTAAAAGATTGGTTGAACACTCACTGTAATGGCCTTAACTTTACCATAAATATGAGTAAACAGGAGATTGCCTTCCTTGATCTCAAGATCATTGCACACGAAGGGACACTCTACACCTCCTTATACCGCAAACCCACAGAAAAAAAACACACTGTTGGCCTATAATAGTCATCATCCTAGGGCTTTACCTGACTCCCTCCCGTACTCCCAATTCCTGCGCTTGCACCGCAATTGCTACCGCAAGGAGGATTACTTTAGGGAAGCCACAGTCCTAAGCAAAAAATTGATAAGCAGAGGCTACCCGCGTAAACTAGTGAAAACAGCCATGAAACGCGCGTGGTATTGCCCAAGAGACACTTTGTTGAGCCCCAAAGAAAGAAACAACAGCGAAAAATTAGTTTGTGTCACCACATTCTCCCCTATCTCCAATTCAGTCAGGAAGACTATCCTCAAACATTGGCCCACACTTAATGTAGGGAGTCTAAATTTAGAACGTCCCTTATTCACATTTAAGAAAAATAAAAGTATACGAGATCACCTTGTCAGAGCAGCCCTCCCCAGCGGCAACAACAAGACCACACTCAGGCAGATTTGGGGCTACTACCTGTACAAGGACACTTCAAATGTGGTGGTTGCAGTGTTTGCCACCTGAAAAATGACACTAAGAAGTTTGTGCATGCCAATATTGATGTCACTTTATCGAATTTCTCCAATTGTAACACTGCCAATGTAATATACGCCATTTTTTGCCCATGCTACTTAATATATGTGGGACAAACGATACAAAAAATCAGGATCCGGATCGGCCAACACAGAAGTCGGATACGTTGTGCGACACCCAACGCACCTCTTGTTGAACATTTTGCCGCATTGAACCACACGGAGGACCAAATAAGGTGGCAAGTCATCGCAGTGATCCTACAACCACCAAGAAATACAAACATTGCAGGCATCCTCAACAAGGAGGAATTAAAATGGATTATACGTACGGACAGTCTCCACACAGGACTGAATCGCCTGGAGGACTGGTCAAACTTGTTGTAATCATACTTAGCACCTTGTGCACAATGGTTCCTCTGTCAATACTGTACTGCTAACTGTAATTCCTTCTCCCCATACTGTATCTCGTTCTGACTTCCTATCCTAGTCTCTCATCCCTATTCCCCACCCCTTCAACTTCCCTACGTCTCCATGTATTAACCCCCTGATACTCTCCCTAACTCCCCCTCATTTCCTACTCCCTCTTCCTCACCCCTGTTGTTCCTTGTATCCCTTCTCTGTCATTTTTCCTATACCAATTGGCATGACACCTATATGGCTTCTGCACCTTCATCCTCCAGTGCACTCACTCCCATCGCTCCCCTACCCCTTTTCTTGGCTGGCTCTCCCCCCCTCTCTCGCTACCCTGCCTTGACTCTCACCCCTCTCCAACATGGCCGCCACCCTTACGTCGAGCCGGTACACTCGTGGCTGCCTACCACGTCATTTCCGGTGCCCGGAGACCACATTGGTTATCCTGGCCTCATACAGCCTCACTCAGCCTGCCCGCCTTGACCGCCACTGCACGGTGCACCCCTGATCCCAGGGCTGTCCGCTGTCCTTCCCGCATCAGGTAAGCCTGGCCCAGCGGCGCGACTTACCCCTGTGATTCTGCTCTATCTGGCCCACATGTTCCCTCGCTCCTATTCCGCCCCCTTATTCCCGTTTTCCCCTTTTTTCCCCGTAGACATCGAGCCGCCGTTCGTTTCCATTTCCTTATTCCCGATTCCAGGGTAGCGGTTGTCCTTACCGCACACAGCGGCCTGCTGTCCGGCACACCCATCCACATTGCAGTCTCCCGGCTGGGAGCTGCTACTTGTTGGAAGATTCTAATCTATTTTCCCAGTTTGGATGCCTATGATCCACATGGTAAGATTCCTACCACGTGTGCCTTCTCTACATACAGCGCCCTTTTACTTTACCATCTCCCCTTCCTCTTTCCAGACCCCCGCATACAGGATTGTCTCCGGATTGCTCTTGGTGGAACCTACTGCCAGCATCTCTCACTGGCCCCCCGCATCGCGGTTTCCCCCTTGCAGCTCAATTGGTTAGTCCTTCTATTATTGGTCTACCCCTTATACTCTCTCTCTCCCCTTTACTCCGTTTCTTCCTCCCCTCACCCCTACACCCTCACTTATCCTTCTCAGTGCCAATCCTCCACTCTTCTCTCCACCTCTCATTCTCCATGGGTTAATCTCATTCTTTAATTACTTCTTCTCTTCCCTTCATCATCCCTTCCCTGATATTTCTCCAACACTCCCCTCACTCTGTTCTTCCCCCTTTTTTCCCCCGAAACCCTCACTTATCCACCCTACTGCCATACCTTATTTCCTCAACCTCTCTTTTTCCTTTTCTATGGTTTTAATTTATTCCTAAATTGCTTCTTTTCTCTCCCTTCCCCTTCCCTTCCCTCATACTTATCCAGGCAACTTCTCAGGCACCTGTTCTATCTGTTAGTCCTGATGAGATCCCGATACTCCCTCCGGGATTGAAACGTCGTCGACACATACATTCTCAACTCTATACCGCTATTTATATTCTATTGTGGAGTATGAGATGTAACCCCAATTGTGACTTTTGTTTATTTATATTCACATATACTGAAAAGTCACGTTTTAAGTCACTTGCCTGGGGTAAGGAAATCGGCTGATTTCCCTCTGCCTTGCCACGGTTGCTCACCCTATTTTTTCGCGTGTTATCATTTCCTTGTTATATAGATTTTCGCATTAAAATACCTATCTGTATATTAAAACATTTGTTATATCCAATTTTTATTATAAAACTGTGAAATTGTTATTCTGCATTCCAAATTGTGTGGGACCTTGTTCTGTAAAGCACTTTAAAAAAGTTAGTAATGCAAGGGGTGGGCCCTGTACCACTCAGCTAGATAGGGCCAGTAAGTTTAAAAAAAAAATCAAAACATCTAGCTGACTAGTTTTATGCTGCTAACTTTTAAGCAGACTCAGACCAAATACACAGAAAAAACAGGTAATCCACAAATCTAACTTAGGGAAATATATGTATTAAATGTATTAACCCTTTGTTACCCTAAATGCGTTTTGATCCCCATTGAGTGGTAACCCCAGTGTACTTTGGAAATCAGATTTGTGGGTTACCTGTTTTTTCTGTTTTAGGACTGGAAATTACTTGAAGTTATTATTTGTTATTTGTCACTATGTTTCAATTATGTTTGTTTTGATGTTATGTGAACGTTATGTGTATCTGACATCTGTCTTTGAGGATTCAAAAACAAAATGATTTAAAAATGAATAATTAAATGTAATAGACCAATTGACTTCTGTATTTGGTCTGAGTCTGCTTAAAAGTTAGCAGCATAAGCCTAGTCAGCTAGATGTTTTGATTTTTTTTTAAACTTTTAAAAAGTTAGCATTTTCTTGCCTTAGCCATTTTGTGCCTGCCTCTGGAAACATGACCAGGTGTCATTGGCAGATAGGCTTTGTGTATTCCTCCTAGACAGCCACCCACAATGGGAGCTTAGGTGTGACTAGTAGGGCCATCACTGGCAGGATGGGAGGGAGGAGCTGGGCTAAGCCTCACATTTGAATTGTCTGTGTCCTGTCTTCACACAAAGGGCGTAATGAACCTGCATTGTTAGCCAACTTGAAGCCAGGAGCAGGGAAGGCAGGGCATATGCGCACTTCAAAGCCACTGTCTAGAAGCTCTTCCCACCATTTATAAACAAGGCTACCAGGTAATAAAAAGGGGAACTTCAATACACTTCTGGACCTGTGGAAACACTGCCAGGAAAAAAGACTGCTGTGCTGCTGAGTGCTGCCACTCTGCTGAACTGCTGCTGTAAAGGAACTGCTGTCCTGCTGTGCTGACCTACTGCCCTCTTGTCTAGGTGACATGGTCGGGACCTGCATCTCTTGAACCCAGAATGACTCCACAGGCTATTTGACTAGCCTCCTGATCTGAAGTCTCAGGGACATGACAGGATTCCAACAACCCTGCACCTGGACTCTGCCATCTGTGAGTCTACCCTGCCAAGTGGTGACACCCCAGTCCTGGACCCTTAGAAGTGGGCCTAAGGTGCTTGCCAGCACAACCGATGCATATTCTCTGCTGAGAGGCACCCCTCGAGCACAACCAATGCATCTTCTCTGCAGAGCAGTGCATACCCGAGCAGAACTGACTTATTGCCGCTGCTGCCTGGGTTGCAACCTTTGCAAACACCTCCATCACCTCTGCAGTCCTCAGAACTAAAGTATTGACCCGACAGCATGGTGCATTCATGGTCCAGGCCCTCGCATCTCTCGTCCACAGCAGCCTTGACGACGAAGACGGCCTCTGCATCGCACCTTCGCAGCTCCTCGGAATAGACGCATCATCAGCTGCGCGCTGCATCCCTGATGCCGGACTTCAAATTGCAAGCCCCGGGATACTTGAAGATGATGCAATAGGGCTTTGCACAGCAGCCTCACCGCATCTCGCACCTAACGCATCGCTTTGGGTGCGTGGTGCATCTTCAACGCAGATCCTCGCAATGTCCACAACAAGGATTTAAGGTACTGTGTTCAGCGAGCTTAATTGGGTCCCTGTAGCTGGCCTGCACTCCAATGGTGGTTGGTCTGAACTTGTGACTTTGTCCTAGTCTAGCATGACCAGATATCCACAGTTGGCGCTTTGTGCTTTTTGTTGCTATTTTCACTAAGATCTTTAAAAATTCATAACTCCAGTTCTATTGATTGGATGTTTGTCATTTTGGTCTTGTTTTATTTATTAACAAAATCTCTATATTTCTAAATCTGCTGTGAGCTCCTTTTGTAGTGTTTGGTTTCACTGTTTTACTGTTTGCAGTGTTCCACAAGTACTTTACACATTGCCTCTGAATTAAGCCTGACCGCTCCGTACCAAGCTACCAAGGAGGTGAGCACATGTTAATTTGGGGTTTGCTTGTACCTTACCCTGACAAGGATTGTGATTGCTGCTTGGCCAGTGCTTGCACCGCAGTCAACAAAACAACCCCATTTCTTACACTGGTGTTCAGTGGTGTGGATTGGACTTGTGTTTGTGCAGTGCCATACAGTAATCTTGTGTTACTTTCCCACACCACAAAGACAATCTAAAGCTAATTCAAGTTTTTAAATTATCCTTGATTTACTTTTTTTGGTTTTTCCAAAACTACCCTCATTCATGCTACTGGACTGTTGAAGACCAAACCTGCAGCAATGAAGTTTGAGCTGGTCAACCTGGAAAGCTACACAGTGGCTGAGCTTAAACAGTTCTGCTAGGAAAGTGGACTAAAAATGAAGAAGGGCACCAAAAATTGGAGCTGCAGAAAGCTCTGAGGGCCTGGACATAGGTCGACCAGTTGATGGCAGCCACAGAGGAGTAAGAGGCTGAAGATGAGATAGAATATCAGGATCAAGACCAGGACTACAGCACTGGAATGCGGTCTTCAGGGGAGGGGGAAGACTCATCCCCTAAGTTGGTCCCCCCGCCAGAGCAGACAGGAGTGTTTCATCGCGTGGCTTGTCCCCCGAGGAACTGTTGGACAGGAAAGCATAGAGGGAGTTTCAGATGCAGATGGCAAAATTAAAAATGGAAAAAGGACTGGCCCGTGAGGAAAAGAAACTGGCCATGGAGGAGAAACTTGCTCCTACTAAAGGAAGGAGCCTGAAGGAGCTGAACTGAGGGCAATACAAGCAGGTTCCAGCAATGGTGGCAGCATACCTGCAGTGTTTGAAGAAGACAAAAAGATCTGCATCCCCAAGGATTTGGTGCCCAATTATGTGGTGGGAGATGGCATTGACAAGTGGTTTTCTGCCTATGAGGTAGCCCGGAGGGTTCACAAGATCCCAGAAGAGCACTGGAGGGGGGGAGGGGGTTGTGGAAATACATGCCTACAGTGGGGCAGGACACACATTCTTCTCTAGAGGTTGGAGAACAAACCAGGTACTCTCCCATGAAAGCCATCTTGATAGCTAAGTTTGGGTTGACCCCTGAAAAGTTCCACTAAAGATTCAGGGACAGTCAGAAGCTCCTCAACCACTCCTGGGTAGATTATCTGGACTACTCCAGCAAGGCACCGAATAGATGGGTGGGGAGCAGCAAAGTTAATGATTACAATAGGCTGTATAATCTGATTTTGAGAGAGCATATGCTCAGTATTTGTTTCCCAAAGCTGCGCCAGCACCTAGTTGACAGCACCAAGTTGTCAGCACGCTGGCTGACTTCAGGAAGCTTGCTGAGGAAGCAGACCTCTAGGCTAGCATCAGAGTGTCCAAAAAGGTATCTGGGGGACTCCCAAAAGGGTGGTAAGTGTCCCACCAGAAGAAAGAGGAGGGAGTAAAACTGAAAACAAGGAGTTTTCAAAAGGCCCCCAAAATAATTACCAAGGGAGTATTGGTAACCAGTTCCAGTCTGAGCTGAAGAAGAAGGGGTTGTTTGATAAGCAGACAGGGAGGTTTGTACCTCAATGCACAGATGGCTACAAGTATGGGCACTCCAAGGGCAACTCCAGATGTCCAAAGAGGGCACAGCCTCCAACAGGTGGGCAGACACCTGAGCTGGCTAGTGTAGTACTAAGAGAGGAGGTAGTCATAGTTAGCTCTGAGGAGCATACAGAGGTGACCCTAGTTTCCCTGGGGATAAGGGGATGGTGCCAAAATCTCAAATGCCTGCCAATACTTCTAAGTACAGGCAGTGGGTCACCCTCAATGGCCAACAGGGGGAGGCTCTGAGGGACACAGGAGGAAGCATGACTATCATAAAGTGTCTGCAGGTGTCCTCAGAGCAGGTCTTCGCTAAAATATTTCACAAAGTCATAGTCGCCGCCAATTGTGTGAGTCACCTGCTGGTGGCTCTGGAGTGTTTTGAGTGGGGGAGGGCTCAGGTTCTTTAAAACTAGTTGTGAACCCCACCATGCCTGTAATTGTCTATTAGGAAATGACCTGGAGCACACTATCTGGAGGGAGTTACAGCTAAGGTCACACTTGGAGATTTTGGGATTGCTTGAATGGGTCTGTATGACCATAAGGTGCAACGCTGCCGAGGAAGGGAGTCAACGGCGTCTGGAACCCAGAACAATGGCCCAGACAGCTGCCAAGAAGGAGAGGGGCAAGGGCATAGGAAACTAGCCACTGAAGTTCACAAAGCCAAGGATGAGTGGGCACCTGAGGAGGTTGCCCCTGAGCCAACCGGGGAGACCATTGCCGCTCTGTGTGACCTGCCTGAGTTTGCTGGTTGGCAAGTTGAGTGTAGGCCCACCAGGAAGGATTTATGCAAGGTGCAGAAAGAGTGCCCCACTCTAGACGGCTTGAGGTGGCAAGCTAAGCCCTAAGCAGGAGGTGACACCTCTGGAGATCAACTGGTCTATTGGGAGAATGACCGACTACATAGTGAGCTCAAGGCTCCTGAATCTGGAGCATCCTGTATGCTTGTGGTCCCCTAGTGTTACAGGACCTTCCTATTGGGTTTGGCTCATGACATACCCTGACAGGACATCTAGGGCAAGACCAGACCTTTGCCAGGCTTGTTGCCCACTTTCACTGGCCCCGGATAAAGACGGCCTCAGATGCATTCTATAGGTCCTGTCCCACCTGCCAAGCCAGTTGGAAGTCATGGAAAAAGCTCAAGGCTCCCCTGAACCCATTATCTGTCGTTGGCACTCCATTTGAGTGGGTAGGCATCAACATCATTGGACCCTTGGACCTCTAAACAGCTTTAGGCAACAGGTTCCTCCTGGTCTTGGTGGACTATGCCACTCGTTACCCAGAGGCCATCCCTCTAAGGTTGATTACTGCACCTGCTGTGACCAGGGCCCTGATGGGAATGTTTACCCGTGTAGTGTTTCCCAAAGCAGTAGTATCTGACAGTGGCACTAACTCCATGTCAGCATACATGAAGTCCATGTGGGATGAGTGTGGGGTAACTTAAAAGTTCTCCACACCCTATCAACCCAAACCAACGGTCTTGTGGAGAGATCAACAAGATAATGGGCCTACCTGAGCCCACGAGGCATAAGTGGGACATCCGCCTACCATGCCTTCTCTTTGCCTACAGGGAGGTGCCACAGAAGGGGTTGAGGTTAGCTGCTTTGAACTCCTCTATGGCCACCCTGTTAGGGGATCTCTTAGCCTTATAAAAGAGGGGTGGGAGCATGTTCCCAGGAAACCCCCTCAGGATATGGTCAGCGAAATGCTGGCCCTCCGCAACCAGATGGGCCTCTTCTGGAAAAAGTTGAAAAGAAATCTAGAGGCCAGTCAAGAAGTTTTAAAGTTCTCTGGTATGGCCAGATGACCACTCTGGTAGAGTTTCAGCCTGGCCAGAAGGTGTGGTTTATGGAGCCTGTAGAACCCAGAGCTCTCCTTTATTGCTGGAAAGGCTCATTTAAAGTGAAGGAGCGGAAAGGCGGTCCACCTACTTGGTGGATCTCAAGACCCCTAGAAACTGCTTAAGGATGCTCCCCATGCAGTGCCTCATGCCATACTGTGAGAGGTCTGAAATGAGCATGCTCCTGGTGACAGATGAAGGAGTGGGAGAGGAGAGCGAGTCTCTCTCTGATATCCTGTCTGGCCAGGAACACGATGGGTCAGTGGAGGGTGTCAACCTCTCCACTACACTGACTCCAGAACAGCAGAGTGACTGTCACCAGTTACTGGGGCAGTACGCTTGTCTGTTCTCCCTCACCCGGGGACTCACTCATCTGTGCATCCATGAAATAGACACTGAAGACAGTCCATCTGTTAAAATTTAGATTTACAGTTTGTCAGACAAGGTGAAGACCAGTATCAAGGAGGAGGTCTCCAATATGCTGGTGTTGAGGGTCATTAAGCCCTCCAACAGTCTCCAATATGCTGGACTTTCGGGGTCTCAATTCTGTCACAAAGACTGACACACACACCATACCCCTAGCTGATGAGTTCCTAGTCAGGCTGGCAGTGCCAGGTTTCGCCGTACTTTTGATTTAACATCACGGTACTGGCCGATTGCTCTGACAAAGGGGGCAAAGGAGAGGTCTGCATTCTCAACCCGAGGGCCACTTTCAGTTTTGGGTGATGCCCTTTAGTTTGAAGAATGTCGCTGACACATTTCAGAGGTTAGTAAACAGGGTCCTGGCTAGGAAGGAGACGTTCTGTGCCACCTAACTCAATGACATTTGTGTCTATAGCTCCAGCTGGGAGGAACACCTGTACCACCTCCAGACATTACTTCAGTCCCTACAGCCAGTGGACCTGACTATCAAAGCCAGTAAGTTCCAGATAGAGCAGGGTTCCATTGATTATCTGGGCCACATGGTAGATGGGGGCAAGTTGCAGCCCCTCCAGGCCAAGACTGAGACACTTAGCAGTAGCTGCATCAAGTGATCCTGATGAAAGCCATGACACTTTTTTAGGTCTTAAGGCTGAAACATGTTGATCACTTTCTAGTGTAACTGCCTCTAATGTTGGCAGCAACACTATCCGCTATTTGTTTCTAATCCTAGCACCAGGTAGCAACAATAAACTGTGTCTGGCTAACCTCGTACCTAGTTTTAACCACTGTTCCGTTAGCACTACACTTTTCCCACCACACGCTTCACTCACATTGGGTTTTATGAATACCCCTCCTACCTGAAAACATCCCTGAGCTCCTCCCTCGCAGCGAGCGGGTTGTAGCCCGCGTCACGACCAGGTTCGTGATGCAAGAAGGATTCCCGATGATGAAGTATGACACCTCTGGTGTGTGAGGGAAACCGTCCTTAATAGGGAATTTCCCACCTCTCTAGCTTAGCTGTTCCCACTCCTGCACTCACCCTGCGTGACCCCGGACCCAAGGGCTCTTTGTGTGATATCAAGACTGAGACTATCCTGGCAACCCCCTAAAACACAGACTGAAGTGAGGGCCATCCTGAGGAGGTTTGTTAAGGGATATGGCACCATTGTTGCCCTCTTAACAGAGCTGACTTCAAAGAAGCAGCCCAGACAGGTGATCAGGACAGAGGCTTTTCAGAAAGCCTTTGATACCCTCAAGGAAGCCATGTGTATAGCACCCGTACTCAAGGCTCCTGACTTCTGCAAGGAGTTCATAGTGCAGACAGATGCTTCAGAGAATGGCATGAGGCAATCTTAGCACAGTTAAATGAGGAGGGCATAGATCAACTGGTGGCCTTAATTAGCAGGAGGTTACTTCCATGGGAACGAAGGTGGAATGCGATTGAGAAGGAGGACTTTGCTTTGGTCTGTGCACTGAAGAAGCTAGGACCATACCTGTTTGGGGTACACGTTCGGGTTCAGACAGACCACAGATCACTCAGGTGCCTCATGCAAATGAGGGGTGAAAATCCCAAACTGTTGAGGTGGTCCATCTCCCTACAGGGAATGGACATTACAGTGGAACACTGTCCTGAGTCAGACCATGCCAATGATGATGGTCTATCCAGGTTCTTCCACCGAAGGTGATGACACATGTTAGACCTGTGAACTTTAGGGTGGTATTACCCCCCAACTTTTTGCCTCCGTCACCCATTTTTCTGACTTTGTTTTTGCTGACCTTGGGACTCTGAGCACTTTACCACTGCTAACCAGTGTTAAAGTGCATGTGCTCCTTACTTAAAACATGGCAATATTGGCTTATACTCAGTTTGCGTATTTAATTTACTTATAAGTCCCTAGTAAAGTGGTAATACATATACCTTGGACCTGTAAATTAAATATTACTAGTAGGCCTGTAGCACTGATTGTGCCACCCACTTTAAACATGTCTCAAGCCAGCCATTATAGAGCCTGTCTGTGTAGTTTAAACCATTTCGACCTGGCAAAATAACAGTTTGCCAGGCCCAAACCTTACTTTTTAACACATATAAGTTACCCGTAAGGTAGACCCTGGACAGTCCAGATGGCAGGGTGATAGGTAGTTCAAAACTGGGACATGTACGTTTGAGTCGTACATGTTCTGGAAGGTGAAAAACTCTTAGATTCATTTTTCACTACAGCAAGGCCTATCTCTCTCATTGGATAACATTGGTGTTGCCTTATTATCTTTTACAAGTGTAATTCCCAAATGGGAAGAGAAAACTGGTTCATGTTTGCTGTCTCTGAAATCCTAATCTAAAATCCTTACTTATGATGAAGTCGGATTTCAATTTGCAATTCTGAAAATGGCACTTTTAAAAAGTTTGCATTTTCTGGCCATAGCCATTTTGTGCCTGCAGCCGGTCTCTGGACCCATGACCGGGTATAGTTGGCAGTTGGCCTTTGTGCATTCCTCTTAGACAGCCACACACAATGGGAGCTGAGGATTGATTGGTAGGGCCATCACTGGCAGGGTGGGAGGGAGGAGCTGGGCCAAACCTTACTTACATTTGTATAGGCTGTGTCCTTTCTTTACACAAAGGGTCTAACAACTCTGCTTTGTCTCTTCAGCCAGCTTGGAGCCAGGAGCAGGGAAGGCAGGGCATCTGCGCTCTTCAAAGCATTTGTCTAGAAGCTTCTCCTACCTTTCAGAACCAGGGCACTAGGGTATAAAAAAGGGGACCTCACACACCAACTACAGAGGTCCACAGGTCCAGTTCTGGACCTGTAGATGCTTTGCCATGAAGAAGGACTGCCAATCTGCTGGACTGCTGGTGTGAAGGAACTGCAGGTGAGAAGGACTGGACCTCTATCTCTTGAACCCAGAACCCAGAGTGACTTCAAGGGCTAGCTGGCTGGCCTCCTGTTCTGAAGCCTCAGAGACATAACAGGTTTCTAATAACCTTTCACCTGCACCTGGAATCTGCCATCAGTGAGTCTACCCTGCCAAGCCGTGCCACCCCAGTCCTGAGTCTTTGAAAGTGGGCCTAAGGTGCTTGCCAGGGGAACCAACTCATCTTCTCTGCAGAGCGATGCATCCTCAAGCGAAACCTACACATCTTTCTGCCATGTGGATGGGACCTGTCGCAAAGACCCGCATTGGTTGCACGAAGCATCTTCAACATGGATCCTTGCAACACTCCGCAGCAAGGGCCTAACTGGATCCCTGTAGCCAGCCCTCCCTCCACTGGGGTTGGTTTGAACTTTTCACTTTGTTCCGGTCCAGTGTGACCAAATATCCACAGTTGGCGCTTTGAAAATTGTTTAGCGCTATTTTCACTAAACTCCAGTTCTACTGATTGGAATTTTGTCATTCTGGTCTTGTTCTATGTATTAAATGACTCTATTTTTCTAAATCAGTTGTGGGCTCCTTTTGTGGTGTGTTTTTCACTGTTTTACTGTTTGAAGTATTGCACAAATACTTTACATACTGCCTCTGAGTTAAGCCTGACTGCTCTGTGCCAAGCTACCAAGGGGGTGAGCACAGGCTAATTTAGGGTTTGCTTGTGCCCTGCCCTGACAAGGATTGTTGTTGCTGCTTGACCAGGCTTGCACCCCAGTCAATCAACAACCCAATTTCTTACACAAGCCAGCAGTAGGGGCATATGATAACTGAGGATCCTGGAACCCTGTAGGAACCATATTACAGAATGGAACTTCTTGTGCATTCACTTATCAGGCCTTGCACTCTAGAATGCCCTGCAGTGTTCAGTCAGTCTTATGGCCACAGTATGTCTTCAGCTGCATCCAACCATACAATGTGGGGATTGCCAGCTGAACTGGAAAAGTATGTTAAACCTGTTTGCATGCCATTAGGCTTTTCCAGGATTAACCCATTGCATATTACCTTCACCGCACCATGGTACTCTGTTTCACTGTTTCAAATTCAAGATGATTATAAAACATATCTAATGCTTATCAGGGTCTCATTACCATCTATTTTTAAATAAAGTTATTTTTTTTATCTTTACCTTCCCATAATGCCAAGAGGGTGACCTGGGGTAGACACGCCCCAACCAACATCACTGCTGTGCTTGTCAACTAATCTCCTTCGTGTTGTTGCACTGTCTTGTGTTTCTCACCAGAGTTTGCCTGCAGCTCCTACTAGATTTCCAGATCACCCTGCGTAGTTCTTGCTGGCGTTATTGAGCAGTGCATTGTGTAGCCTGTTTTGCTGCATAACCCCGGCTGGTGGCAGCTGGAGTTGCTGTTAAATAGATGTGTCTGCCAAGCTTGTGCAACAAATGCCTCTTTCCTCCATATGATACCACAACTAGTAGAAGCAATGGAGATAGGTCCAGCTTCTTAGCGGAGCATGTTTTAATGGTGCACATATATTGATAATTATCGGTAGCTGTGGTTGTAAGGACTCATGGACGCAAGACTGGTGCCACATTCTGAGACACTTATGGGGAAAGATAAATGCTATTTAGGCCAAGAGCCTCTCATTTAGTAAAAAGAACCCATTATTGTGACCAACCATTAGGAGTCATTTTAGCATATTATTTTTATGTTTAGGTTAGTTTTAACTTCTCAATCCAGAAGAAAAAAGGAGATCTGAGGCAACCTTCTTGACCATACCTGCATCCTTGGTTAGATCTTCAAGCATTCAAACAAGATTCAAACAAACATTGGCAAAGCCAATCAGTCTTGCATATACAAGAGCTATAGGTTTTGGCAATGTGTTTGTGCCATGTTGTACACCAGTGTGGCTGCTGTTTAGCATGGCTAAAAGTTAGTGGTGTGGAGTGTCCTAGAGTGGAGTGGGGGGAGTAGAGTGTCATAGACTGGATTTGTTGGAGTAGTGTCATAGAGTAAAGTAGGGGGAGAAGAGTGCCGCAGTGTTGAGTAGAGGATCAGTGATTCAGTTGCAGAGAGTGTCATAGAGTGCAGTGTCATAAAATGCAGTGTCTTGGAGTGGCATAGAGTGGACTGGTGTACAGTGGAGTGGAGTGGTATGGGGTGGAATAGGGTGGAGTGGGCTGGATGGATTGGACTGAGTGGGGTGGACTGAACTGAGGTGGGGTGAATTGGATTGGGGTAGAGTGGGGTGGACTGGAGTATAGTGAAGTGGATTGGACTGCAGTGGAGTGGGTTGGATTGGGGTGAACTGGATGGGATGGATTAGATTGGAGTAGGGTGGAGTGGATTGGAGTGGATTGGATTGGGGTACACTGGGTTGGATTGAGTGGAGTGGTGTGGATTCTTGTGGGTGGACTGGAAGGGGTGTATTGGATTGGAGTGGGGTGGATTTAGATGGGGTGAGATGGATTGGATTGGGGTGGATTAGATTGGTTTAGGGTGGGTTGGATTGGACTGGAGTGGGGTGGATTGGATTACAGTAGGGTGGCTTGGAGTGGGGGAATTTGAGTGTAGAGGAGGATTGGACTGGACTGGAGGAGGGTGTGTTGGATTGGAGTGGGGTGGATTGAAGTGGGGTGTATTGGAGTGGAGTGGATTGGAATGAGTTAGTGGATTGGATTGGATTGGAGTGGGGTGGGCTTGATGGATTGGATTGAGTGGGGTGGACTGAACTGGGGTGGGGTGGGGTGGGGTGGATTGGATGGGGTAGAGTGGGTGGATTAAAGTAAAGTGAGGGGGAATGGACTGCAGTGGAGTGGGTTGGACTGGATGGGGTAGATTAAATTGGTGTGGGGAGCATTGGACTGGGTAGGGTGGACTGGAGTGGGGCAGGTTGGATTGGAGTAGGGTGGATTGGAGTTGGGTGGAATGGAGTGGGGTGAATTGGAGTGGGGTGCATTCGATTGGCATGGCGTGGGGTGGATTGGAATGGACCAGCTTGGATTGCAATGAGTGTATTTGAATGGATTGACGTGGATTGGATTTAGTGGGGTGTGATTGGATTGGGGTGGATTGGATTGAGGCATTGTAAATGTGTTTTTGCCATGTTGTACGTCAGTGTGGCTGCTGTTCAGCATGGCTAAAAGGTAGTGGTGTGGAGTGTCCTAGAGTGCAATGGGGCAGTAGAGTGCCATAGAGTTGAGTAGAGGAGAGGAGAGTTCAGTGGTTCAGTGCCAGAGAGTGTAGTCGAGTGCAATGTCAAAGAGTACAGTGGTAAGGAGTGGAGTGGGGTGGAGTGGGTTGGAGTGGATTGAGGTAGTGGGGTGTTTTGGATTGGATTAGATTGGGGTGGATTGGATTTGGGCACAGTGGGTTGGATTGAGTGGTGTGGGGTGGATTGGAGTGGGTGACCGGATTGGGTGGATTGGATTGGAGAGGGGTGGATTGAAATGGGGTGAGGTGGATTGGAGTGGATTGGAGTGAGGTAGAATAAATTGGCTTGGGGTGGGGTGGATTTTATTGGGGATGGACTGCATTAGAGTTGGGTGGTTTAGAGTGGGGTGAATTAGAGTGGAGTAGAGGGCTGGTCTGTATTGGATTGGGGCAGATTGAAGAAGGGTGGATTGGAGTGGGGTGGATTAGACTGAAGTGGAGAGGATTCGAGTGGGGTGGGTTGGAGTGTGCTGGGCTGAATGGATTGGATTGAGTGGGGTGGACTGAACTGGGGTGAGGTGGATTGGATTAGGGTAGAGTGGGGTGGATTGGACTGAGTGGAGTGGGGTAGATTGGAATGGGATGGACTGGATGGGGTGGACTGGATTGGAGTACTGTGGACTAGAGTGGGGTGGATTGGAGCGGAGTGGGGAGGAGTGGGGTGCGTTGGATTAGAGAGGGGTGGACTGGAGAGGGGTGGAATAGGAGTGGGGTGGAATGGAGTGGGGTAGAATGGAGTGGGGTGAATTGGAATGGGGTGGATTAGATTGTCATCGAGTGGGGTGCATTGGAGTGGAGTACATTGGATTGCAGTGGGTGGATTGGATTGGAGTGAGGTGGATTGGACTGAGTGGGGTAGATTGGATTGGAGTGGATTGAATTGGATTAGATTGAGGTAGATTGGATTGGGGTGGGGTGAACTAGATTTGAGTGGTATGGATTGGATTGATATGGATTGGATTGGGGTGGGCGGATTGGAGTGTCTGGGGTGAATTTGAGAGGGGTAGATTGGATTTTGCTGGATTGGGGTGGATTGGATTGTGTGTGGTGGATTGGATTAGAGTAAAGTGGATTGCATTGGGGTGGGGTGGGGTGGATTGAAGTGGGTGGATTGGTTTGGATTGGAGTGGGACAGATTGGTTAGGATTGGGGTTGGCAGATTGGAGTGGGTCAGACTGTTTTAGATGAAGTGGGGCTGATTGGGGTGGGGCACATTATTTTGGTTTGGAGTGGGGCAGATTGTTTTAGATTGGAGTGGGGCAGATTGTTTTAGTATGGAGTGGGGCAGATTGGTTTAGATTGGAGTGGGGCAGATTGTTTTGGATTGGAGTGGGGCAGATTGTTTTGGATTAGAGTGGGGCAGATTAAAGTGGGTGGATTGGTTTGGATTTGAGTGGGGCAGCTTGTTTTAGATTGGAGTGGAGCAGATTCTTTTAAATTGAGTGGGGCAGATTGTTTAGGATTGGTGTGGGGCAGATTGTTTTGGATTGGAGTGGGGTGGATTGTGGTAGATTGGATCGTAGTCAGGTGGATTGGGGAGGGAGTAGGGTGGATTGGGGTGAGGTGAGGTGAGGTGGATTGTATTGGAGGGGGGCAGATTTGTTTGGGCTTAAGTGGGGTGGATTGGATTGGTGGGGGTGGGGGTGGGGTGGATGGATTGGATTGCAGTGGACTGTGGTGGATTGGAATTGGGATGAAATGGGTGAATTGGAGTGAGGTAGATTAGATTGGAGTGGGGTGAATTGGAGTAGGGCAGATTGCTTTGGACTGGAGTGGGGCAGATTGGTGTGAGGGCAGATTGTTTTGGATTGGAGTGGGGAAGATTGTAGTGGGATGGATTGGAGTGGGGCCAGTTGTTTTGGATTGGAGTGAGTAGATTGTTTTGGATTGGAGTGGGTGGATTAGAGTGGGGCAAATTGTTTTGGATGGGAGTGGGGCAGATTGTTTAGGAATGTAGTGGGTCAGATTGTTTTGGATTGGAGTGGGGCGAATTGGAGTTGGGCAGATTGGAATGGGGTGGGTGGGGAGGATTAGAGTGTGGTGGATTGGAATGGATTGGGTGAGTGGTTTGAATTGGATTGGTCTGAGGTGGTTTGGATTGAATGGGGTGCAGGGGCAGCTCCTCCATTTGAGTGGAGCAATGTCGCCTTACAAGCCCCAGAGCTGAAAAATAAAATGGTAATAAAGTTTATTTATTACAGTTTTATTTTTCAGTAATCCGTCCTGAACTAAGTGTCAGGACAGGGTGGAGCCAGCACTGCAGAGTGGCAACAGCAGGGAGCTATGCACTTTAAAATGCGCATGTCTGTTTGGACGGCCACGTTGGGCTGCCCAGCCAGGCATGCACATTTAAAAGTTCTCTAACCTAGCTGTCTTAGACAGCTGGGTTAGAGAAAGCGCAAGCCTCCAGTGCTCTTAGAAACGTTGGAAGAGCCCGCTCTATCCAATCCTGGTGCTGCTTTCATGCTGTGAAAGCAGCACTGGGATTAGGTAGTGCAGTTTCTTCATTGGGACCTTCCTGAAAGACACCCAAGGGCGGAGGACGTCTCGCTGCAAGAAGGTAAGTGAATTAATTTTACTATTTTTTTGTGACCCCCCGCCTCATGCCCCAACACCCTCAGTACAAGCCAGCCACCACTGATGGGGTGAATTGGTGTGAGTGAGGTGCGGTGGATGGGCATGGATTGGAGTGGGACTGATTAGAGTGGGGTGGATTGGGGTGTACTGCACAATTATGAGTTAAAGCATCATTTCAGAAATTAGACATAAGAAAAAAACAATGTTGCTTTCCAATAAGATAATCCTCATCTTTTGAGAACTGAACCCAAAAGCAAAAACAAAAGAAAACATAAGTGCAAAGTGAGAAAAGAAGACTTGGCAAAATAAAAGAAAGTTAACTATAGAAAATAAAACTTTGTAATTTTGTTTGTCCTGCTGGGCATGTTTTTGCCAGTCACACGCCTTCTGTTTGTAGGGCCCTGGGAGTTAAAAAGAACAAAATAGCACCTCATTCATGTGGGGAGTAGCGGATGGGCACAGATTAAGTTGAATCAATCAGTGCTTGGTCCCTGCTCCACAGAGAGGAATGAAAATTATGTTAGGCCTGCAGTGACGAATTACTAGGCTGTAAAGAAGAGTACTATGCAATGCAACAAATGGGTAAGCAACAGACGGGCTCCAAGCCCTTTTTGGATCCAACAGTGTCTCACAAGAGATTTGCATGTGTTAGTGCAAGCTCTTACAGGCTCAACCCTAAAAATTTTGATATGACCGCAAATATGTTATAATCATTTAAGAAAATAGCCTTCAGAGGACTAAAAATATCACAAAAATCTACAAATCCTATACGCATCAGTGGTGGCAATATTATTTCCAATGATGTGACCTTCCTGTCAATAGGAGAATCTGTTGGGTGCTATTGAGGAGGAGGTCCCACCTCAAAGCATCAAGGGTTTTTGAAAACCGCAGCTGGAGCTGCAAGGGGAGAACTTCTCTAGCAGCCGGACAGCCAAAAAGATTCATTTTTTATGATGATCATTGCATGATGTGCGCAGATCTCATCAAATGAGAAACTGAAAAAAGCAAGAGCTTTCAGTTTGATTGTGCATTGGGGCACGGCTGAGTCCCCCAAACACTGATCTGAATGGGACAGGTACAGTTGGAAAGGGGAGTCTCTAACCCTTTCATGTGGTGCCTCTGCCCAGTGAATTCCTGGGCACAAACCACAAACATAAAAATAATTCACATATAAAACCATATCTGCTCACAATACATCTACTATTGAAAATAAACAAAATAAAAATCAAACATTGTTACAATATATATAAATATCAAACAACACAGAAAACAGTGTAAACAATAAACCTAACATTTAAAATAAATTGGATTTAACTGGAAAAAAATCAAAGTAGACATAGTAGCCAATAAAATTTACAGTAAAACAAACTAACCAATAGAACCAATACAACTTTAAACCTATTTAAATGAACAGTATAAAAGAGTGCAGAACCACATTACTTTTCCCAGCAAAATTTAAGCATCACTCTGCTGGGCTTCACTAAGAAAAGCCAGAAATAAGACTTCAACAAAGAAACATGACACCTTCAAAAGTAAGTTGAAAAATTAACTAAACTGCAATATAACCTAGGTTTTTTCAAAACTGCAAATCTAAAAAGAAATTACTAAGATCTCTCTTTTATTATCTTTATCAATCCTTAGATAGTATGTGAATACTTCACCAAAAATGAAGTCCTGCTCATTAAGAACGCCAACTCAACACTCGTAATCCTGGACTAAGACACTTTAAAAGTAAGCGAAATAACAGATTTGTAAAAATACAACCCCCTAAACATTAAACTTAAACCTAAAACCCTATCACCCTCCAAAACTAACCAAAAACAGTGCATATATAAGTATAAAACATGAAATGTTTCAATGAATGTTTAAATATTATTATTAAACACAACAAATATTTGTGTACTATAGTATTAATAAAATTATACCACTTTCAGACAGAATGACAGAAAGAGCCACCTATATCACATCACATCACAGAAAGGCAAACAATTGCTATCACACATGAGATATAAATACAACCAGGAAAGCACAAGCGCTGAGAATGTGAATAGGTTATGTACTAATTATTATACTAATGCTTGTTATGGGAAAGCTACAATTAAAAATGGCATTAACGTCAGAGAACCCAACTACTCCCAAAATGTAACAGGGATAGATTTAAGGCATATACTTCAAAATTTAAAAGAGGCAAGTACTAGTTCCCAAGAGCTCTACAAACATCATAGAAAATATCATAATATATAGAATAGCAAATTACTACAAATAAACTATAGTTATGCCTACCACACTGCACTGCATAACACACAAAACACAAATTTCCACTAAACGACCATACCAAAACAAACACCATAATCCACATTAAATATACCTATTCACACCCCCACCCAGAAAATCCTAAATAAAAACATATAAATGCTCTTATCTGCGAAACAGCAACAGGGAATCGCACCAACAGGAACAAAATACACTTCACAAAAATGTGAATATTGTACAACATGAGAGGTAGAACTAAAGAAAAATGGTTGATAAATGAAATTAAAAAAAAGACTATATTTGTACACAAATCAATAGAAATGTCCCAAAAAATATTTAAAAGTGTTAAAAGATATATGTAAAAAATATTGGAAAGAGGTCTAAAAATGCTGAACAATGCAATGGATAAATGTATATGTAAAGTATAACTTAAT
This sequence comes from Calotriton arnoldi, assembly GCA_963921515.1. Taxonomy (NCBI): domain Eukaryota; kingdom Metazoa; phylum Chordata; class Amphibia; order Caudata; family Salamandridae; genus Calotriton; species Calotriton arnoldi. Next base: position 1,492,656 of record CAWUFW010004271.1, read on the forward strand.
AAGCTATAAAATATATGTATATACCAAATAGAAGTAAATAATATATACTAAAAACATGTATTATATAAATGTAAGTATACAATGTACTATGTGTAAAAAATACATGAATGAAAAGTTATACCATACATTCCTGAAATAAAAAAATATGCATGATTTAAAAATGTGTTAAAAAATAAAATCCATGGGATACTATACAACCATGTGTAGATATATGGTACAAGTGTAACGTAAAGTAAGTAAAGTCAATAAAATATACGATTAAAAACATTAAAGTATTAAAAGGTTCTGCCTATTATTTAAAAAAAAAAAAAAAAAACAGCACAAACTACACATAACTATGGCCTGTAAACCATTTTGGGAAAGTTGCTCAACACTAGTATAGAGAGATAAGATATATTATTTCGACTCCAATTTAAACCATCTTGGGAAAGGTGTTGTAGACAAATGAGGTCAGATTTACTATTACCACTACAATGTGAACCATTTTGGGAAAGGTGTTGCACACGCAAGGTGTCAAAGTTACTATTCCCACTCCAATCTAAACCATATTGGTGAAGGTGATGGACACTAAAGGGGCCAAATCTACTATTCCCACTCCAAATCTAAACCTTTTTGAGGAAGGTGTTGGACCCCTAAAGGGGTCATATTTTCGATACCCCCTCCAATTGAAACCATTTTGTGGAAGGTGTTGGATAGTAAAAGGTGTCAGATTTACTATTCCCACTCCAATATAAACCATTTTGGAGAAGATGTTGGGCACTAAAGGAGTCGGATTTACCAGTCCCACTCCTTTCTAAACTATTTTGGGGAAGGTGTTGGCTCCTAAAGTAGTTACATGTACTATTACCACTCCAATATAAACCATTTTGGGGAAGGTATTGGAGACTAGAGGGGTCATATTTACTATTAGCACTCCAATCTAAACTATTTTGGGGGAGATGTTGGCCACTGAAGCATTCACATTTACTAATCCCACTCCAATCTAAGCTATTTTGGGAAAGGTGTTAAACACTATAAGGCTCCGTTTTACCATTCCCACTACATTATAAACCATTTTGGTGAAGGTGTTGGACACTAAAGTGGTTACATTTACTATTCCCACTCTAATCTAAACCATTTTGTGGAAGGTGTTGGAACCTAAAGGGGCAGATTTAACATTCCCACTCCAATCTAAACAATTTTGGGGAAGGTTTTGGACCCTAAAGAGATTACATATACTATTCCCACTCCAATTGACACAATTTTGAAGAAGGTGTCAGGCACTAAAGGGGTCAGATTAACTCTTACCACTCCAACCTAAACCAATTTAAGGAAGATATTGGGCACTAAAGGGGTCACATTTACTATTCCCACTCCAATGTAAACCATTTTGATGGTGTTGGAGACTTAAGTGGTCAGGTTTACTATTACATTCCAATGTAAACCATTTTGAGGAAGGTGAGTAGCCCTTAGGTAGCTATAACTCTGGGGTGGCATACTGAGCTCCACACACCAAAAGACAGGTTCTACCCTCTTGGGAGTGGGCAGAATATTGCATTCTGGTATAACTAGATACCATACTTGACAGAAAATTGTCATCAGGCGGAAGGGGCCCTGGTAGTTCATTGGCTAATAGCGACCACATCCCCCAAGGGTAAGTTCTGGGCACAAAACTGGAGCCCCTGGCAAATGTAACCATTTTGGGGAAGGTGATGCACACTAAAAGAATCAGATTTACTATTCCCACTCCAATCTAAACAATTGTGAGGAAGTAGTTGGACAGTAAAGGAGCCAAACTTTCTATTCCCACTCCAATCTAAACCATTTTTCGGAAGGTGTTGAAGACTAAAGGGGTCACATTTACTATTCCCACTCCAATGTAAACCATTTTGATGGTGTTGGAGACTTAAGTGGTCAGGTTTACTATTACATTCCAATGTAAACCATTTTGAGGAAGGTGAGTAGCCCTTAGGTAGCTATAACTCTGGGGTGGCATACTGAGCTCCACACACCAAAAGACAGGTTCTACCCTCTTGGGAGTGGGCAGAATATTGCATTCTGGTATAACTAGATACCATACTTGACAGAAAATTGTCATCAGGCGGAAGGGGCCCTGGTAGTTCATTGGCTAATAGCGACCACATCCCCCAAGGGTAAGTTCTGGGCACAAAACTGGAGCCCCTGGCAAATGTAACCATTTTGGGGAAGGTGATGCACACTAAAAGAATCAGATTTACTATTCCCACTCCAATCTAAACAATTGTGAGGAAGTAGTTGGACAGTAAAGGAGCCAAACTTTCTATTCCCACTCCAATCTAAACCATTTTTCGGAAGGTGTTGAAGACTAAAGGGGTCAGATTTACAAATCCCACTCCAATGTAAACCATTTTGTTGGTGTTGGAGACTTAAGTGGTCAAGTTTACTATTCCATTCCAATCTAAACAATTTTGAGGAAGGTATGTAGTCCTTAGGTAGCTATTCCTCTAGGGTGGCATACTGAGCTCCACACACCAAAAGACGGGTTCTACCCTCTTGGGAGTGGGCAGAATATTGCAGTCTGGTATAACTAGATACCATACTTGACAGAAAGTTGTCATCAGGCGGAAGGGGCCCTGGTAGTTCATTGGCTAATAGCCACCACATCCCCAAGGGTAAGTTCTGGGAATAAAAGTGGAGCCCATGGCACCCAGAATTCAGATCATGTTTGCACTACAGAGACGACCGAAGAAGGACTGCCCTGATGTTTCCTGGACCCGGCAAAGAGAGGCTGCACTAAAGACTGGCCTGCATCTGCTGACCCTTGGGCTAGCAAAGAGAGGACTATGTCTATGATGCCCTGCTTGAGGAAAAGTCATCCCTGAGTCCGAAACAGAAGAAGTGACTCCATGAGATGTTTTTCCGCTATGTAATGATTTCAACGAGAGGAACCTCGTTAACCCATTTCATCTTATAGTAATTAGTTTTTTCTGTTAATGTTTAAAGTATGCACCAACCAGAGAAGGTAACATATTTTCCGCCACTTAACTATTATGGGCCTTATTATGATGTCGGGCGGAAAGGCATCCGACAGCTCATCGGATGCTTTCCGCCTGACATCAGAGCTTTCCATCTGACCGCCGTATAATGATACTGGCGGTCAGAGGGAAACCTGTGGGGGAATACCGCTCTGCTTCCGACGGGCTTATGGAGCTCGCTGGGACAGCAGTCGGAAATGTAATCCACAAATGGCAGCGGTGCCAGCCTCACCTCTGCCGTTGGGATTACAAATTTGCTTTCCGCCTGCAATAAAAAGGAAGGCAGAAAGTGACTTTGGGGGCCCCTAGCAGGGCCCCCATCCCCCGGCCCTCCGCTATGAGGTCTGCGAGCTTCTGTGATGTCCCCCTAAACATCTCTACACCGTGTGACAGCGATCGCATGATGCCTGCCACACGGTGCAGGGATATTTAAACTCTGCATTTTTCCATTCCGTCTTGTGCTGCGAGTGGCATTACAAGCAGCACTGGAAAAAATACAGGACCCAACCACCAACATGGCAGTCAGATCGTAATCTGGTAAGTGGGACCTCCGACTCTTTGTCGGGCAGTTCCCCATCCGCTATGATGCCTGTCGGACACACGTCCGACCGGCATCGCAATCGGCCCCTAATTTATTTTAAGATGTTCGGTGCCAAAAACCACGTAAAGATCAAAATCAAATGATCTTTTGCTTATTTCCTGGGTGTATCCTTTTAAATCTGCCTATTTACACAATACAGAATATGTTTTTTTATCCATTTAACTCCTGTTAAGAAGTATGGCAGTAGTAAACAAGTTGTATGACTGTTGACTTTTTTGTCTGGATGCACCTTTTTAGATGTTGTAAACTGTAATGGATTATAATTTTAATCTGCAGAGTTGTTATGGCTTTAATTATCTGAAACAATAAACTTGAACTTGACTTCATGAGTCAGTTGACTGACTTCCTGTTCCAGCTATAGAGCTACAAAAGCAGAAGAAGCCTGCCTTAGTGAGTCGGTAGCCACAAATGCTTGACCGTCGCTGATTGCCAAAGTGCAACCTGGGAGACTGAGTCCCGACATCCAAAAGTTGCACCGAGTCTGCTGGACCCCAGAGAATTGTCGGAGTGCAGTTTGATTACCCAAGGCATACACTAGCCTCAGTTAAAGGGAAACGCTGGTTTTGCTGTAATCAGAGACCATTAGACTAATGACAACTGGTTTTTGGCTGGACTTTGAGGGATATCAACGTCTGTGACCAAAGTTTGTTTATGATTTGAATGAAAAGTAGTGATTTATTATTTGCTTAATAATTCACATCTCTGGAACCCTCAAGTGGATTTTGTTCTTTTTGGTGTCTAAAATTCATAACAATAAGAGATGTTTTTATAAATTGGTGTCATATTTTCTTTGTGTCATTTTTGTTTCGTGTTCAACTAATTTGGAAATTCTAAATGCTTTGCACTTGTTCCTTTGACAAAGCATGACTGGTCAAAGCCACAGCTACCCTGGGTTGAGCTAAGGTTTTTCAAACAAGCCTGACTGAACCCAAGACGGGTTTGTGAGTTTGTTACACAATGAAGTCACACAACCACACCAAGTAATAAACTGCTTTCCTCACAGTCCCAATCTACAATGGGACTTGGAAAAGTTTCATTAAGGAATTTTCAAATCTCCAGAGTGCCGTTGGGACCAACCTGCCTTTGTGGAGACTATAGTTTTAGCAGGGTATCTACCACTTCGGCTTACATGTTCATAAGGCGGTCCACTAGCTCACAGTAAAAGAAGGATGTCGTTTTAGACTTGATAATCCTGACAAGTTCATCCTGAGCAACTGCTTATCAATTTGGGTAAGCGCCACCTGTCCGGAATGTTGGTCAAAAGCCTACTAAGTCCAGAAAAAAAGTGTTGGCTGTATGGGCGACAAAAACAGCGCGTGCTTTGTATTCTGTCGGGCTCGACAGGTTTTGATTGTATCTGCTGAAGAAGTAGCTAGATTCTATATTCCCATGTAACCACTGATGACTTAAGAATGACGGGTGATCGAGCAAACCGGGTGAGGATAGGGAAAGCTGCAAAGAAACCAGAAGAAATAGAAGAGAGATTGTTTACCTCACACCTGTTACGCTAGTAGGAGTCAATGTGTAGTTCCTAATAGGAGAGTATGTGCCTGGAGGGAGCAATGTTCATTTGGATAATTTGGATATTGGTCTTGGCCGTCGTAGTACCACAACTGACACCATAGTGTGAAAAACAGTTTGGTGAAGTATATATTACAGCTGTGCTCAGGTACTTACCTCAAGTTTCCCTTAACTGTTTGAGAGTATTGATTTGCTTCCGTCACTTTACGAATATTCCCCTGTTCACTTGTGTACAATGGATGCTTTGTTGCCAGTTTACGCTTTAACTCAGGCTATCCTATTCCACAGCACACGTGGCCCAAGCTGACAAAGGACCAGGATAATGGTAGGTCATTATTTCTAAAGAACTGAACATACATTGTGACCCCACATGCTACTGTAGTCAATAGCTCTCAATAACAAAGAATAAGTAAATATTGCTAACTCACCTTTTCTAGACCTAGGCCATGCGATATATTGTCTGCTGCAAGGAAAGCTGATGCCAAGTGGACAACAGCGCCAGCTTCACCACAATGAGGTCGAAACAGAAAGGTATTCATCCCTCTCTCCCTACAATAAAATAATCATATTAATGCCAGAATATCAAGTATATATGTATATACATACATATATATATATGTAATGGTTAGAAACTGCACATACAGTGACGGTGATAAAATGCGTACTACGTTGTTAGTTAGCTTAATTTTTTTAATAATAATGAAGTAAAGCAATGTGGAATATGCATGCACTTATTTCTGAACTGAAATGTGCTAATGTTTTTGGTAAAAAATTTAGGACAATGCAACCCGTTTTGATTACTCACATTAGTTTTGTACTTTAAATAAGAGCTAAAAACAGAGAGCAATAAAGTACCAGCAATTATTATTCAATGACAAAGCACTGGCCTAAGAATATGTTACCATTAGCATACTGGCATGATCACAACAGGCCAAAAGTTAATGACAAAATACAGACGCACGCACAATACACACAATCTAATGAAACCAAAAAGATGCGTGCAGAGCAGCGTGACAACATGAAGTCTCACCTAAACTCACGCATGGATGAATAGTCAAGGCAAAGACAACATTCATTTCAAATAACAATTTATCACTGTCAACAACGATGCGAAAAATAGAAAGTAATACATCCCTGGCGTTCGGGTTCAACTTCCAGGAGAGCGTGCAGGGTAAAGAGGGAAGCACAGCTCACAGCCATGCAAGGATAGAAGCACATTTTGGCACTCAGAAGATAATTTAGCCACTACTGTCCTCCCACATTTATTCCTGTATTAAGGAGTTTAGTATCGTGCGAGCCTCTATCCTGCGACTGCTACATTGCACTGAAAGGAAAATAACAAACACATCGAGGCGAAGGTAAAATAAGTAGGGGCATATTTCAAGACCCCTGCCCCACAGAAGTGTCACTTTTTTTTTACGCTCCCGGTGGCGCAGAATGCTGAGCCACGTGGCTTTTCATGGCCTTTTAACTTTGGCCCCCTTCCACACATTACTCTGCGTGAAAGGGGCATTCCATGGGTGATGCTGTTGGTGTTCCCATAAAACACCCATGGATTCTGACGCATTCCCATATTTACAAGGTTTCATAAACCTGGGAATGCGTTAGGCATTAAAGTGGTGCAAGGAGCTGAAATACATTTATTTCTCCTCCTTTTGTGCTCTTTCTATGGGGCATATTTACAAGATAATGACGCGCTGCAAGCCAGCTTGCAGCGCTGAACTGCATCTTTAGGAAAGTGCAGGGATATGTCATATTTACAACAATACAAAGCATCCTTGTACTTTCCTCTGCGCTGGTGCAAAATAGGCTGCCTAGCGCCAACGCAGGTATGGAAGAAGCCAGACTGAATGAGATCAAATTATTAGAAATTTCTTGGAGCCCAATAAAGGGAGTAGTGGCTACTGGTTACCCTTGCCACCAAGTGGTTTTTACACCTGTGGTGGCTACAGTGTTTCTTTTCTTTTTGGTACTATTTTATTGAGCAGATATAATCAACATATAGCCCATAATATACATACAAACAATCAAAGGAAACCGTAATATGGAAGATACACGAAGCATGCTAGTAGAAATAAAAACATTGAAATTCTCTTCTATATAACGGGTGGTAGCCATCTTAAAGCGACTAACTGTAAGGTGTAAATCACATAAACCAGACCAGGGTTCCAAAGAATTTCTAGTAATTTTATCTCTTACAGTCTGGCTTCTTCCATACCTGCGTTCAACCAGGGTGTGCTTATTTTAAAACACACACTGCAAGCACACACAATCACTATGCCGGGTCTAGTGGACTGATGCCTCCACTGTTGGGGCCTGTGTTTGACCTCGTGGTGATAGGTTCAAATGTGGTGTGTCCACTCAGCCTTTCATCCTTCTGAGGTCGATAAAATGAGTACTATTGAGTTGAGTAACAATAAACATCTGTTATTTAGTTCCAAGTTGCCTTTCTGGGTGAACGTGCGTTACAAATACTTATGTTATGTGTGCCACTCTTCACGTATTGTACTTGTCGAAAGCACATATACATCTAGCGAAGTCCCTGCACACGCACTGCACTGCACAACACTACATAGCTCATGTAATGCATTCCTCTTGGGCATACATTCACCCGCATATGTACTTACCACACATGTACTTCACCGTACTGCACCCTCCTTGTACTTTAACCTTTCCAGGCACACATACAACCAATGCAGAGTCACCGCTCATGCGCTATGCAGCACTCCACATCTACCTGATGTAGGCCAAGGGTAAGTCAAGCACACAGCAGTGGAACTTTTAAAAGGGTGAGTGAGCCTGTAGGCCTCACTCCAGTGCACAGGGTAAAAAGGTCCTGTTAACTACTATTGATCACTACATGGTATGCTGCCACCACCGCACTTGTCCTCCTTAACTCCTGGTGAAGACAGTAGCCTTCCACCACTATGAGGGTAGTACTATGAGCACCCCTCCTGGTCCAACAAGACTGCAATCAGTAAGACAGACCTACGTCATGAAGCACACACATGATCCATGTCTGCCTATGACAAAAAATTAGCATTAGGGATCCAAACAGCAGTACAGTTGGACACTCAAGGCAGGGGTACACGTCTCTTACCATGCAGAGGACCTTTCCGTCCCAACAAGCAGCCTGATCAGAATGAAGTATTGAGTAGTTTAGGGCCTCTGCCACAGTATTGAGGATGTTCATGGACACAAAAAAGTAGTAATCTCATTTTTTCTAAAAATTGTTTTTATTGACATTTCAATCATAAAAAACATACATATGCATAATAGGATCTATTAGCAAGGCAGTTGTTCTGTTCCCCTCCCTCCGACCGCCACTTGTGCCCCCAATTGCAAGCCACTACCATATGTTTCAGGGAGTGCGGATAGTAACGTTCATGCTCATATTCCATGTTGCATGTCAATCATTACCCATTCACTTCCAATTATCCCCTCCCACCCTGCCCTTCCTGTGTCGAGGTCTGTGAATTGTATCTTATGTATGCCCTCCCTTAACAATCAGGGAGGGTCCCTGTGGGTTCTTCCTGTAAGACATCCCAAACTATTTGTCAGGGGATCCACCCTTTGGTCCTGATCCCGGGTGTCTGTTTCTTCCAAAGCTGGGGGGCTCTAAGTCCGCCATCATCATTGTCCAAGCCCAAAGGTCAATCAATCAATCAATCACGGCATTTATAGAGCGCGCTACTCACCCGGGAGGGTCTCAAGGCGCTGGGGGAGGGGGTAAGTTACTGCTCGAACAGCCAGGTCTTGAGCTGCTTCCTGAAGGAGAGATGGTCCTGGGTTCGCCGAAGGTGAGTGGGGAGGGAGTTCCAGGTCTTGGCTGCCAGGTAGGAGAAGGATCTTCCTCCGGCGGTGGCTCTGCGGATGCGTGGTACGGTGGCGAGGGCGTGGCTGGTTGATCGTAGCTGGCGGGTGGGCGTGTAGAAGGTCATGCGGTCGTTGAGGTACTTGGGGCCCAGGTCGTGGAGGGCCTTGTGTGCGTGGGTGAGGAGTCTGAACGTGATTCTCTTGCTGACGGGGAGCCAGTGCAGGTCTTTCAGGTGTCCGGTGATGTGGCTGTGTCGGGGGATGTCCAGGATGAGTCGTGCGGAGGCGTTCTGGATGCGCTGGAGTCTTTTTGAAGTTTGGCTGTGGTTCCGGCGTAGAGGGTGTTCCCATAGTCCAGTCGGCTGGTGACGAGTGCCTGGGTGACGGTCTTCCTGGTTTCAGTGGGGATCCATCTGAAGATCTTGCGGAGCATGCGCAGGGTGTTGAAGCACGAAGATGAGACGGCGTTGACTTGTCTGGTCATCGACAGGGAGGAGTCCAGGATGAAGCCCAGGTTGCGTGCGTGGTCCGTTGGCTTGGGCGCGGTGCCCAGGGCCGGGGGCCACCAAGAGTCGTCCCAGGCGGAGGGTGATGAGCCCAGGATGAGGACTTCCGTCTTGTCTGAGTTCAGTTTAAGGTGGCTGTTCCTCATCCAGTCGGCGACGTCTCTCATCCCGTCGTGTAGGTTGGCTCTGGCGGTGGTGGGGTCGTTGGTGAGGGAGAGGATCAGCTGGGTGTCGTCGGCGTAGGAGATGATGTTGAGGTTGTGTTGGCGTGCGATGGCTGCGCAGGGGGCTCATGTAGACGTTGAAGAGGGTTGGACTGAGTGAAGATCCTTGTGGAACACCGCAGATGACTTCGGTGGCCTCGGATCTGAACGGGGGAGGCGGACTCTCTGGGTTCTTCCGGCGAGGAACGAGATGATCCATTCCAGTGCTTTCTCTCGGATTCCGATGTTGCTGAGGCGCTTCACTAGGGTGCGGTGGCAGACGGTGTCGAACGCCGCGGAGAGGTCCAAGAGGATGAGGGCTGCTGTTTCCCCGTTGTCGGTTAGGGTTCTGATGTCGTCGGTGGCTGCGATAAGGGCGGTCTCGGTGCTGTGGTTGGCCCGAAACCCGGACTGCGAGGGGTCGAGGGATCCATTCGTCTCGAGGAAGGCGGCAAGCTGTCTGTTGACGGTCTTCTCGATGACTTTGGCCGGAAACGGAAGGAGCGAGATGGGACGGTAGTTCTTGAGGTCGGTGGGGTCCGCCGTTGGTTTCTTCAGGAGGGCGGTAAGCTCGGCGTGCTTCCAGCTCTCCGGGAAGGTGGCGGTGTGGAAGGAGGAGTTGATGATGTCCCGGAGATGGGGTGCGATGGTGGCGTCGGCTTTGTTGAAGACGTGGTGTGGGCAGGGGTCGGTTGGTGATCCGGAGTGGATGGAGTTCATCGTGCGGGTGGTGTCTTCGGTGCTGATCGGGGTCCAGTTGCAGAGGGTGGTGGTGGCGGGCGTTGGTTCGGCGGTAGGGTGCGTGGTCTGTGCGTCGAAGCTGTTATGTATGTCGGTGATCTTGCGGTGGAAGAACGCGGCGAGTGAGTTGCAGAGGTCTTGCGAGGGGGTGATGTCGTTGTTTCCGGCGCTGGGGTTGGAGAACTCTTTGACGATGCTGAAAAGTTCCTTGCTGTCGTGGGCGTTGTTGTCCAGTCGTTCTTTGAGTGCCGACTTCTTGGTGGCACGGATCAGCTGGTGGTGTTTGCGGGTGGCGTGCTTGAGGGCGGTCCTGTTGTCTGTGGTCTGGTCGAGTCGCCAGGCTTTCTCGAGAGTGCGGCAGTTCTTCTTGGATTCCTTGAGTTCGTTGGTGAACCAAGGGGTTTTCTTGCTTCCGGGTCTGCTGGGAGGGTTTTTAGTGGTGCGAGGTCGTCGGCGCAGGCGGTCAGCCACTTGGCGAGGTTGCTGGCTGCTTCGCTTGGGTCCGTTGTGTTGGTGGGTGTGTTCTGGCTGAGGGAGGCGGTGAGCTGCTCGGCGGTGATCTTGCTCCAGCTCCGGCGGGGAGCCTGTTGCGGGTGGTGGTGGGTCGCAGTCTTTCTGAAGCTGAAGTGGACGCAGCTGTGGTCGGTCCAGTGGAGTCCGGTGGCGTGGCTGAAGGAGATGTGCTTGCTGGAAGAGAAGACGGGGTCAAGCGTGTGGCCGGCGTAGTGGGTGGGCGTGTTCACCAGTTGCTTGAGTCCGAGGTTGGCGAGGTTGTCCAGCAGGGCGGTGGTGTTTCTGTCGTTGTTGTTCTCCAGGTGGAAGTTGAGGTCCCCTAGGAGGATGTAGTCGGCGGAGGGCATGGCGTGCGGGCTGATGAAGTCTGCGATGTCTTCGCTGAATAGTGTGCGTGGTCCCGGGGGTCTGTAGATGAGGGTGCCTCGGAGGGTGGTCTTGGGGTCAGTGTGTATCTGGAAGTGTAGGTGTTCGGCGGCGGTGAAGGTCTCGTCGGAGTTAGTCGAGATGCGGATGGTGTTCTTGTGTACGATGGCGATGCCTCCTCCCGTCTGGTTGACGCGGTCCTTCCGGGTGATCTTGTATCCGTCCGGGATGGCTATGGCGATGTCGGGCGCTGAGGAGGCGTTCATCCAGGTTTCGGTGAGGAAGGCGACGTCCGGTGCTGTTGCGTCGAGCAGGTCCCAGAGTTCCACGGCGTGCCTGTGGACGGAGCGGGTGTTCAACAGGATGCATTTCAGGTGGTTGCTGCTGGTGCTCGACTTGGCGGAGGTGGTGCACGTCCGGGGGCAGGTGAATCGGCAGGCTTGGCAGGTGAAGGGTCAGTGGGTGCGTCTCGGTGAGGCTCGGTAGCAGGCAGGGTTCCGGCCGGCATTGAGTGCGGTGAGGGTGGGGGCGTCGTAGGTCCGTCGAATAGTGTTGCATCGGTGGGATCCAGGGGTTCTGGCGCTGGGCGCGGTCCAGTCGCGGACGGGCGCAGACGGGCTTGCCTTTGGCGCACCTTCGGCGCTCCGTCGGTGCTCCCGCTGCGCGCGGCCGCTGCGCGGTCGCTCAGGGGGCGTCATAAGTAAGGAGCCTGGAGGGAGGAGCAGCTGGGTGGCGGGAGCGGGGCGGCGAATGGAATCACGGGGGGGCGGGGCCGCAGGGAGGCAGTGGCGGGAAGTCCCAGGAGCAGCGGGCAGCGGGAAAGTCCCAGGAGCAGCGGGAAAGTCCCAGGAGCAGCAGGCAGCGGGAAAGTCCCCATCATCCTCTAATTTGTTGTCCTTATGGACACATTTCATGTGGGCTGAATTGGCAGCCGCCCATTATCCCATATCCTTCAACCAAGTCTCTGCAAGTGGAGGTAAGGTGCATCGCCATGTTATAGCAACCCGTCTTTTCGCCAAGACCAATCCCAACTGAAGAAATTTCCTGCTCAGCTTCTTCTTTGGGGTGTTGAAGCAGTCCTAGCAGCACTAGTCGTATCTCCCGAGGTTCTACCCACCCCGTGGCCTCACTCAATCTAGACAGTACCATCTCCCAGTATGTCGTCAGCTGTCGGCACGCCCACACCATGTGTATAAAGAATTTCGCCTGAGCGATCCCAATAAATTCGCCACAGAATTCGTGGGGTAAGATATGACTGGTGTATACAATTATATTGGATAAGTTTAAAACGTGCATTAGTGCTCGCGACTTTCACCCCTTCATGAAATTTCTTCCAGGTCACGGCGGTCAGAGGCTCCCCCAGTATTGTCTCCCATTTTGTTTGGACGGGAAGGGGCTCCCCCAGGTCGTCATCCCATAGCGCACAGCACAGGTGTGAAATCAAGCGTCAGCCCTGTGCTATAGTTAGCATAATTTGCAGGACATTGGTACAGGGGGTTCCCGCAGGAAAGGACGGCCAAAGTTTGAGTGCCACTTTTGAAATTTTCCCGTATTGCAAGAATTGGCCCTTCCGTAAATCAAAGGCAGCTTCCGCCGCCACCCTCATAAGGAATTGCCCACTGTCATAAAGGTCCCCCATTTGGTGACATCCCCCCTCTTGCCATCTCCGCACCGACATATAGCCCGTTTCACAAAAGTAATCTGAGACAAAATCCTAACTTTATGACTTTCGGTATTCACAAAGGGCATTTAGGAGTAGTAAAGTTAGGATTTTGTCTCAGTTAAACTTAAGTTTTGGTCTTAAGTTAAACTTAAGACCACAACTTAAGTTTAACTGAGACAAAATCCAAATTTTACAACTTTCCGTATTCACAACGGGCATTTACGAGTAGTAAAGTTAGGATTTTGTCTCACTTAAACTTAAGTTTTACTTAAGTTAAACTTAAGACCAAAACTTAAGTTTAACTGAGACAAAATCCTAACTTTACTACTCCTAAATGCCCTTTGTGAATCCCGAAAGTCATAAAGTTAGGATTTTGTCTCAGATTACTTTTGTGAATCGGGCCCAATGAGTCCGCTATCTGTCTGAATGGTTTCACCACCCATAACGGCATGTCAGGGGCATAAGGTGCACTCCTCACTTCCTTGCATACCACCCTTTCCCATATCCTGGCGGCATGTTACACAATTTGGGGGACATCCAGAGGAACCCCAGACCCGGGCATCAAGAGTTCCGGTAAGAGTTGGTCCCCATACGTACCCCGCAGGAGTTGTTTTTCCCAGTTCTCAGCATCATTCAGCCAGTGGACGGCATCTTGCAGTTGGGATGCCATATAATAAAGTTCATTGTGGGGTATCTCCAGTCCACCTCCACCCCATGCCCTTTGCAGTGTTTGCAACTGTACCAGTTTCCGTTTGGATCCCCACAAAAGGTCCACCATTAACCCATCCAACGCCCGGAAGTATTGAGTGGGGATTTCATAAAGGGAATTTTGCATTGTATAGAGACACCTTGGAAGGATAATCATCTTCACGATTGCAATCTTTCCCATCAGGGATTGAGGCAGGTACCTCGAGAATCGAATAGAGCCTCGCAGACCCTCCACAACTTTTCCTATATTAAGATTCAAGTACGAGGAGGCCGTGTTTGCTAGTTTGATTCCTAGATATCTTGTCCCTTTAGTCGCCCAGGGCAGTCCTACTTCGGCCAGCTCCTTCCTCACCCCATTGCTAGTCTTCCCATTGGGACCAATTTAGATTTCTTTAGGGTATATAGAGCCCCAAGAAGGTCCCAAAGTCTTGCAGGATATCAAGAAGGACTAGTACCTACCGCCTGGGTTCTCGGGTGTACGCCACTGTATTGTCTGCATATTGAGATACCACAAGGTTTGTCTCCCCGAGATGCAGCCCCCCAGTGAGCCAACCGGCTCCGCAGAGTGGCTGCCTGAGGCTCCATGGCGGAAGCGAAGATGAGTGGGGACAGGGGGCACCCCTCACACGTGCCCCGATTCAACCTAAACGACACGGAGATTAGCCCCCCCAGACTGCACCCGGGCAACAGGGGCAGTATACAGCAACTGCACCCACCTGAGAAAACCCGGACCTGTCCGAACCTCTGTAAGACCGACCACATATAGGACCAATCGATTTGAAAGCCTGCTCTATATCAAGCACTGCCATTACATAATCATCCTCCAAGAGGCACGGTGCATGCCAGACATGTGGCAGGCGTCGCAGGTTGTGCGTGGTATTCCGTCTCGGTATAAACCCAGCCTGGTCAGCATGGATCATGTAGGGCATGTCTTGGAGAAGACAAGCCACCAAGACCCCGCTGAGTATTTTCATCTGCAACTCAGGGTCTCTGTCTGGTTTCGGGATCATAACTACCAATACCTCCCTCGTGGAAACCGGAAGGGTCCGAGTCGTATCGTGATACCAAGCCGGCTTTAGGGAAAAGACAGGGACGATCGATCAGGTATGTCACCTCCTGCTCCTTTATTGGAATGTTGTAGTGATCGGTCAGGGCAGGCTATATCTAGCCTTTATTGATCTAAAGACCGCCTTCGACTTAGTTCCCAGGCAGAGGCTATGGCATGTGCTTAAACATATGGGTATCCAGCTACCCATTCTTAACTTGGTCGTCCGTCTGAATGAAGACAACTTTGCCCGGATAAGATTGGGGTCGCAGGGTCAGCATACAGATCATATCCCAGTCATCAGGGGAGTCTGCCAAGGCTGCGTCCTGGCCCCCAAGCTCTTCTCCCTGTACATGAATGGAGTGGTAAGTGTTTTATCACAGGAGCCTGCCGATGCTCCATCCCTAGGTGGGGAAAAGGTAGTAGCCCTTCTATTTGCAGACAACACCTTGTTGGTGTCCACAACCCCGGCGGGGCTACAGTCATTATTAAACAGATTCAAACTATTTTTGCGACACCAGGGCTTGGTAATAAACACCTCAAAAACCAAATACATGGCCTTTAATCCTCATAAGTCATATAAAGGTAAACCAAATCTGGTATGGGCTCCCCTGGAAAGAGTCAATACTTTTGATTACCTAGGAGTCAGACTCTCTTAGAGAATGTCCTGGAAGCCCCATCTCACAAAGATGGTATTGAGTCACAAGTGTGTCACAGGGGCCCTAGGGAAAGAACATTGCTCCTCCCACAGTAGACCTGTTGCTGCTGCTCTGCAGGTTTACGACCTGAAAACTGTCAGTTATGCCCTGTATGGGGAAGAGCTATGGGGTTTCGACAACATTGCTGAGCTCAGTAGATCAGACAATACATTTTTAAGGAACTTAGCGATGTTGCCCCAAAGCACCCCACTTTCCCCCCTAATTCTAGATATTGGACATTGCCCCATAAATGACATTAAGCTCCGTCGACTACTGTTCTTGGCCAGGATCCGGAGGACCCTGGAGCTACTGTCTTACGCTGAAGCCCTGACAGAGGTTATTTGCTTGGACACTTGCAACAAGGTGGGATGGATAAGAAATGTGAAAAAACTTGTGTCCGATGTAGGGCTACGTGAAGCGTGGGAAAAATCAGACTCGCCCCTACTTCAAAAAGATACAGTGAAGCGCCACTAAAGGGATTGGGTTGGACAACAAGACTCCATTAGGTCTGACTGGGGGAATCTTACCGAAGAATTTCTAATGCACAAGCAGGTCAGATTCCTGGAACCTTACCTAGACATAATCTAGGTTCCCCAGGATAGGAAACTTTATATACAGTTCAAGTTAGATACCCTGCCCGTTAATGAGATATCAGCAAGTGGCACACCAGTGAACCGAGCCCCAGCAATTGCCCAGGATGGAAAGCACCCGTGGAGTCCGTTGCCCATGTGCTGTTCGCATGTCCAGCCTATGCCGGTCCAAGATCCAAATGGATAAAACCCATTTGTCAGCAAATGGGCACACGGAACTACCGGGATGCCTTGCGTCTCCTTAGGTCGGACAATAGACCTCTGTTTGTTTGTGCAGCAGCTAAGTTCCTTGGCTGTATGTGGGCAACCAGGAGAAAGGCCCTAGAGAGAAGTATTGGAGAACGCAGGGCGTCAGACCCCAGCACTTAACTGGCTACGGGCATTAGGCACTATCCCCCACAGAACCCACATCACTTGCTGAGACGATGCATAAGCACTTTACTGTCCACAGCAGCTAGGTTAAACCCATTATGCAGCTTTAAAATATAAGGGCCTATAGGGCGAATATCCTGACATATGATTGGTAGGCATTTTATCTTTGGAACATATTTTAACTATTGTATTATCTTGATTGCTGTTTTTACGAATTTAACTTTTTACTCGAACAGCGTTTTTGTAAGACGACCCGTTTTTAATTTGATTATGGCAGGCAGGCTTTTTTTAAGACACAAACGTTGGACTCATCCTCATTTCTTGCCAATCTCAGCACTGGCAGCGTGCAACCCGAGCAGACACTGTACGAGGGACTGTATTTCGAATAATATCCAAACAGTATCTATGTTGCAAAGATCTAGGGGGCATATTAGCAAGACCCACGTTAAAATTATCGCAGTTTTAGCGGCAGGAAACTGCCGCTAAAACGGCGATAATGGGCTTGCTAATATGCGTTATAGAATTCCAATAGAAGCCCAGGTTAGATGTGCAGGGCATCTAACCTGGGCTTCTATTGAATTCCATAACGCATATTAGCAAGCCCATTATCGCCGTTTTAGCGGCAGTTTTCTGCCGCTAAGCGGCGATAATTTTAATGAGTTTCTTGCTAATATGCCCCCAAGTCTCCGCATCCGGAAGAAGCTATGTGTATCCCGTGATATGCGCCTCAAGAACTGTTTGTTTCCACCTGTTTTATTTTTTTAACAACATTTTATGCCTGTCTGTATCTCTGCTTTTATGACACAAGGTGTTGAAATAAAGTATTTTGATTGATTGGATCCCTGGTGCCACCCAGATAAGTGTCCCCTGTGCAAAGCCTGAATAGTAGGTGGCATAAAGTTGCCCTCTCCATCCTCTTCTTAATACAGGGCAACAAATTCCCCCATATATGAGTCTCCTGTATACATGCAATGGCCACCACATAACATCTCAAATAGGCCAACACACGTCTACGTTTATTAAATTGCTCAATTCCCCTGACATTCCATGTAATTATTTTCGTGATGGGGGAGCCATTGTTTCAAACGCCATCCTCTTGCCCGGTACCAGTCCTGGTCCATACACTCTCCCCCAGGAGCCCCACCGCAGTTGTCTTTGTACCATTCAACATGGGAGTAACCGAATTAAATCAAACCATTTCCAAACTAATGCATCTGAAACAATACCAACATCCCCCCTCCCCTTGGGCAGGTCCCCCAACCCTGACATCTTCCAAACAAAGAGATCCAAGAATTTTGGTTGCTGCCCCATTCCCCTCCCCAACCCAAAAGGTAATAAAACAAACATCCACATTTCCATGTTAACATTGTAGAATAAGCCAAATGCTACGCTAGTGGTTGGGCGACCGGTGGGGTGCGAGGCTGAGACCTCTAGCCCCACACACTGTGACAATCCTCTAAGGGGGAACTCCCAGGCAACAAACATAGTGTGTATAGAAGTGAAGTCTCAGATTAGCACACCCATTGTATCATCTTAACCTCGGGGGGGGGTACATAATTTATCCAATAATAAATTTACTGAATTGCATACTTATCTATCCCTTTTAGATGTGTCCATACAGCGTCTCTTCAGCTTCCCTCTCCTTCAGAGAGGCTCGGGCCCACCACCTGGTCTTGTGTGGTTTCATCCGAGTCCAGAGTAGTTTTTTACTCCCTCAACGTCCCATCCGGGCAGACTCGGACTCGACCCGGGCTTCCTCTACCTTGTTGGGGTCTCCGCCGCATCCATTGTTTCTTTCCTTGAATGTAGCCGTAAAGCTTCGTCACCTGAGACGTCCCAATCAAGGGCACCAGGCATGCGTCTGATTGTCCCTGAGAGTCCAACCAGTTACTGACTTCCGTCGGTGAGTTGAAAAACTAAGCCTTTCCTTTATATTCAGTGCGCATTTTTGCCGGGAAGAGGAGACTGCCCTTATAGTTGAGGGGCCTGATTCACAGAACTAACTTACGTCAAAAACGTAAAGTTAGTACCTTTTGGTATTCACAGAATACACTTACTCATTTTGGTATTCACAGAATACACTTACTCATTTGGTATTCACAGAATACACTTACTCATACTAACTTTATGTCCGCACTCGGGCCGGAGATTCCGGCCCGGTGGTGGAGATTCCGGCCGTTTGTGGAGATTCCGGCCCGGAGGTGGAGATTCCGGCCGTTTGTGGAGATTCCGGCTGGAGATTCCGGCCGTTTGTGGAGATTCCGGCCATTTGTGGAGATTCCGGCCGGTTGTGGAGATTCCGGCCGGTGGCGGAATCTCCACAAACGGCTGGAATCTCCACAAACGGCCGGAATCTCCACCTCGGGCCGGAATCTCCACAAATGGCCGGAATCTCCGGCCCGAGTGCGGACATAAAGTTAGTATGAGTAAGTGTATTCTGTGAATACCAAATGAGTAAGTGTATTCTGTGAATACCAAATGAGTAAGTGTATTCTGTGAATACAAAGGTACTAACTTTACGTTTTTGACGTAAGTTAGTTCTGTGAATCGGGCCCGAGGTCCCTAAGCTGTCGCTTGACTGCCAGAAACGATTTCGATGGTCTTGGATGCGTTGCGTGTCATCCTGGAATATTGCGATGGGATGCCCCTCGAAGCTCAGCGGTCCCCTGGTGTGAGTAGCCTGCAGGATAGTGTCACGGTCCCTGTGGTTGAAAAGTCAGGCAATCATGGCCTTGGGCAGTGTTCCAGGTCTCAGAGGGGGAGCCAGGGCCCTGTGCGCTCTTTGCACGCTGAAAAACGTAGAAAACCTCTTAGGGGCTAGCACTTTCACAATCGAGTCCTCTAGGAAGAGCTCCGCTGAGGGGCTCTCCGCCTTCTCTGGAAAACCCACAAAGCGTATGTTATTCCGGCGCGATCTTCCTTAGGAATCCTCGACCTGGTCGTCAAGTTGCACTAATTTTTTTAAGTGCCAGCACTGTGTCTTGAAGTCTTTTGACTTCCGTCTGGAGCGTGTCCACATTGTATTCCGTGGTGGTCACCCTCTTGGATACCCGGCGCAAATTAGTACGCAGAAAATTAACCTCAATAGCCAACGAGTCTATTCTATGTACCATATCGTCTCTTGTTGTCTGAATCGCCGCCAGTACATCCTGCAGCGTGGGGGTAGCCGCCCGGTCTCCGTCGCTTCCACATTCTTATCCCCCAGCATGTTCTCTTGTAGCCCAGGACCATTGGGTAGAGGTTTCGCGTAATTTACAATTTTGTTTGTTCACGCCGTCCGACCTCCCTTCTCCTTCACCATCTTGTACCAACCTCTGGAGATCTATTCAAGACACCACTGTGCCCGAGGTGGACTACTGTCCCAAATAAGTTTCTGGCCCTTACCTTAAGCCTCAGATGCTGCTCAGTGTGAATCTGGCAAGGTTTCTCCACGCTCGGAGGGGGCCTCCCCCAGCCAATCACATTGGGCCCAGTTCTCAGGGCGTATCTGTAATTGGTGGGTTAACACTTCTTAGGCCAGTTTAGAACTTTCCCCATTCATCCCCTCTGGCAGGGGAACATCCAGAGTTCCACACCTTTCAAGTCCTTACCCTGCCACCCAGATTCAGTTTACCGGCCGGAGGCCAGAGGCTGCGACTTTCCTCCTTTGTCTTCCTGTGTGGGCAATGTTGAGGCCTCCCTCTAGTATTCCGTCTGGGCGATTAAAACATTCTCCTCCCCTTTCTCAGCCTTCCCGGTCTCCTCCTGCAGCCCAACAGCAATCGTCACGCTTCCGGGCCAGACCGCCAGGACAGATCCCTCTAGTTTCTGGATCCGCTACCCAGTATCACTGCCGCAGCCCGCCTCTCCTGGCTCCTCAGGTTGGACTTGGAGCCTTCTCTGGCAAACGTTCGTTGGGTCAACAGTGTGACTCACCGGTAGCCCACCATTATGCCAGCCTCTATGTAAACATTGGATTCTTTGCCTCCTCCGAACATCCCGCTGTTCCAGAACTCCATACAAGAGCTTTAGGCCTCCCTCCCCGCAGCTCTCAAAATGGTGCAGCCGCCTGACCGGGCCTCAGCCGCTCCGGGGCTTGCTGCACTGTCTGGGCCATCGTCCACTGTTTTTTTTCAAGTGCAGACTAGACCCTGACGGTTCCAGATTATTTCCCCTTTATTTCGGATTGGTGCCGCTCTCGAAAACCTCAGGAAAAGGCCGAATGCAGCTTTTGTCAGCGGGAGCGCCGGCGGACGAGTCTACATGACCATGATGCTAGGCCACGCCTTAGTAGTCTTATCTCATGTGTGATTTATTTGGATTTGAATATTAAGTGAATTCTTGAACATCTGGAATGGTTGGTCTTGCCTTTTAATTTCATTATTGATTATTTTAACATTCCATGATATGGTTTTGATGAAAATCACTGGGTAGTTCCAAACATACCTTTGATCAGAAACAACAGGTTAAAGCTACAGCTGAAAGAAAGGAAAGGAAGAATGACTATCTTAGGGGTGATGCAACTGCTAGTGGGAGTCTGAGAGAGTATGTTAGTTCACCATCTGTGCATGTCTTTGTAAAGAAAACTAGGTGTTAGGATGTGTACTTGTTGCCTGGATGTGTGGTTGGGGGTCTTCATTTGAACAGGCTCTAAGTCTTGGCACATTAATCAGAATAATGTTACGTGCTTGAGGGATTAGTTTCCATATCTTGTGATATCAAGTCAAAAACATTTAGATCTTGTGGCCCGTCAAAGATTTTGATTTTATCATTGTAGGTAATTTTGTACTTGCATTTCTTACTTGCACTTCGAGACACAGTGCTGGCCCATTTTTCCTTAGAACCTCCTTCTGTTTATATCCCTTTGATGCTATGTGATGCACTTTATTTAAAATTGGATCCAATATGAAGCTGCTATTGCGTAGTATTTCAATATTTACAAATTGCATATGTATTTAAACTCGTTACGGTAGAGGACTTAATCACGGTACTGTAATTTGTTCTTTTGTCTTAATGATGAATATTTTTATCTTCCTTTTGCTTATTCAGTGCTATTGACTGCATTCATCTCCTTGTGGATATTTTATTTTGCTGCGTCAGGGAGATCTTAGAACTGGTTATGAAGGGTCATGATATCTTTATGATGGGCTAACTCAAATCTAAAACTGCTGTTGCTATATAGTTATAAATTCTGTTCTTCCGTGAACTTTGAAGTGATTTCACTGGAATTTTAATTTGTTTTAATATTCTATTCTATCTACGGTGGAAATGAACCGAGTTTGTATTTTAATGTGCTCATTATGTAATAATTGTGTGTATATTTTATGTGGACCTCATTGGAAATCCAAATTCTTAATAAATATATTGAATTGATACTTGCATGGGCATATAATGCCAAATCTGATGTTGTGGTTCTTTGAAGTGGGTCTCATATTGAGATTTTTTTGTTGCTAACCTCCCTGGCTAGGTAATGAGAGATGTATATTTGTTGGCTGCACAAGCTAATTTTTTTTCATTATTGTGTCTGCTTCTAGAATCCTACTGTTTTATGTATTACAGCTTAGAGCTTCTTTAAGTCACTGCCAGTGGGCCTCGCAAGTTAGCCTGTTGGATGTTTATGAGGAATTTTCTTTCTGATATCTATGAGTTTGAGCAGGAGGTGTGTTAGGAATGTGACCATATTGTTTTTTCTTTTCCTTCTTGTTTTATTTTAAACAATTATATTAGACTTTTCAGTAACATGCATTGTTGAAACCATTATATGACACAAAGATCGTTAAACAGAAGTGATACACATAATTAGCAGAAAATCATTAGAGGCGAATGCCAAGCACAGCACAAATGTACAGATGGCAAAGTTTTTAACAATAATCAACACAAGAGTAAAGGCCATCATGGAGCAGAGCAAATCTCAAAATCGATGTGACAGTGAACCCAAGATCAAGGCATGTCTGGACCCTCTTCTTTTCACTTGTGACCGACAACTGTGTGCAGTCAAATTCTGATGTCACAGTCTAAGAGACTATTCAAATAATTACAGCCACGTTAGCACCTAATTAATGCTCTGGGGCAACATAATTCCACTCTGTTGTTTTCATACATATATATGAATCCTTTTATTGTTTCGAAATTCCCCAAAAAGACGCAGTATTTATGTTCTCCTACAATGCTGTTTTATTCATTGAGTACAATGTGATTTTCTTCCTTAGCTCTCTCTATTTTAAATGCTGTACTGTGGGAAAGCGTAATGGTTTTAACTAATTATGCACTTTTCAAATAAATTTTAATTTTAATTTAGAGGTCATCCATTAGTCAATGAAGGATGTATGTATCCCTGCTTTGCATGCAGTGGTCTTGTGTTTTTTGTTTTGTAAACTAGGGTTAACAGGGTGGCATGCCAGAGGTGCTAGGAGCTACCGCCTCGGAAGAGTTGTCTTTGCAAGAAGGGGTGGCGAGGGAAGATGTAGCTCCAGAAAACCACATGTATGTTGTGGTATTGGCAGCTCTGGAGAGTGGGTAGTGGGCCCCTGGCGGGGGCCAAGCAAAGTGACAAGAGTGTGCCGGAGCTAGCATGTAGCCTGGGTGAGGGCGGTGCTACTGTAATACAGAGTTGTTTCTTTCCCTTCTTATATGCCATAGTCCCACATTGTTTTGTCTGCTTCCATTCTCCATATCTTCTTGGATGTGTTATCTACATCTACACTCTTGGTGGAAAAAATAAATAGTTACTTTTTTTACTTTAATATTAATGCACAAGTTACTTACTTGTGTAACGATATATCTGTAAGAGACATTAGTTAGTGATAGATTCCTTACCTTAGAATATCCCCAGGCGTCAGACTGGATCCGGAAAGTTTTTCGTCAGCAGTACCCCTGCGCGTCGGTAGGCGTCGTTGTACGGCTCCACGTACGTCGCTGGCGTTGTAGCCACCAAGATGACATCGTCGGAGCTACTTAGACGCGCCCACGCGCGCTGACGTCAGTTCTGTACACAACTTTTCCGCGCCAGGAGCGCAGAGCCATGCCAGAGACCGACTACTGGTGCAATAGAACTAGGGCCCTGAAAGGGATGACCTGAACCCTAGAGAACAGTTCGCAGAACGGGGAGGATGGGCGAGCGGTAAGGAATCTATCACTAACTAATGTCTCTTACAGATATATCGTTACACAAGTAAGTAACTTGTGCATCTGAAAGAGACAAGTTAGTGATATATTCCTTACCTTAGAATACATACCCAAGCAATACCAACCCCGGTGGTGGGTCTGCGAAGTGAGATTACACCAGAAAGTCACGGAGAACTGAACGGCCAAAGAAGCCGTCTCTCCGGACCTGACTGTCAAGGCAATAGTGCTTAGTGAAAGTATGCAACAAAGCCCAAGTGGCCGCCTGACAGATGTCTTGCAGGGGGACACCGCGTTCCAATGCTGTAGTAGCTGCTGTTGCCCTGGTAGAATGGGCGCGCAGCCCAACCGGAGGTTCCTTTTTAGCCAGAGAGTAACAGGCTTTAATGCACAAGACAACCCATTGTGAGATAGTTCTCTTGTGCACAGCCTGGCTTTTCTTGGCGCCCACGTAGCCAACAAAGAGCTGGTCATCCACCCGGAACTGCTGTGTGCGGTTGAGATAGAACGAAAGCGCACGTTTTGGGTCCAGACGGTGGAACCTCTCCTCTTCTCTTGAAGGGTGCGGAGGCGGAAAGAAAGTGGGCAGAGTCACAGTTTGCCCGAGATGAAAGGCAGAGACTACTTTTGGTAGAAAGGAGGGACGCGGTCGAAGCACAACGTTGTCCGGATGAATCACCAGGAAAGGAGGTTTACAGGAAAGAGCTTGGAGCTCACTCACCCGCCGAGCGGATGTGATGGCCACCAGGAAGACACTTTTCAAAGTCAATAACCGCAAAGGACAGTTATGAAGAGGCTCAAAGGGAGCGCATATTAAGTATGTGAGAACCAGGTTCAAGTCCCACTGAGGCATGACAAAAGGAACAGGAGGGAAAAGGTGAGTAATGCCTTTGAGAAATCTGTTAACAACAGGGGACTTGAAAAGAGAGGGCTGATCAGGCAGCCTAAGAAAGGCTGAAAGAGCAGAAAGGTAGCCCTTGATAGTACCCAGAGCAGAGCCCTGCTGGGCCAAAGAGAGAAGGAACAATAGGACCTCAGAAATAGGGGCAGCAAGAGGATCTACAGCTTTTGCTGTGCACCATGCCACAAATTTTTTTCCACCAACAGGCGTAAACCGTTTTAGTGGAGGGACTCCTGGCTGCTAGAATCACATTACAGACTTCAGGAGGCAAGTCAAATGGAATCAGCTGTCGCCGCTCAATCTCCACACAAGGAGGAGGAGGCTGGACAGGTTCGGGTGGAGGACCGTCCCCTGTTGCTGCGACAGGAGATCCTCCTGAAGAGGCAGTGGGATCGGGGGATCCACACTTATACTGAGTAGCTCGGGATACCAAACTCTTCGAGCCCTGTCCGGCGCCACAAGAATGACTTGGGCCCGCTTGCGTCTGATCTTCTTCAGCACTCTGGGTAGAAGTGGTATAGGCGGAAAGGCGTACAACAGACCGGAACTCCACTCGCGTCGAAAAGCGTCGCAGAGCGAGTGCCGCCTTGGAAACTCCAATGCGCAAAACTGCTGACATTGCGCGTTCTCTTCGGTGGCGGATAGATCTAACCAAGGCTCTCCCCACTGTTGAAAGAGACCTTGTGCCACCTCTGTGTGAAGACGCCATTCGTGATCCAACATGCACCTGCGGCTGAGGAAATGCCTTGACGTTCCAGCCACGTCCAGAGACGTAGAGCCTCCTGACATAGGGTCCACGACCCCACCCTGCCCTGCTTGTTGCAGTACCACATTGCGGTGGTGTTGTCCGTGAACACCTGCACTACTCTCCCCTTGACAGAGGAAAGGAATGCTTTCAGTGCAAGTAGGATCGCCCTGAGCTCCGAAAGGTTGATATGGAGCTTGGACTCCGCCGGACACCAGAGGCCTCTGATCTCCGCCTCTCCCATGTGTCTGCCCCATCCCAGGAGGGACGCGTCCGTCACCACTTTGTGCTCCGGTTGGGGAAGGGAGAGGGATCTGCCGCTGACCCAACGCTGGTTCGGGAGCCACCACTGCAAGTGTTGTGCAGTGCCCTCCGAGATCCGGATGTAGACGGACAGGTGTCCCTGATGCTGCGTCCACTGGAACTTCAGGTCCCACCGCAGAGCCCGCATGCATCAATTGGATTGAGGGATCAGCAAGATGCAGGATGCGATGAGGCCCAGCAGCCTCAGTGTGGTTTTGACCGAAACCCAGGACAAGGGCTTAAAGATCGGAATCATATCCTGAATGTCCCAGACTCGCATTTTGGGAGGAGAAACCCGAAATTGCGCTGGGTCCAGAACCGCTCCGATGAAGAGGAGCGTCTTAGGGGAAATCAGCATCCTGGACCTCTCCGTCCCGATGAAGCGATTGACATTCCGGAGGGCTAAGAGAGGACGCATACCTGTGTCCTTCTTTGGAAGCAAGAAGTAGTGGGAAATGACAACCATGACCCACTGTGGGCGTTGGAACGCGCTCGATGGCCCCAGTGGCCAAGAGGGCCGCAACTTCCTGCTGGAGAAGTTCGAAGTGAGCCCCCGACATGCGGTGGAACGGAGTAGGCATGGTTGGAGGGGTAGTCTCGAAGGGGAGGGAGGAGCCCTTTCGGACTATCTGCAGAACCCACTTGTCCGAAGTGACGGTGCACCAGTGGAGGAGGCGATGGTAAATCCTGCCGCCCACTGGCGTGAGGTGGGCCTGAAACACCGGACTAAGAAGGTTTGGAGGCTGTGGCGACCGGGGTCTTGGTGGACTGACCCGCCCACTGGCCCTGTGACCCACCGCAGGGGGACCCCCGTCCGTGGCTGCGCTGAGACTGCGCGTGGCGGAAAGGCCCAAGGACTAGGCCGATGCCCGGCAGTCCTTAAAGCGTGCCAACGTGCAATGCACTTTGTCACCAAGGAAGTGCGTGCCATCAAAAGGGCATGCCTAACAAGGTGGTCCTGACATCTCCCGAGAAGCCTTCTGAGCCAGGCTTAACAGCGGAGTGCCACTTTTGTGGAATTTGCCCAGGCGAGGGACTCAGCGGTGTGAAGGCCGCAACGGATAGTGAATTATGCCGCATCTCTCCCCTCGGTAATGGCTTGGGAAAGCACCGCCCGAGCCTCCGCCGGACAGTGAGGCAGCACCGACGCCACTGCGTCCCACACAGTGTGGGAACAGCGACCGCAGTCTAACTGGTGGAAGTGGAAGATCTGTTTGTCCAACTGCTCTAGTGGTTTGGAATCCCGATCCGGAGGTGCGGAAGGGAATGCGCTTGGAGAGGCAGAGGCCTGGACACCCAGACTCCCCGGCGTTGGGTGTTGAGTGAAGAAACTGGGGTCGCCCACAAGAGCCCCTGTGTTAGGTTTGGACCAGGCGTGTAAAGAAACGTCTGGAAGTGCGTCGTGAAAGGGGCAGTAGTGGCTCCACCGAGGAGGCGATTGTGTGCAACACTTCAGAGGAGATTGGTGCTGATAGGCACTGTCGGGAGCTCAAGGTGAAGAGCCCCGGCTGCCCCATGTAACACCACATAAAATATTCCAACCTCTTCCGTAGCCACCGAAGAAGGGGAACAGTTTACCAGAGAAAAATCCATATTGCCTGGATCCTCCCCAGTGTCATCCCCCTGATTCATCCTCACACTGAGCTGTGAGAGGGTCCTCAGACCCCTCCCAGTCTTTGCCGTCGTTATCCTCACACTGAGCTGTGAGAGGGTCCTCAGACCCCTCCCAGTCTTTGCCGTCGTCCGTGGGCTGTTTGAGAGGCCGAGAAGGATGAGGAGCCCGGGGAAAGGGATAAAATTGCCCCTCCCGGACTAGGAAGCGGTGGAGAAGAGGCCAATCTAGGCTCGATGTAGCCCGGCCGTGGAGGCAACGGCGCCGTGGCTGGAGCCATCGGCGGCGCCGAGGTGGAAGCCAGCGGCGGCTCCAAGGCCAGAGCCAGCGGCGGCGCCGAGGCCGGAGCCAGCGGCGGCGCCGCAGCCGGAGCCAGCGGTGGCGCCGAGGCTGGAGCCAGCGGCGGCACCGAGGCCGGAGCCAGCGGCGCTCCAGGGTATCTTGCCGGCATAGCCAGGGCCAAAGGTGGCGGCACGGGGGCAGAACCACCCAACGGGTTCACGGGGCTCGAAGGCACGCCGGAGGGACCCGATGGGGCAAACAAACGGCCCATGGCCGACAGGAAGACCTGTATTTCTTCCAGAGTCGCATGCGGGCCCTGGAAAGATGGGTAGGCCGCAGGCAACAACGGAGGCTCCATTGGAGCCGCGGGGGAGTGACCACCCGCCCCCTCCACCGTGTCCCGCGACCGGTGAGGGGTAGACGAAGAGCGACGTCGCTTCTTCGACTTCCTATGGTGCCGTGACTTACCTGTCCCCGATTCCGATGAACGATGGTGTCGGTTCCGCGACCGGTCCTCCGACCTCCCACCGGAGCGGGACCTTGATCGGCGCGGAACCGATTGCCGGGCCTCCAACAACTTTCGGGAATGCTCCCGCAAAGCTTTCAGCACCATGGCCCGACAATTGGGGCACGCCTCTGGGTCATGGGCGTGCCCCAAGCAGACGAGACACATGTCGTGCGGGTCCGCCACCGACATGTTCCGACGGCAGGTCTTACAGGGCTTAAACCCGGGCATCCCTACTGCACCAGGAGTCGGGTACTCGACAAAACAAGAGAAACAAGTTCTCAGAAACCAAGTTAAAATATTAACTAGGAGTACCGCTCTCTCTCGGATCTGCGCTTGCTGGAGCAGAAAAAGAAAGAACTGACATCAGCGCGCGTGGGCGCGTCTAAGTAGCTCCGACGACGTCATCTCGGCGGCTACAACGCCAGCGACGTACGTGGAGCCGTACGACGACGCCTACCGACGCGCAGGGGTACTGCTGACGAAAAACTTTCCGGATCCAGTCTGACGCCTGGGCTTATTCTAAGGTAAGGAATCTATCACTAACGTGTCTCTTTCAGATGTATATTTATTTATATTTTTAACTTAAATAATTTAATTTATCATTATTTCCTATGAGGTTTTATTTTAAGTCCCTTCGTATTATTTTCTATGCGAGAGTGGTGCACGGCCAGTGGTTGGCCATGTGCAGTGCTGGACTTACTGCAAAAGTGGAATTTACTATGTAAGTGGAAGTTACTACAAAAGAGCAGTTTGTGAATACAGAAAAGTAGTAAACTTACTCAAAAGTGTAAACTTACTCAAAGTGTAAGTTATCTTTGTAAATCAGGTCCTTTATCTTTATGTTTTTTTCTCTTGGCTGTCCAACTTCACTTCTATGCTGTGCAGTTTGTTGTTCATTATTTGACATGAATGATTTTAGTGATTTAGCCTCAGCCATGATACCAGCAAGTGTGGGCTTGCTGGCTTGTTTCATTGAAGAAAGCGGGTCACAGTTCACCCTCTTGTTTCCGGACTTTAAAGATTTTGCTATGCCTTTCCTTGCCACGTGCCTTTAATTTTGGGTGAGTAGAGATGTAGAATCCGGCCTTTTGTCCGCGCTTGGGGATACCATTTGCCACCTTGCAGTATATTATGCTCTTTGAGATGAACCAGTTTCATATACACTATCTGTTAGTTCCATGGTTTACATTTTGCTATCACTGTTCTGTTGCTATTTTTTGTAATGCTTCCATCGCGGTCTGCAGTGTACCACAACTGGATTTCAGAGCCCTATTATATTTTGCAGATGTTTTTGTTTTCTTTTTATGTTCTTCCTTTTTCAACTATAGCTTTTAGAATGACATGTTAAGCAATAATAACCTCTTATTGTTTTTATAGTATGTTGCCTCTTGTTTCATTTGCTGTTGCGGTTCAGTTATAGTAGCTATCAATCATGGTATACTTGGGCTAAGAGGCAATGACAGAGTCACAATGTTGCAATGTGTGCGGTGTTTCAATATTCTGAAGTCAGATAATCATGGAAAAGCTTGGCTGCTGGTCACTAGTGCAGCAAGATGGCAGAGCCCCTGAGCCTAGCAGCAAATTAGCATGCACTGCTGCACATCAACCAATCTCTAAGAGGTGGGTTTCCTTCTTTATTCGAGGAGAGTCACTTGTTTACTTCACATCCCACTTGTTTACATGTTTACCTCACGCTTCATTTGGCAATCTGGTAATCAGGCAAACTTTTGGTTATAATGATCCTCAAGACACGATCACTGCTAGCCACTGAGATAAAAGATAGTGGTGCCCAAAGGTCTGGAACGAGGTGGCCTTCACTGTGCAGCAGGTGAGCACTGAAAGGTGGGTTATGTTGAATTGTGTTAGCTCAAGACCTTTCCACAATCTGCACTCATACACTGGCTTCGGCTTATCACTAGGTAAAACCATGATAAGTGCATGGATCATCATATCGGTGGGCTTCACCTCTGCAGCTGTTCCCACCGGCTTGACCTCCTGTGTGGTGGCTGCCCTCTATGTTGGAGTTATGATTCCTATATTGTGGTCCCTGGATGTCACAGAGGGGTGAGAAATAATGCATAGGAGGGTCTCTGACCAAACAGGTAAAGCAACACAGTGTTGCACTGCAAGAGCATAATTGATGCCATTGTGCCCAAATCGGTGTGTTTCAGCTGATTGTTCAGTAATCATTATTGCAGAGACCCTATCATGAAATGAGGGGGTTTCATAAGCAACAACTTGGGCACATCTTGCAGAAAATGTGAGATAAAGCTGAGGGATCAAGATTATGAACCCAGACAGGATGGGAGAGGTACTCAAAGCTGGCCATCTTGCAGGTCAGCAAGACATACCTCCTTCCTTCTACTTCTTAACATTGGCATCTTAACATAGCTAACTTCTCATTAAACTGGAAAAATTGCACCATTTATTAGGAAGCCAAATATAGACCTGAAAAAACTCCAAATGTTCAGCCCTGTAACCAAACTGCTATTCCTCAATAACATAATCAAACAAGCACTGTCAAAACCATTAGGTCACACCCATGTAAGAGCTTTTGGCTTTGCCAATGTATTTCAGCCATGTTGTACACCAGTGTGGCTATTGTTCAGCATAGCTAAAAGTTAAAAGCATAAAAGAGAGTGGGTTACAGTGGCATGGCATAAAGTGGTGTGACGTAGAGTGGCATGGCTTAGAGTGTCATGGAGTGGTGTAGGGTAGCGTTGAGTGGAGTAGCGTAGGGCAGCATGGCGTAGAGTGGCGTAGAATGGCATGGAGTACAGTGACATGGTGTAGAGTATTATAGAGTGTCGTGGCATGAAGTGATGTGGAGGGAGTAGAGTGTCGGACAGTGGAACGGCACAGAGTGGAGTATGATGTCATAGAGTGAGTGGCATAGAGTGTTGTAAAGTGGAGAGGAGTAAAGCAGAGTGAAGTAAAGTAACATGGAGTGGCATAAAAATAGTTGTGTAGAGTGGAGTAGAGTGGCGTAGAGCAGAGTAGATTGTTGTAGAGTGGAGAAGCCTAGAGTGGAGTAATGTAGTACAGTGGAATGGCATTGAGTAGAGTAGAGTGTCATAATGTAGAGTGGCATAGAGAGGAATAGTAGAGTGGAGTAGTGTGCCCTAGAACAGAGTGGAGTAAAGTGACATGGAGCTGCATAGAGGGAGTTACGTAGAGCATTACAGGGTGGAGAAGAGTGGCGTAGAGTGGAGTAGAGTGTCAGGATTACTTTACTTTATTGCATGATTTGTTAAAACCCTTGCAATGGTCTGCAATAGCAGAAACTCATTACAATATATAAAACAAATGATTAGTAAAAGAGACCTTGCAATTCTATTAAAAAAACATAAGTCATTATGACATGTAAAACATTATTGCGATGCACTAACAGTGACATGCAGTAATTTGTGTCAATTAAAAAAGAAAACAGCAGTCACAAATAGGCAGTGTGGTTCAAGTCCTAGGCCGACTAGCCTATCGGCATCTCACATCCTCTAACTTTTTTAGGAAGCGATCCATAAACCTGACCAAGGCACAGTTAAGTGCAGTGTTCAAAGGGTCGAAGCAGGCCAGCACTGCTCCTCTGCAGGATCTAACGTCCTTTTCAATCCAACCCCTTCGCAATAAAGTTCTTCTCTCTTCTAAAAGATTAGGGCACAGGCATAGGACATGAATTATGTCTTCCCTATGATGGCCACAGAGCCGACACATTTCCTTAACCCCCTCTCTTTTCCATTTTGGGAGATGGCAGGTCATAGAAAACACCCCCATTCTCAGCCTCAGGAACTGGAGCTTAATACGTGAATTGAAAGTGGTCGTTAAATAGCTCTGAGGTTTCAGCTGTAAGTAGGTTCGTAGGGTCATCCATCCGTGGCTCCGTGCCAAGAGGCTGGCCCTGTCTTCTGCCGAAGAGAGTCATTTCGCGCTGAGTTTTGCTAGCCTCTTGAATTCATTTTGGCTTACATTTAG
Organism: Calotriton arnoldi; assembly: GCA_963921515.1. Taxonomy (NCBI): domain Eukaryota; kingdom Metazoa; phylum Chordata; class Amphibia; order Caudata; family Salamandridae; genus Calotriton; species Calotriton arnoldi. The sequence goes on from CAWUFW010004271.1 coordinate 1,524,413, forward strand.
GACCCAGAGGTTGCTCAGACCTAGAGAGCTAAGGCCGCAGGATAGGTAGTGGTGCCCCGCTGGCCATCGACTTGTATTGAGCTGGGTCCATTGATAGTGGGCCAGACTGCCTTCCTTACCCGCCCTGAGCTTATGGCAGCTTATTAAGAAAGTCGCCATACGGCCCAATGACTGCCTGCAGATGCCAAATTCCAACCTGATTTGTGCCGGTGACGTGTAGGAGGGTAGCTGGAAGATTGTTCTATAGATTTTTGCGACTGATTTATCCAGTTGCCCGCTATCATGCCCTTTCAGAACCTCGCACCCATAAGTGAGGGTAGGGATGACCTTTGCCTGGGCCGCCTGGAGGGTTGGGGTGAATGTAGGCCCATTTAATTTTTTGTGGATGGAGCTAAATGCGAAAGACAACGCAATTCCTTTCTTTTTTAGCTCTCCCAGCTGGTTTGCGTATCTGCCGTTGTTATTAAAGAAGACACCCAGATACTTGTGGCATCTGGTTGCTTTAATTCTTTCCTGATTTAAGAACCATGCCGGATTTTTGGGTCCAGATGAACGGACCGCAAGGATTTTGGTTTTCTTATTGTTTATCTATAGCCCATTCCTGTTGGAATATATGGCAGTCGCATCCAGGAGGCGTTGTAAGCCTATCTTAGTATGACTAAGAAGGACCAAGTCATCGGCATACAGTAGATTGGATAGGCGGAGGCTGCCCAGTTAGGGTGGATGCGAATTGACTAGATCGAGGGCTGCTGAAAGATCAGACAGGAATAGATTGAAAAGCGTAGGAGCAAGGACACACCCCTGCTTAAGGCCTTGCGTTGTTGGAATTGGTCGTGATAGTCATGAGCCGTCCCCGATTTTAATCCTGACCCATGTTTCGTAGTGCAGGAGCTGCTCTACAACAAGGACTTTCTGCTTATGACAGTGGCTGCAAATAACAAGAGGCACAGGAATGCCTTCCTTGATAAAACAGGTTGGTTTCAGTCCACGACTAATGGTCAGTAGGTATTTCCATATTGACACTAATCCTCATGACCTGTGGCGATAGGTTCAAATCCACAATACTGCAAGGCAATGTTATTCCACAGTCATCAGCCCAGCACTCTCCTGTGCAGATATAGAGTTCTGGACACTGTTGGATGAGAAGGGGCCGCCCTGGCCGCAGGCTTCAGCCTTCCGCCTGGATGGGCGCTGAAAAGCGGAGTTGTTTGCCACCCAGTAGGAGCAGCTAAACCAGTGCACCGGATTCCTCTTCATTGTAGTTTTTTGATGGCCTGGCAGGTTTCGGGACCAGGCGTACAGCCTGCTGCGTTCCTTGGACGCCGAGCCCGCTCCCATGGCTTTCTCCGCCTTCGTCTCACTGAACGTGCTCTCACAGCGTCAAAGCATAACTCATGAACGACCGATAAGTCCACGAACGAAATCCACCTCATAGGCTTCCAAAGAAAATGGACTGTATGGAGTGTCGTAGAGTAGAGTTCAATGGAGTAGAGTGTCACAGAGTGGAGTACCGGGGAGTGTGATGCCGCAGAGTGAAGTAGAGTGACTAAGAATGAAGTAGCATAGAGCACAGTGGTGCAGAGTAGATTGGCGTAGAGTGCATTGGTTTTGAGTAAAGTGGTGTAGAGTGCATTGATGTAGAGTGCAGTGGTTTAGAGCAGAGTGCAGTGGCATAGAGTAGAGTGGTGAAGAACAGAGTGGCGCAGAGTGGAGTGGTGCAGTGTGGATTGCAGTGGCACAAAGTGCAGTATCATAGAGTGCAGTGTAGTTTGAAAAGAGTGTGCAGAGTAGAGTGGCATTGAGCTTAGTGGAGTAGAGTGCATTGGTGTGCAGCGCAGTAGAGCCACATAGAGTTGAGTGGTGCAGAGTAGCGTGCAGTGGTGCAGAGATGAGTGGTGTAGTGTTCAATGGCAGAGAGTGCAGTGTTGCAGAGTGTAGTCGTGTAGAGCAGAGTGGCGTAGAGTGCATTGGCACTGAGTGCAGTGGCATGGAGTGGTGCAGAGTAGAGCAGTGTGGCTTAAAGAACAGTGGTGTAGACCACAGTTGTGCAGAGTAGAATAGAGTGGCATACAGTGCAGTGGCATAGAATTCAGTGGTGTAGAGTCCAGTGGAGCAGACTGGCGTAGGCTGCAGTGATGAAGAGTACATTGGTTTTGACTAAAGTGGCATAGAGGGCAGTGATTTAGAGTAGAGTGGCATTGAGTGCAGATGCGTAGAGTAGAGTGGTGCAGAGTAGAATGACGCAGAGTGGAGTGGTGCAGCATAGAGTGGAGTGGCACAGCAGATAGTGAAGTGGCACAGAGTGGAGTGCAGAGCCGTAGATTGCATTGGCATAGAGTGGAGTGGCATAGGGCAGAATGTTTCAGAGAAGAGTGAAGTGGCGTGGAGTGGTGCAGGGTAGAGTGGAGTGGTGCATGGTAGAGTGTAGTGGCATAGAATACAGTGGCATAGAGTGCAGTGGTATACAGTAGAGTGGCATAGAGTCCAGTGGCGCAGAGTAGATAAAAGTGGCATAGAGTGGATTGACATAGAGTGCAGTGGTGTAGAGTGCAGTGATGCAGATTATAATGATGTAGAATGCAGTGGAGTAGCATAGTGGTGCACATTAGAGTGCAGTGGCATAGAGTGCAGTGGTATGGAGTTCAGTAATGCAGAGTAGATTGGAGTAGAGTTCAGCGGCAGAGAGTGCATTGTTGCAAAGTAAAGGGTCATAGAGTGCAGTGGTGTAGAGTGGCATAGAGAGCAGTGGCATAGAGTGCAGTGGTGTAAAGTAGAATAGATTTGCATAGAATGCAGTAGCGTAGAGTACAGTGGTGCAGAGTAGAATAGAGTGGCAAAGATTGGAGAGGGGCAGGGTAGATAAGAGTGGAACAGGGTAGAGTGTAGTAGCGCAGGATTGAGTGTAGTGGCATCAAGTGCAGTGGCATTGAGTAGATTGTTTCAGAGTAGAATGAAGTGGTGTAGAGGGGAGTGGTGCAGGGTAGTGTGCAGTGGCCTAGAGTAGAGTGGCATAGAGTGCAGTGGCATAGTATGGAGTGCTGTAGAGTGCAGTGTCATAGAGTGCATTGGTGCAGAGTAAATTAGAGTGGTGCAGAGTACTATGACATGGAGTGCAGTAGTACACAGTAGACTGGAGTAGAGTTCGGAGTAGAGTTCAGAGTAGAGAGTAGTGTTGTAAAGTGCAGTGGTGTACAGTAGAGTGAATTGGCATTGAGTGCATTGGTGCAGAATAGAGTGGTGTAGAGTAGAGTGGCATAGAGCGCAGGGGTGTAGAGTACAGTGGTGCAGAGTAGAATAGAGTGACATAGAGTGCAGTGGTGCAGAGTGGATTGGCATAGAGAGCATTGGTTTTGAGTAAAGGAGTGTAGGGTGCATTGGCATACAGTGCAGTGATCTAGAGTGCGGTGGTTAGTGTAGAGTGGCATAGAGTGCAGTGGTGTAGTGTAGAGTTGTGCAGAGCAGAGTGGCATAGAGTGGAGTGGTGCAGCGTAGTTTGCATTGACGTAGGGTGCAGTGGTGTAGAGTAGAGTGGCGCCGACTGGAGCAGAGTGGAGTGGCACAAAGTGGAGTACAGTGGCGTACAGTGCAGGGCGTAGTGTGCAGTGACATAGAGTACATTGTTTCAGAGTAGAGTGAAGTGGTGTAGAGTGGAGTGGCAGAGGTGAGTGGCGTAGAGTACTGTGGTGCAGAGTGTAGTGGTCCAGAGTAGATTACAGTGGTGTAGGATGCACTGGCATAGAGTAGAGTAGAATAGAGTGCAGTGGAATAGAGTGCAGTGCGGCAGAGTGGAGTGGCATAGAGTGGAGTGGTGCAGAGTAGAGTGAAGTGGTCTAGACTGGAGTGGTGTAGAGTGGCGAAGAGTGCATTAGTGCAGAGTAGAGTAGAGAGGCATAGAGTGGAGTGGCGAAGAGAAGAGTGGCATAGAGTGGAGTAGTAGAGAGTGGAATTGCAGAGAGTTGAATGGCACAAAGTAGAGTGCAGTGACGTGGAAAGGTGCAGAGAAGAGTGGCATGGTGTAAAGTGGAGTATGCATGATGTGGCAGCACACTGCCATTACAGACAACACATCTTCAATTGAAATGACCATTACATTTGCACAGACATACAGATTTACTGATAAAAGTATACAGCACAAAAACAATAATGTGTGGAAATGTCATCACCTAGAGTATTGATTTTGTTTTGATTGAATTAAAATATTTGTTTTTAACACACTTCAGAATTACAAAAAATGTGCTTCATTTGTGCTTTCCTAATTCTGATATATTCTTAAATATCGTTACAGTTCATTTACAGACATTTAAGTTTCATTGTGTGCAAGAAGAAAATAACATAGTAGAGCCTACCCTCAGTAGCCAGCATGATTGTCACATAAATCATCTCACTTTGAAGTCAGAGAAAGGTAAACACCAAGCTTCATGGAAGACAGAGCCTGACATTTGAACTCTAACTTTGAATGCACAGTAAAAAGGTTAGAACAAGATTTAAAGCCCTGTTTAAAGAAATCGAGCACTGGTGGAAGGATAGAGTAAACAAGGATTTTCATCTACTGGAGGGACGAACTCAAGCTGGACAGCAAATAGAAACCAAACAAATGTGAGCAAATAGAAATCAAACAAATGTGAGTTACAAACCACAAAGCCAATGGTAAGCAATGGACGGAATGTAAGTAAATCCACCTTCAATTTCAGCAGTCCATCGTGTTTGTAGAAAATTCTACATTCTTCTTTCATCCATCCAGAAGATTCAAATCACAACTTCTTGTAAGAATGATCAAATGTTATTGTGCAAATTCATTGTTTTCTTTAAAAAACGTTTCATAATGATTTAGCCAGTCCAGCTAACACGTTTTGTCTATCATTAATATTTCATCAGTGATAAAACTGCAGAAGAAATCGTCATCCATACAAGTCTTCTAATAAACACTGTCATGTATCATCATTTTATCTTTATCCTGGAAAAAGTAGAACATGGCACATGCTATTTCAAACGGCAGTCTTCTTTCTCTGGACAGAAAGGGGGACTTTTAGGTTTTCATGTAGCACCACCAAACTAAGTAATAAACTAGTGTGAATGCTTTTTAACCTCATAGTGTGTTTTCCAAAAACACCTCCTGCGGCGGTGGAAATAACCAATCCTGTTGTTCACATGGTTATCTCAGCAAATCTTGTTAGCAAGAAACACACAGCACTTCTAAGTGGATGTAAAAAACTTTTAATAAAGTATTTTCATGTTTTACATATTATAACGACTGATTCTACATTAATAATAATAATGCATACTGAAAACCCTTTTAAAACCATAAACCCAATAACATTTTAGTTTGGGGGTGCCTGAGCGGGAGGCTGCATGATTGCCACACCCATGTGAGGCTCACCCAGCCAATGAATGGAACTAGCATAAATCGGTAGATAGAGTGCCCATCAAGTAAAAAGGAGGGCACACTTCACATCAGAAAAGTACCTGGAGCAGAGAGTTGTCATTTGCTGGGACCCTAGAGTGCCCCTGAGGGCAGCTATAGTGGGTGCCAGAAATGTATGTGCCCTAGTGTATCACATGTTATCTTGTGCGACAAATATCTCGCAAGTTCCTATCAGCTATAATTTGTGCTAGTTGTCTTTCAGCAAGCAGGTGGGGATATCTAGTCTTGCTTGATCTCTCCATAATTGTGTCTAAGATTACATTGAATTCTCCTCCTCAGATAACAGTCCTTGGGTTATAGTTATACTGCATTACTTTGAGGCACAAGTACTGGAAAAAATGGAACTCCCTGTATTGGGGTAATACATACCCACAGATGATTGTGATCTTCTTAGTTTTCATCATCATATGCAATATGACATATCTAGCTTCAAGATCTGTGACCTTCTGCAGTAGGCATCTGGGGACCCCTTCCTGAATTATGATAATTGTGCCTTGTGCATTTGATTAGTAGGATGCAGTGTATTTTTTATCCACCGATTTGGCCCTGAAGTATGATTCATTCGAGCAAAAGAGCAAGGAGATTGCATCTATGCGAGAACACAATCTTGGCACCAGTTAGGTATGGCAGAATGGAATGTTTCACAAAGTCTCAGAGAGTTTTGTTAGAGGTTTCTTCATTCAACATGGAATCTGGTGCTGTGTTCATCTGGATCTGAGATTTGCAACCTGGGTGCAGCTTCTCTCTCATTCAATGACCACTTCAAGAAACTTTTATAGTATCAACCACTAGTCTTATCTCACCTGAGGAATTTTTGACATATCGATATACATCAGTATGTTAGTCTTAAGAAGTATTAGTATAAACAAAAACGTCAATTTAGACTACATTGTTTATGTTATTGTTGTTATCTGGCCTTGAAATATAGATAACAAGGTGCTTGTCTTATACTGATGATGCATTAGTTGTTTTTATCTTTGTCATTGTCTGAATGATTTGACACCTTCACAAGTTCCTAGAAAGACAATGGCATGTGTTATCTAGGTCAGAGGTAGACAGGCCAATGATCAGGCAGACAAAAGTACATCAATTCTGTAAAAGCATCTAATCATATGTGTGATCTTTCACTCTTGTTTACTTTCAGTGTTCACTTCCTGACCTTGAGACAGAGATAACAGGGAACTTGTATCAGTCTTATGTGACCTTAGGTATTTGCAAAGTCATTGTGTAGATAAATTGACACTTTCAAGAGTTCTGTGAACGATAATGATATGCATTTTTTGGGCTACTGGTAAACAAGCTGGACAGGCTAACTAAAATGGAGACTGCACTTAAAATGGAACCTCTCCTGTATGTGTTTTAGAACCTGAAACTAAAAGACAGAAGGCTAAAAACAAGTGATAAAATAGATAAAATAATAGAATTCCAAAGGGAAACAGTCATAACATCCATGACATTCCTGGAATAATTTCAAAATTAAGTAATTGCTACGTGTTGTTTTTGCAGGATCTGGCTTATCAAAATCTCATGACTCATTCATTACACATTTACAGAATAAAAGCACATGCAAGAAACGTGCATTTGAGGACAATAGCAATTCATCAACTTTTTACATTTTCAATAACATGTTGTGGTATCTTAGCAATGTCGACTATTGTGGGATCTTTGGTTACAGAACCTAGCTTGTGAAGGTTCTGTAACCAAGGGTTTGCTCTGGCATTGGAGTCTAGCTGGATTAGCAGCTGGAGGCTTTTCCCGACGTCTCTTCGGTTGGGGTTTCTGTATCTTGAAGAACCTAATAAAGATCTTCAACTATATGATCTGTTTCCGTGCTTTTGCAACTTAACATTTGGCGATGAGCGATCGAGCGATCCGGACCAAAACAAGGAAAGTCACACCTCTTCACCGACACGAACAAGACAGAAAAAACGAATACAACAAAAGACACGGAGAGAAGACACAGATGTAACCGGAAACCTCAACGCGAAAGAGAAGAGCAACGTAGCACTTCGTTTTCAACTTTCAACTACAGCGTCTACTACGGTAAAGGTACGTTCAAAACCTTACCGTTAGTTATAACCGTCAGTGCACCGCTCGAGCTCTCCATTGTCCCCGCGCCCCTCACACATACGTCATCTAAGCTGATCTGCGGTTCATCTCAACATCGCACGCCGCGATGCAACGCCCGTGACGTGAAACAACGTGAAACGACTTGAAACGTCATTCGCATGCTGCCATTTTTTTTTTCCACTCTTAACAACACCGAGACCTGAGCACATTATCGAGTGCTGGTCTTACCAGATTATTTTATGTGCAACTGTGGGGGCTCCTCAACGCTAAGATCTCCAGCACACTATCGAGTCCTGATCTCACCAAAATAATTTCACAAGAGCGTGAAGATCATCAACCCTACTCGTCTAAGAGATGGTCTGTAACCAGTGAAGTATTTTTTTTATTTTGAGCTGGTCGTGCTGACTTAACTTTTCACCACAACGATATTACTGCTGGATTATTGCATACGCTACATAATAAGAATTGTACAACAAAACTATATTAACAATATGTAACTCATTTTCTTTTTCAGGTTCACCATTAACTTTTAACTTGCTGCAGTTTTAACATTCCCAAGAACTGTTACAATTGTGTAATAATGCAAAACGTAACTGCTCCTCCATTTTGTCTCACCTCTCCTGGTGATCCACCTATACAATGGATCAAGTGGAAAAAGGTTTTTGCTCACTATGCTAAAGTTTGTGGTGCCTCTCTCAGCGCAGAGAGGAAAATGTCCTTGTTAATGCATTGTCTAGGCTCCGAAGGGCAAGAGGTATTTGAACATCTTCCTGATTTATTTGGAGATGAGGTTGCTAAACTCAATGAGTATGAGATTTGTTTAAAAAAACTTGACCGTCATTATCTTCCCAAAATGAGCACAGTCCTAGAACGTTACCATTTTGGTAAGAGAATGCAACGTCAAGGTGAGAGCATTGAACAATATATTACTGAGTTACGCAAGCTAGCATCAACTTGTGGTTTTAACAACTCCTTAGATGAACGTCTAAGGGACCAATTCATGTTGGGTTGTTCAATAGAGAAAGCCAAAGAAGCAATGTGGGAGAAGGATAATCCTTCTTTACATGAGGTCTTAACCATGGCCAAAACACAAGAACATTCCAAAGCTTGTGTTGATGTGATTCGCAAGGATTTAGTACTAACAACAAAGACTGAGAGTGTTTCAGTGAAAGTTGTAACTGAAAATAAGGGTACTCAAGGGAGAAGTGATGCAGATAACAAGTCAACTCGGACTTTTCTGGGCAAATGTTATCGCTGTGGGGAGATCGGTCGCTCGGCCAATAATAAAATCTGTCCCGGGTGGAAAGCAACATATAAGAAATGTGGGAGGAAAGGTCATGTTACCAAATGTTGTAGGTCTACTGCCAAAAAGTGAGAGAAGTGGATTGTGACATTGACTTAGTAGAGGAGGTGGTTGTTCTTCATAGTAAGGCAAGAGGTTTAGAAGGCCCATTTGAAACAGTATGGGTTAATGGTGAAGCAGTTAAAATGTTGTTTGACTCAGGGGCAAAAATTACATTGATTCCTTGCACATTTTATGAGGACAAGTTGAAAGACAAAGTTAAACTCATCAAACCTGACAGCAAGCCTCGTGGATATGGTGGGAAACCAATAAAGCTGGTGGGATACCTTTGGGGTACAGTAGAATTCAAAGATTGTATGATACCTGGTAAAATATATGTATCTGTAAAGGGTGATTCCTTAATAAGTTGGGTACATCAACATGATCTTTATGTATTTCTTGACCCAAATGCCAGTCCCTCAGTGTGTGTGAAAGAGGTTCCATCAGTTGGCAGTGTCAAGTGTGGATGTGATGATGTGTTGGATGAATTTCCGGACGTTTTTCGTGATGAACTGGGGTGCTTGAGAAATTATGTACATGAGATTAAGCTTAAAGCCAACGTGCAGCCAAAGGTGGCCAAGGTCAGGAATGTGCCACTGGCAGTTAAAGATAGTTTGAAGATAGACTTGGACAAGTTGATTGCTGGAGGGATAATCAAAGAGGTGGAAGCATCAGAATGGTTGGCTCCGGTCGTTATAGCCCGTAAGGCCAATGGAGATGCAAGATTATGCATTGACCTGAGAGAATTAAATAAGGCTGTCATTGTAGATCACTTTCCTCTCCCTAACATCAGTGAAATGTTATGTTTGCTTAATGGTGCGAAGCACTTTTCTTCCTTAGACCTCAGTTCAGCATATCACCAAATCATGTTGACTGACTCCTCACAAGATCTGATATCATTTGTCACCCCTTATGGAACATTCACATTTCTGAGGATGCCCTTTGGGCTCATTTCAGCGGCTTCCGTGTTCCAAAGGGCTATGGAACGAGTGTTGAAGGGTGTGAGCGGGGTGAAGGTTTATCAAGATGATATTTTGGTGTCAGGGTCCAATGTAGGAGAACACAATGAAAGGCTACGTGAAGTACTTAGAAGGCTACAAGAGGCAGGACTTACCCTAAAGCGAGGAAAGTGCAAATTCAATGTACACGAAATAGAGTACTTAGGTCATCTTATTACTGCTTCAGGTATTAGGCCTAAGAAAGGATTGGCAGACACTATTAAAAATCTTTCCTCTCCACAGTACAAAGAGGAACTGGTAAAATCTTTAGGAATGGCGGAATTTTACAATAAGTTTGTTCCGAAATTCGCTGATAGAACTGTTTTGCTTAGGTCTCTTTTAAAGAAAGGTGTAGATTTCTCGTGGTCTCACGGCTGTGAAAAAGAATTCATGGATGTCAAGCTAGGATTGGAAGATGCCTCTGATCTAGGAAGCTTTGATGCCAATAATGACCTCCTTATAATGACGGATGCCTGCTCCAAAGGGTTGGGGGCTGTTTTGTTACAGAGGTCTGAAGGAGTTTATAGGACCATTTTATTTTTTTCTCGTGGACTTAGAAGTGCGGAACTCAGTTACTCAGTTATAGAAAAAGAAGCCCTTGGGATCTTTTGGGCTGTCAGGAAGTTGAGGAAGTTTCTGTGGGGCCGTAAATTTGAAATTAAAATGGACCATAAACCTCTCAAAGAAGTGTTTGTAAAGAAAGGACTTGATCAGATTTCTAGCGGCATCAGAAGATGAGTAGTTGCTCTCCAAGAATTTGAATTTACGCTCACGCATGTACCTGGAGCTAGCAATTTGCAAGCTGATTGTCTTTCTAGGTTACAAAATACAGAAGTTTCGAATGATATCTGAGAAGGAGAAGATTTTGGGGGAGAAGATTTTGAAGAAGAGGTGAAGGTTTGTGTTGTCACTGAGGGCATTGTACAAGAGGAAGAATGGAAAAGAATGCTACAAGAAGATAAAGGTTTGCAATATGTGGTGAAGAGGGTCTTGGAAGGTTGGTCAAACAGAAATAAGAATGATCATCATGCTGTGGGATATTGGGAGGTGTGCAATGAATTGTCTGTGACTGATGGTGTTTTGTTAAGAGGTATCAAACTTATTCCGCCACTGTGCTTGCGAGAGAGACTAGTCACGAGTGCCCATGCCAGTCACATGGGGATATCTAAGACGAAAGAGAGAATCAGAGAGGGTTATTGGTGGCCCTCCATAGACTTGATGATCGAAAGAGAAGTGCGTGACTGTATTGAATGTGCCCATAGTGACAAAGTTTTGAAATGCAGAAACCAACTTATGACGATTAGAGAGCAACCTTCTGGTCCATGGATTGATATTGCTTTAGATATACTTGGACCTGTAAAGATAGGTTCTCAAGACCGTTATGTCTTGGTATGAATCGACATGTATTTTCGGTGGCCTGAGATCAAGGTAGTGAATTCCATCGAGTCTAGGGATGTTATGTTTCTTGGATGAGTTATTTGAAAGGGAAGGGTTCCCTTCGAGTATTCTCACTGATAATGGGGTACAGCTGACTTCTGTGATGGTGGAGGAGTTCGTGAGTACTAGGGGAATAAAGCATAAAAGGGCTGCTCTCTACCATCCAGAGGCCAATGGAGTCGTGGAACGCTTTATTAAAGTGTTGCAGGAATGTCTACAACAACCTGTGATGTGTGGTGTAAATTGGGAGGAAGGTATGAAGAAAAAAGTGAGAGAGTACAGGCTCACTCCTCATTCCACTATGGGTGTGTCACCTTTCAGGTTGTTTAAAGGGGGGTTACCCAGTTCTGAAGTTTTCCCGGCTTGGGTGATTGAAAAGAGAGCGCTTGTTGATGAAAATATTTCTTACGTTGGTGGGTGGAAACAAAAGGAACAAGAGAGGAAATTGAAAAGTAAGTTGTCCTATGACAAACGCAAAGCTGTTAAGAAAACACATGTGCAGGTGGGGGACTGGGTAAAGGTTAAATCTCCTAGGAAAGATGGGAGACTGTCTAAGTTTGTTCAACCGTGTAAAATAATAAAGATGTTTAAGAATGCAGTCAAGACAAGTGACAACAAGATTTGGAATCTCAACAGGGTTGCCAAGTGCAGTTCATCTTCAAGAGGTGTCTCACCGTCAAGTGAGTTGGGTGAAGAATTGAACTGTCGCCCTGAATGTGTGCACAAGCGCCCGGCTCGCTTGAGTGACTATGTTTGTTGAGGTGACATTTTGTAACTTTACCAATGAGTTTTGTACATCGTTATTCATCGTTTTTGCTTCTTTCCTTTGTTTTCTTTGCTTTTTCTGTTCAATTGTTATATAAGTAAGGGAGGAAATGTGGTATCTTAGCAATGTCGATTATTGTGGTATCTTTGGTTACAGAACCTAGCTTGTGAAGGTTCTGCAACCAAGGGTTGCTGTGGCATTGGAGTCTAGCTGGATTAGCAGCTTGAGGCTTTTCCCGTTATCTCTGCGGTTGGGGTTTCTGTATCTTGAAGAACCTAATAAAGATCTTCAACTATATAATCTGTTTCCCTGCTTTTGCAACTTAACACATGTCTTCAAACTGAAAGGAAAAAGGGGTCTCTGCACTGGAAGACATGGTCTTTATAATAGCACTAGTACAAAATCCATGAAAAATATTACCATTATTGCCCAGTCTTGTAAGATCATACCTATCTGGGTTTATTCCTGGTAAGTCCACATCCCACAACTTCTGACCATTATTTGCTCTTCAGCCTTAAATACACCCTGGAATAAGAGCAGTAACAGTCTTACTGTACCTGCCAAAAGCTTTCGACTCTCTTGAATGGCCATACCTCTTCTGCGTACTGGGCTGATGGGGCCTCAGTGGAAGATTCATGAAATGTGTAAAATTCCTCTATAGGGAACCGTCAGCACAAATCAGACAAAATGAAATAACATCAGATCCAATGATGATAACTAGAGGAATACATCAGAATTACCCACTGTCACTCATTCTATTCGATATTATGATGGAGCCACTGGCTGCCAGACTCCGCCAACATCACACAGAGAGACAAGCATACCTCTCCGCCAGATGCCTTATAATATTACTATATGCTGATGATGTTATACTGCATGCAAGGCAACAGGATGTAAATGTCATGCCCCTGAAAAGAGAACTTGAAAGATTTATCTGCTCAGAGGTATCCCTATAAACTGGGATAAATTAATAATCTTCCTTCTCAGTCCATCCACTCCGATTTTGAATACCTGCTACAATGGGAACAATCCTTCTTAAAATATCTAGGTAACTGGGTGAGCTGGAGCATTAAGGAGAAAATATAGGAGGACTATGGGTCAGCTCTATAGAAAATGAAACAAGACGTAGGTTGATGGATCAAGATGAAATTGTCTAAGGCCGAGCAGTTAGCCCTAGCTAGAAATGATATTGCCGCCCTGGCTCCTGTATCTATTTAATAACATTCGTATCTGTCTGAATAAAAAGTTTTGCATGCAGCTATGGTCAAGCTTGCCCACCTAGCATGGGCATACAAGCACCCTAGTTTGAAAAGGGAAACTCTGACACTCCCTTTTAAACAGGGAGGCCTGACTGTGCGAGACTTTGAACTATACTACTTATGTGCCCAAGCACAGTATATACAATACTGACATTTCTCAATACTGTTCCAGCCCCACGACACAGTAGAACTTGATAATGCTAAACCAAGGCTGAAGACATTAATTCGCTCCCCTATCAGTCTCCGACAACTGAAATAGATCCAGCAAGTTACTGGGTGTGGGCTTGTGACAGCCTTAAAAACTATGCAGGTTACACATATTGTATTCTACAATCTGCTGTTGGATTTTAACCCGAGCCTTCCACAGACGTGATCACTAGGCAAGCACACAGCAAAACCCATTGAATCTAAATTGTATGGTAGAGCCATTAACCAGAGAGACCTTTAGGCTGGTAAGCACAATACTGGAGCATGCCCATCACATGACAATAGGCGCTTTTCTACATTATAGGCTAAGAACAGCAGCAGGCAAAGATAATGCATGATTTCCAGCTCCACTGAAGGTGTTTTGTGCCTTAGAAAGTGTTATAGCATCAGCCTCTTCTAACAAAATTATGCCTCATATATACAAAATGATGCAGGAGGAAGCCCCAGTTGTAGAGTCCCTTGAATTATAAGTCGAACAATGGAGGGTTGGGTTATTGCCTCTTTATTGCTAGTCCTTCCCTGTACACTGCGCTCTTTATCCCCTCATCCCTCCAGTGCATTACACATCTCAGCAGCCTGACTCCTCCTACCTCTGATGTGGTTCCTGTTTCAGTAGGAAGTAGAGGAGTCGTCTTCCCCAGGGTCCCATCGCTGACCTCACACCTCTCCCCCAATTTAAATACCAAGTTAGTCTTATGCATCACTACTAGATCTCTTCAATCAGTCTGTTTGGGCAATGTATCTGACGTTCAGACCTTGAGGACTTCACTGGTGGGCTCACTGACTCATTTGGTTACATTCTTACTTGTTCCTTGCAGGCGGGCTCAGGGTCATTCAGGGTGGAGTCAGGGTGAGTAGATAGTAATCCTGATGACTGCCGTGCCCACTTGAAATGTGACACATCAAGTGTGATTGTTTTGCCTGGCCTTGTGGTTGTGATCATGGTTCCTTTCCTCTCCCTTATTTGTAGGGGCTCAGTATCAAAAGGAGGGTCAGCCTTCTGCCACTGTCTCTGTCTGATCAACACCCAGTCTCCTTCTCCCATAGGGTCATTTCGTGCTCTCCTTTTGGCATCTGCGTAAGCTTTAATCTTTTTCTTCTTCTTGGCGTCCGCATCGCGTAGCTTGTGGACGTCCACCTGAGTTTTCGCGGGCCAGTGAGGCAGCTTAGTGCAGCCCATTCGGCCAAACATGTGTTAGAGGACTGACATATGTCATTGAGTGGGGGGTTGTTCTGTAAGCCTGCAAGACTTGAGACAAAGCCTCATCAGTTGTTATTCATCTGGCTTGTAACCTCTGTACAGTTCTTTTGAGCCAGCCATTGAAGCATTCCACTCCATTTGCTTGTGGTCAAGTGTGATGCATCTGTGCTCCACCCCTAGAGGAGATAGGAAGTCCTTGAACTCTCCTCCATTGAAAGGTGGGCCGTTATCTTGAGGATTTTGGGAATTCACCAGGTGGCAAATATGTCATTGAGTGCTTTAATTACCTTGGCATGCCCGTAGATTAGATATTCTTGACAAAGGGAAAACGGGAGCGTCCATCCATGAAAACCAGAAAGTTCTTGCAATTCGTAAGGAGCCCAAAGGAGTCAATGGCTACACGCTCCCACATAGTGTCCTGGAGGTCTGTCATAGTTAGCGGGTGTTGATTAGTTGTTGGCGAAAGACATATGCAGAAGTGGCAGGCTTTTAGCTCATCTTCCATTTGCTCATCTAATCATGGGAATCACACTCTCTCTCGTAAGCCGCATTTGGTGGCTACAACACCAAGGTGATATTCATGTGCTAGCTCAATGGCTTTTCATCTCAGGCAAGTGGGGAGTACAATACGTGATCCTCTTAAGCTTATTCCTTCATTGGTAGCAGTTAGTTCTTCTTGGATGTTATGGAACTTTTGGAGGTCTTCTGTGTCTCCCCTTTTTCATGCTTCACAGACCATGCTTGCATCGCCATGAGGCATTGACCCTGGTAAGTTTGTCATCTTCTTGGGTGGCAATGGTGATTTGGGTGAGAGAGAGACCCGGCAGAGTACTCGAGCGAAGAATGAAGTTAAGATACTCCTCAGCTATCCACAGCAGTTACTTGGTCGCCTGTAGCGAGGCTCTGGGGAAGTAATCAGAAGGGTTGTGTTCCTTGCCTGGTTTGTGAACAATATAATCATCTTATTCTTGAAGAAGCAACACCCAGCGTTCAATACGTGGGGGCATCTTCGCTTTGGAGTTGCGAAAGATTCTGAATAATACCTGATGGTCTGTGACGATGGAAAAGTGCTTTCCATACAGGAAGATGTGGAAGTGTTCACAAGCCCAGATGACTGTGAGGCTTTCTTTTTCAGGTTGTGAATAGGCCTTTTCTGGGTCGGTGAGGCTACTGCTCACATGGGCAACAATATGTCTCTGAATGCCTGCATGACCACTATGTTGTGCCAGTATAACAACTAGCCCCATGGGGATGGTGTCCACTGTGAGTTGTGTGGAGCAATGGATCAAAATAAGCCATGACTGCAGCAATTTTGATGGCTGTTTTGATGTCTAGGAAACTGCATTTGCACTCCGGAGACCAGTGAAAATCCACCTGTCACTTGGTGAGGACACGCAGCGGCTCACTGAGGGTGGCATAGTCCTGAATATTTCTTGCACAATAGCTGGCCATTCTGAGGAAGGATCGCAGCATGCTAACATCTCTCAGGGGTTCAGTCATTGAGAGGGCCTTCACCTTATCAGGGTTAGGAGTCATGCTGTCCACTGAGAAGATGTGGTCAAAGAATTCAAGGTGTGTATTGTGGAATTCACACTCGTTGGCATTCAGTCCAGCCTATGAGAGGAGCTGGCACATGTGGCAGAGTGCTTTGTCATGCTCCTGTTTTGTGTTGCCAAAAACAAGGACGTCATCACTGTAGTTGATGGCATTGGGGACCGGTTGTATGACCTGACAAATCACGGGCTGAAAAATCTCAGCAGCTGAGAAGATGCCGAAATTCAGTCTTTTATATGGATATAGTCCTATTTGCGTTGAAAACGTGGTAATGTACTTGCAGTTTCCCTCGAGCTCTAGTTGATAGTAGCCTTTGTCAGGTCTAATTTGGAAAATATGGTGGCGCCAACCATTTGGGAAATCATGTCAGCAATGTGTAGTTCTGGATGTCTCTCTCGCTCTATTGCTCTGTTGGGCTGCCTCATGTCAACACATATGCAGACATCACCTACTATTGGTGAGACCCACAGAGTGGGACCTTTCAAGTGTTCAATAATTCCAACTTCAGGAGATTCATTATCTCGGACTCACTGCCTTTTATATGTGAATAGCAACCTTACAATGTCTTAGTGCCACCAGGCGGACATCTTCATTGATGAGGAGCTGAACTCGCATGTGCTTGAGTTTGCCCAGACCTCAAAACAGGAATGGGAATTGTTGCGCAAGGTCTGGGGTTGTGTGAATGTGCTACTTGATGGAAATGAGTCCCATTTCTGCAGCTATTGCGAAACTGAGGAGGCAGACACCAGACACTTTGCCCCGTAGCACGTGTATGGTGGTATCCACCGATTTCCTGTTGTGTTGTATCTTGGCCCTGAAAGATCTGCAGGTGTCAAGTGGTTCAGACACAGCCCATGTATATACTTGAATGTTTGATGGGATAAGGGCCTGTGGCAGCTGGAGTTCTCAGAAGCGATCTCATGGCATGATATTAACAGATGCACTGCTATCAATGAGAAAAGGAAAAGAATAGTAGATGACCTTCAGATGAACCATTGGGCATCGTTTGTCTGCGCCTTCTAATTTGATGTGCATGACTGCTTCCTGTTTGTCAATAATGGTGGCCATCCCTAGTCGTACTGCAGTCTCTAGGCATAGGATGTTGGGGCCCGATCATCAAGGATGTGAATGTACATGCTTGTTTCCTGTTCTTGATAATGGAAGAGGGATTTGAATTACCCAGTACAAGTCAGGAGATCGCTTCCTGCCCAAATGTGGATCTTTTTCCTGGACGCTTGTAATGATGGTTTGGGATGGAGGAGTACTAGGTTCTGTTCTTTCATAACATTTGTGAAAGTGTCACTGTCCACAATGAAGTTGAATGTTTGGTCATTCACCTGTAGTGGCACCATGTGAGGTGCCAGCTCGTCTATGATCATCATGAATAGGTAGGCATCACTTTTGCTGTCACTCAACAAGGACACTAGTGATGAGATGTTGGGCGAGGGCTGTGGTGACATGTGGCTCCTGGTGGAGTGGATGTGGTGCATGTGGTGCTTCCTCTGGGTGTCACCTGACCTGTGGCGGTGGTGTCTCATGTTGTCCTCCTGCCCATGCCACATTTTGCAATCAGTCTTCACTTTCTTGTCTTGTGAGCAACAGATGGCCTTGAAATGGTTGTCTTTTGCACAACCTTTGTATGTTTGGCTGAGGGCAGGGCACTTGCCTTCATGTGGAAATGGGAGGCTGCAACAGTAGCAGGACTTTGTTCCTTGTGTAGGCGCAGACTTCCATCTGTCGGGCTGTGTCTTTTGGTCACTTATGATGGTTAGCACCATTTCACTGCATGTGGAGCCAGCCTCCATGGCAGCTGTCTGCTGTTGTGCCCTCTCTTTAGCTCTGGCAGCCATTAGCATCTTGTCTAGGCTGTGAGTATGCGAAGGTGCATGTCTTCTCCATAACTGAAGTAATTGAAACTGCATTGTTTAATGAGCGAGTCCAGCTTTTCTATGAATTCGTCCATGGTCTTTCCCATCTGTTGTCGTGCCTTGTGGAAGAGGAACCTCTTATAGACAGCGTTTGGTGTTTGGTCAAATTTCTTGTTGAGGGCCTCCTTAACCTTTGACTATGATGCAGTATCTTCATTGGCAAGTTTCTTAAAAGCTTACGTAACGCCCTGACCTGTAAGATGCTTGAGGTATTTGATGAGCTTGGTGTTGTCGTCCTCCCCAAAGGCATCCATAAAGTTGTCAAAATATTCAATCCATGCTAATCCTGGGTCCCAATGTGTTGCTTCTTGGATATGTCGAAAGGAGGAAGTGGGTTCAGGAAGGCTGCAGTGCCATGTTTGGCACCTCCATCCTGCACCATTGCAAGATGAGGGCACATAGGTGTAGGCCGCGGGTGCAGTCAATGGAAATTTTGTGCAGTAGGGAGGCAGCAAAATTTACCCAGGGTCCTGGAGCATGTATAGGGGCACTGTAGGCGTGGCCCCAATGAGGTGACCTGTGGCGGAGGGAGCCGAGGGGTACCTGAGGAGTCAACGTGGAGAGTGAGGCCACTCCCAGCAGCATGGAAGGAAGCAGGTGATGCAGGCCTCTGGTGCTCTGGCTGGTAGCATTGAAGTGCAGAAGCTGAATTAAAGAAGCACAGTCAAGTTTCACAGGCAGCTTTTATATGTGAGTCACAGGGGCATGAGCGAATTAGCAGCATATACAATTTGCGAAACATTCACCAGTTCTTTTATACACGAAAACCACAAAAAGGAGTGTAAACACATATCCAATCATGATACAGAAAAAGGTGATTTCTTCATTTTTATGTTGTTGATCTAAAAATGCAGGAATTACACAAGCATTAAGTGTCTACCCAATCACAGTGAAATTGTACCTCGTGGTATATGCGTGATGCGAGACGGCGACAGGTAAGGCGTCTACATATGCTGGTGGCGGCGATCTTCAAATGTGTCAATACAGGGGTTTACACACTACCTTTGCAATCAACTTTCAGCATTTGGTCTTTGCTATATATGGACATAGAGTCTAGATAGTGGGTGCAGGAGTTCCCCGCACGTTTTCAATTGTTCATTTCAATATGACATGTCAGAGAGCCAATCAATGACCTTCGGTATGAGGCCCCGGCCCCAGTGGATTGCAGCTTTGTGCTCTGCCACCACTAAAGCCATTGCAACAAGCTGTCTGTGTGAGGAGTGAATATCTTTTACACATCCAAGTAGGGCTACCAGTGGGGAGAGGTGAACATGATACTCAGTGGTATAGGATATTATCACTTACACCTTCGACCAGTAAGTGTGTATTGCTGGCCATTTCCATGCCACATATAGGAATCCTTCACTTGGTTCTCCATATCTAGTACATTTTGCATCAGGTCTTAAGTCTAGCTTGTGTTGGGATTCTGGTGTGTAGTAAATCCTATGACTAAACTGCAAATGTATTAAACTGAGCTTATAATTAAGCAAGAGTGCCCCCATTTGCATACAGCAGTAGCCCCACTATTTATCAGTGAGGGACGAATGTAACTTCCTCACTCATTTAGATTTGGCAGTTGGTAAGCACACTGGTGTGGGGTCGGCGATAGGAACCTGAGGAAGGATGACTCCTCTTTCTCCCCCCCCCAAACAGGAACCCTCCCGCAGGTAAGAGGAAAGAGGAACCAGGGTCCTGAGACATGTTATGTACTGGAGGGATGAGGGGATAAAGAGAAAAGTGTACAGGGAAGAACAACCAATGAAAGGGCAATAACCCAGCCCTACTTTGACCGTCTCTGGATTCAGGGGACACTATAGCTGGTGACGGGTTGGAAACATGACCTGTCCGTGTACTGCCTAATTGTCGTGCACTGTCAGCATTCCCTGATTCGACGGCGCCCTGCTACTATGGTGTCTTCCTGACCAGACCCATTTTCTTCTGCTGCGTCCATATGCACGCAGCACCATTGTGTCCCCTGCCCCACCCTGTGCCCCCCTCGCCACTGCCAAGGTTTGCTGATGAATGCAGGTGCAGTGCCCACAAAGAGATCACTGCACCTTCCACTCGCTGATGCCACACAAAGTCCACGTGGCCAGTGAGAGCACCCAAGGCCTGCACAGTCTACTGCCTTCTGTGGAAGCCATTTCTGTATGGAGTCCATTCTATTCTTGTAGTCTTGTCCTGTGATACTCAATGATGATGAGGCTTGGTCTGTTGAACATGCAGAACATGCAGTGCAAGTAATATGCCATAAGCTTGAACTTTTGTCCTTTTAGCTTACACAATGACATGTCATTAGATGAACAATTCTAGAAAAAGGTTGCTGCCATACTTTCCGAGCAAGGAATGTGTCTATCTATGTCAGAGGTCTTCAAACTGTGGTGCGCGCCCCCCTGGGGGGCCGGTGCTGCATTCCCAGGGGGGCACAAATGGCTCACAAGCACTTGTAAATGAAGATGGCCTGGAAGTGCAACTTGGCACATTTCCAGGCTGTCTTCATTTACATGCAGTCCTTGAATTGGTTAAAAAAAACATACACGGGGACCTCATAATTTAAAAGAATGCATTTCCATCAGATTAGCTTAACTTGCATTTATTTTTCGTCTAAAGATTCTGTATTATTTTATATGCAGGTAACTAAAAGTGGAAAAACAAGACGCTTACAGAATATTTGTTTCCATTTAGCCAGGTGGTGGCAGGGTCAAAAACGTAGCTATAAAGAAGAAAATATTCTTTAAGTGTTTTATTTTTCACTTTCAGTTAATGGCATATAAAATAATGTAGAAACTTTTGAAGAGGCAGGACACGGAGGGTGGATTAAAGAGAGTTTATTAGGCTATTAGGAACGACCCCTGGAAACACCAGCCACTCTCCACAGCAACTGCTCTCTCTCTGCCTGTAGCCTACATTCCAGAACAGCATCAGAGAGGACAGGTTGCTAGGGAGCAGAAGGCATTCCAAGGTATTACTTAGAAAGACAGAGATAACATGAATATGAAAGAGAGGAATACAACACATCTCCCCTCTTAAGAAATTTCCTAACAAAATAAGGTTAACATTATGAACATATGAAATCATCATATTTTTTTGGCATCACTCTGACACGTCCAGAACCAATTCTGACTCTAGAAGAGGACACATCCCCTAAACAAGAATCAGAATCGTGTGCACCAGCATCCTGCTGAACCCTTAATGACGCCGCCACTTCCGTACTAGTGCATGGCGTTACTTTCCTGGTGTTCCACCATTTGCCGTCAGACAATTTCACACAATTGCCCTTCACAAGAACAACCTTTTTGGGACACGACCATTTCGAACAACCTTTTCTTGCCTTGTCACCCAAAAACACTCTAACAGACAAACCCTCAGTGAAAAGAGGTTTGGATTTCACAACATTCTTATTGTGCCGTTGACAATAAGCTTTTTGGTACTTGTCCACTCTACATTTTACATCCTTCACATCAATGTCACATTTTCCTGCTCTGTTCATCCAAGCTGGTACTGCTACAGAGCAAGGTATTCTGCCCTTAAGTAATGAAAAAGGTGTCTCCTTAGTCACAGAATGAGGAATGGTGCGATATGACCATAACATATCCTTAACCTGTCGCTTCCAACACTCGCCACTCATGCATGCTAGTTGAACACACTCTACCAAAACCCTATTAAAGCGCTCAACAAGGCCGTTTGCCCTGGGATGATAGACAGGGGTTCTGGTATGTTTGATACCCCATTTAACTAAAAACCTTTCAAACTCCTCTGAGACAAATTGGGGACCATTATCCGTAACAATCTCGGCAGGACAACCTTCTCTCCTAAAAATGTCCTCACAGAAAGAAATGACACCACAGGATTTGACCTCCCTCACAAAAGCAACTTCCGGCCACTTAGAAAAATAGTCGACCATGACTATGGCAAACCTTTCATTCATATTCAAGGTATCAAATGGTCCACAAATATCGATGGCAAGTTTATCCCAAGGACCCTTGGGCAAAGGTGAAGAAACGATGGTCGTCTCTCGAGAAGAGTGAGTCTTGTCACTACATGCACACGCTATGCAGTCACGAACATATCTTTCAATTTGGATGTCCATCCCAGGCCACCAGAAATCCTCCCTAATTCTCCTTTTCATGGCAGACATTCCACCATGACCTTCATGCATGGCGTTCAATAATCTTTCTCTTAACGCTCCCGGAACCACTAACCTACATCCTCTTCTCAGCAAACCATTCACTACATTTAATTCAGACCAAATTAACTTAAAAGACTCCAATTCCTTGTGCAACCTCCAACCTTGTTCACATCCTAAAACTTCTTTAATTTTTATAAACACTGTATCTTCAGAAACCGCTTTTCTCCAATCTTCTTCACTGATGGCACGGCATACCTCATTCACCTCCGCTACCATCCATTCGTCATCATCCTCATCTTGTACATTATCCAAAAGTAATCTGGATATACAATCCGCATTCACATTTTTGGCACCAGGAACATATTTTACTTCAAAGACATACTCCTGAAGGCGGTACAACCACTTGGCAATCCTAGGTGTTGCTTTGGCAGCACCTCTTGTGGAGAAAAGATCCACTAAGGGCTTGTGGTCCGTACGTAACTGGAACCTGGTTCCCCACACAAAAATGCGGAAATATTGCACACCCCACCAACATGCCAGGGCCTCCTTCTCGATGGTGGAATAAGTGGGCTCTGCACCTTTCAATGTGCGGGAAGCGAAAGCTACCACTCTCTCATTGCCCTTGTGTACCTGAATGAGCACCGCACCAAGACCATGGTTGCTTGCATCAGTAGAAATGATAGTTTGATCTTCAGGATCAAAAGGCTTAAGAGTGACTGCGCTTGCAATATCTTTCTTTATCGCTTCAAAGTTAATCTGACAATTCTTAGACCACTCAAATTTGACACCCTTTTTCATCAAATTTCGTAAATCGTGTACTTTCTCAGAAAAATGGTGCACAAATTTAGAATAGTACTCTGCAAGACCGAGGAAAGACCTGAGTTGATCTTTGTCACACGGAGCAGGTGCCTTTTCTATGGCTTCCACCAAACTCCGCTTAGGCTTGACTCCATCACAAGTTAACGTGTGACCTAAGTATTCGACTTCCTTTAACCCAAATTTACACTTTTCCAAAGCTATAGTGAGACCAGCATCAGATAGTTTCTTTAACACCACTTCTAAAATCTCATCATGCATGGCCTTGTTACACCCCCACACCAAAACGTCGTCCTGAAATACTAAAACGTTTTTCAAACCAGATAAAACAGCTTGCATGACTCTTTGGAAGACGGCAGAAGCCGATGCCAAACCAAATGGCATTCGAATAAACTGAAATGCACCTTCAGGGGTTATGAAAGATGTAACATGTCTTGAATCCTCATGCAACAACACCTGGTGGTAAGCATTGGATAAGTCCAACGTAGTGAAATACGCACCCCCTTTTACACTTGCTAACATCTCACTGATGCGGGGAAGAGGATGTCGGTCAATCCAGATGTTGTCATTCAAGTCTCTCAAGTCTATGCACATCCTGATATTTCCATTGGGTTTCTTAGCCAAAACAATTGGACTCAACCATTCGGATGCCTCAATGGGCTCGATCACTCCCTCCTTGCAAAGTCTCTGCAATTCAACTTTGAGTTTGTCTCTTAACATCAAAGGAACATTTCTAACTTTGTGTACCTTAGGTACTGCATTCTCCTTCAATATAATACGGTGTTTGAATTTTTTTAAACATCCCAAATTTTTCCTAAACAGTTCAGGAAATTTGTTAATCCAAGCAGTATTGTCCATAGATGATGTCAATAATACCTGTTGCGGATGATTAGGATCTAACACAATATCAAGAGCCCTTTGTTCCTTCCAACCCAAAAGGGATCTACCTTTGTTTACAATATACAGTTTGGCTGTAGTTTTCCTGTTTAAAAAACACATTTCTGTTTCAACATAACCCAGAACAGGTAATTTGTCACCACAATACCCTTCCGGAATGACATCAGTGGGATATAAATCATCAAGATTACCACCCAAATCTTCCCAAATGAATTTATCAATAATGGTGAATGGGGAACATGAATCCGCCCAGACTTGTACATCCTTCCCCTTAATTTTGATTACACATTTGGGTGGACGATAATTATCATGCTTACCCCCTTCACACTTAAGCACTTGATCGGTCTCTATCACCATCACTTCTACATTGTCATCATCGCTATCACATGAAACATCTTCCCTTTCAGATGGTTCAACCTGTTTTATTAGATTGATAGACTTAGAGGGAAAAGGAGATTCAGAGCTTTTACACAATCTAGCAAAATGACCAAACCTTCTGCATTTATAACATCTACTCCTCATAGCTGGACAATGATTTGCATCCGCCGTGTGCCTTGAACTCCCACACCTAAAACATGACTTAGGCCTGAATTTATTTGTTTCTAGTTTCTTTTCCGATGTTACTTTCTCATCAATTCTCTTAACACCTTTCTTGATGTTATGAACCATTTCATCTTGACTAACTTTCTTAGAGACCGTGCTTAACTCCTTCACATATCTGGAGGTATCCTCCATTCTTTTAGCCACTAATAAAGTTTTCTCTAAAGAAGGATCTTTCATGCCAAGTAATTTTTCTTGGATTTTAAGATTAGACATCCTATTAATTAGTTGATCTCTGATTATTTCATCTCTCATATCTCTAAACTTACAAGTGACAGCCAGCATTCTTAAATTAGCTACATATTGCTCTACGGACTCGCCTGGAGACTGTGTGCGTGAAAAGAATTTATGTCTTTCTACCACTACACTAACTTTTTTCCCAAAACTTTCTTCTAAGGCCTTCAGAGCAATTTCATAAACATCAATATTGCTATCACCTGCGCCGCCAGCCACACCTTCAGTATTTTCTTCAACACTGATAGCTTCCACCAAGGGTAAGGTTTTTAAAACATTCCTACCCTC
The DNA here is from genome assembly GCA_963921515.1 of Calotriton arnoldi. Classification (NCBI taxonomy): domain Eukaryota; kingdom Metazoa; phylum Chordata; class Amphibia; order Caudata; family Salamandridae; genus Calotriton; species Calotriton arnoldi. The sequence goes on from CAWUFW010004271.1 coordinate 1,549,561, forward strand.
TAATCCTAAAAATTGTTTAAGAATCGCTAATTTCCTCTTAGACACATATACATCCCCACCTATGGCTTCTAAATACGTTTCGAATGTCTCCTTCCAGTCTTACCAAACCATGCAAGGTTGGCCTGGGCTTTGTAGGAAATAAGGTGGTGCAGGAATGACTTGTGTTGTCATAATTAAGAAGAAAAAGAAAAATAAGTGCCTTTGCGTACAGCAGTTGTTTAAAACTAAACAAAAATTCACCAATAAATTGTTGTCACTGTCCAAAACACTGTATAAACTTGACTTTGGAAGATCAGTGTCTGAAAGCGCAAAGCAAAAGGATTTGAATACAGTACCAAGTTGATATCCCACAGATGATTCTCCAAAGAATGGCTTTCAAGGGCTGGAAACCTTGTAAAATGACCAAAGGTGTGCGTGTCACCGGTGCAAAACGTGTATACAATCCCCAAGACACGCTTTCAATGGAGGAGAAAAAGGTTAAATTAATCTGTACCTTCTTCACCGGAGTGTATACTCCCAATATGGCGGCACGTTAAATTTGGCAAAATCGGTGCAAAACCCCGGATGTAGCAATTGAAAACGAAGTGGTGTGCGAATCACCGAGGTTTTCCTTTTACTGTTCCAAAATGGTGGCACGTTTTCTACGCACGTAACGTGCGTGACTTGTGCGCAGCAGGACGTCCGCTTGACTCCAAAGTGGCGGAGAATAAGAGGGAACGCGTCGGCAAAAGAACTCCGGGCAGCTGGATTCAAAAATCTCCGCAGGCGAAAAGAAATGAAGGCGCGCGGGCCTTCTAACGGTTGCTGGTCAAGAAGTAAGCCCTCCTCTTTCTTTTTAGTATGCTGTAAATCGCTGAAAGTGGTACCTGTGTCTACGGGCTCAGTAAGTGGCTGGCTGGACACAAAACGAGCGCAACAAAAATAATGTCACAGTTCCACAGGTTCCAACGATATCTTCCACAAGTAAACTTTGAAGCTATAAGTTTTGAAGAATAATAGCGGAAAGTTGTACTTGTCTCCAGCGGCTGGATAAACACTAGATGGACTTCTAGTGTTGGTATGTCTTACCAAATAGACTTTCCAGGGGTCGCTTACTGTCTATTCTTCCTCGAGTATCAATGACGGATACGTCCTCCACAGCAGGTATCTTCCTCCTAGCAAGGGCATCCCACCCTCGTCGCCAGTTTTGAAGAGGCAGGACAATGAGGGTGGATTAAAGAGAGTTTATTAGGCTATTAGGAACGACCCCTGGAAACACCAGCCACTCTCCACAGCAACTGCTCTCTCTCTGCCTGTAGCCTACATTCCAGAACAGCATCAGAGAGGACAGGTTGCTAGGGAGCAGAAGGCATTCCAAGGTATTACTTAGAAAGACAGAGATAACATGAATATGAAAGAGAGGAATACAACAGAAACCTTAACTCAAAAATAAATAGAAGTTAAGTTAATCATATAGAAATACATTCTTTCACATTCTGAAATTTCATTTGAGTAATGTGACCACTGCAGATGTGAGGAATAATGGCTTGTGTATTCATAGTGCTACAAGGTCCCAGCTTGGAGCAGAAAGCAATGTGAATACACAAGTCATTATTGTAACATTTTATTATACACTGCATAAGGTAGACTGCTGCAAAATGATTTGGTGTTTTAAGATGAAACAAGTGCTTTCAACATATATCATTTAGTAATAGGTAAACTATATCTAGTGCAAACATTTGCCTATTAAAAGTACACTTTCTAGAACTCAGTTTTAAACACCCTGACATTTGGGGGGAGATTTACTAAGATTGTGTGCCGTGTTTGCATCACAAAAGTGGTGCAGATCGGTACAAAATCTTTTTTTCCCAATGTTTAGCGCTGGAAGTAACGGAAAAGTAATGCAAAGCAGTACATGGCGCTGCATTACTTTGCGCCATGGGGGCGTACCATGGGTGGTGCATGGGTGTTCGCATGCAACCACCCAAGGTTTCTCATGCTAAACTCAATTTACTAAACCCAATTTACTAAATAAAGTAGATTATGTTTAGCGTGAAAAAACTGTGCCCTTTTAAAGTAGGCGCAAGGAAGGAGAAATGCTTTCATTTCTCCTTCCTTTTCCGACTTTGCATGTGAGCTGCACTTTACAGCACACATACAAGGTGGGAAAATGGTTAAAGTGAGTCTGTGCATAGTATTTTGTACTGGAAGGCTTCCTTCCAGTACAGAACCTATGCTAGATTCACAGAGGTATCTTTGCACCATGGCGCAAAGGTGTCTCTGTGGCGCACAGCAGCTGATTTCAGCGCCGGCGCTAGTGAGAGGGGAGAAGAGTGCCTTATTTTAGTAAATAGGGTGCTCCCCTCCTCTCTCCTTATCATGTAGCGCAGCACAGCATTTGCAGCTGCTGCTGTGCGCTACATGAAAAAATAGTAAATCTGCCCCTAAATATCAAAAAGAATAGCTCATTGTCCACATGAAGCCTCAGGTGCATCCATCAATTAAATCCTAAACTGGCTTCCAAGCTGCCTTTACTTGTGGTGATTAACAAATTGCACACATTTGCATTCTTTCAGGTAGCAGTTGTGAGTAGTTGGCCTGGCATATGCTGTCCACTAATTATAGTGGGCACCTTGCACCAGTCCAAACAACCCCTTATTGGAGATAGGTTAAAGACAACCTTTATTGAAAGCTATCCTAGTGGTAGCTATGGAGAGCAGCCTTCAGGCTAAGTCTTGAAGGAATGTAAAGCAGCTTAATTTACCAGTCTATGATCTCTTGAGTGACCAAATGAAAGAGGACCACACCAGGAATATATTCAAAATATATGTATTTATTACTAAACACACCCCTCTAGTCTCTTTATGAGGCTAGAGTTCGAAGTACATACATTACTAGTTAGTTATCTACAGTAATAGCACAAATACACGTTTGAGCCCCAGGGGCGTACCAAGCCATATACCAATAAAGTGGTATAAGAACCACGACTGAGCTAGACACAAGGCCTAGAGCCTGTAGAAGTGCTTGGACCACAAGGAACCACCCAAGGCAGTGACACAGGGGACCCACGGGGGACGCGTGCAGTGTATGAACACAACCGCGAACCACCGTTAACTTCTATGGGGAAAGTCGCGATTAGAATTTAAAAGAAAAGGGACACTTAGAGGAGGACTTGGAGCAAACCCTTTGAGAACTAGGCTGTTCTAGTGTCAATACCCACGGGAGCACCGGAGTACTCGAGTTACCTCACCCAGGGAAGCTGGGTGCATAGGTGTCTTTCGGGGTCGGGTTTCGTCGTCGCTTTCAATGGCGATCTGCTGCAAAGTGCTGCTGGTGGCCAAGTCGAAAGTGTTCGGGTGGATCCAAAGGTGGATCGAAGATCTGAAGAACCTGAAAGCAGAGGGGACAGAGTCTGGGTCACTAGCCAGTGACCAGGAAGGCGATGAGCAGATGCCCACCGATGTCGAGTGCTTCAGGTAGGTTGACAGTCGTCTTGACTCTTCAGCCACGAGGTCCAGGAGGCATCGACGACAACCAGGAGCTGGATTCGAGCTGTCCCACGACGTCTGTCGATTGCAGGGGTGTCGGCGACCGGATTGGACCCAACAAGCCTTGGCAACGGCAAGTCTCGTGGAAATCAAAGAAGGACGATGTTGCAGACCAGCAAGGTCTGGGGGACTCACCCAGCGAGGATAAGTCAGGGCACACCTGGAGCAACCAGGGAGCCCAAGCAGAAAAAGATTGGCCTTCGGGAGGGCCTACTAGCCAACGGACTAGTGACCGCGAAGGAGCCTCAAGACGGTGCACGTGGAGCTGGCTCACAGGACACTCGTGGAGTGGAGGCCAGTGATCTTCGGTGCAGTTGGTGCTGGAGGCTAGGGCTACTCGGAGCCCAAAGCACGACTTCGTGGGAGACCCAGAAGAGGATGCACTTGCAAATGCGTTCGGTGTCCAGGGGTCACAGTTCCACGTTACCCACGACAGCTACGGGCCTCAGCTTTGCTGGGGACTCAGGGCTGCCGCGGGGAAGTCTGGAAATCCACCTCTGGTGATGCAAAGACTTGCCAGGTAGGTCGCTCCCCCACCACACAGCTCCGCCTGTGTTGGCCGCCCGCTGCTGCTGCTGGTAAGATCGACGTTCCGCTTGTGGCCTCGGTGCCCGCATTTCTTGCTTGTCTCCCCTTTTCCTTCTGTACCCCTCGCTGCCCCATTTGCATTGTGCCCGTATTTGTGTCTGCTTTTCTCTCCCCATTTTTCCTTCTGTACCCCTCGCTGCCCCATTTGCATTGTGCCCGTATTTGTGTCTGCTTTTCTCTCCCCATTTTCCCTTCTGTACCCCTCGCTGCCCCATTTGCATTGTGCCCGTATTTGTGTCTGCTTTTCTCTCCCCATTTTCCCTTCTGTGCCCCTTGCTGCCCCATTTGCATTGTGCCCGTATTTGTGTCTGCTTTTCTCTCCCCATCTTTCCTTCTGTGCCCCTCGCTGCCCCATTTGCATTGTGCCCGTATTTGTGTCTGCTTTTCTCTCCCCATTTTCCCTTCTGTACCCCTCGCTGCCCCATTTGCATTGTGCCCGTATTTGTGTCTGCTTTTCTCTCCCCATTTTCCCTTCTGTACCCCTCGCTGCCCCATTTGCATTGTGCCCGTATTTGTGTCTGCTTTTCTCTCCCCATTTTCCCTTCTGTGCCCCTCGCTGCCCCATTCGCATTGTGCCCGTATTTGTGTCTGCTTTTCTCTCCCCATCTTCCCTTCTGTGCCCCTCGCTGCCCCATTTGCATTGTGCCCGTATTTGTGTCTGCTTTTCTCTCCCCATTTTCCCTTCTGTACCCCTCGCTGCCCCATTTGCATTGTGCCCGTATTTGTGTCTGCTTTTCTCTCCCCATTTTCCCTTCTGTACCCCTTGCTGCCCCATTTGCATTGTGCCCGTATTTGTGTCTGCTTTTCTCTCCCCATTTTCCCTTCTGTGCCCCTCGCTGCCCCATTCGCATTGTGCCCGTATTTGTGTCTGCTTTTCTCTCCCCATCTTCCCTTCTGTGCCCCTCGCTGCCCCATTTGCATTGTGCCCGTATTTGTGTCTGCTTTTCTCTCCCCATTTTCCCTTCTGTACCCCTCGCTGCCCCATTTGCATTGTGCCCGTATTTGTGTCTGCTTTTCTCTCCCCATTTTCCCTTCTGTACCCCTCGCTGCCCCATTTGCATTGTGCCCGTATTTGTGTCTGCTTTTCTCTCCCCATTTTCCCTTCTGTGCCCCTCGCTGCCCCATTTGCATTGTGCCCGTATTTGTGTCCGTTTTCTCTCCCCTTTTTTCCTTTTGTGCCCCCGCTGCCTCTCGCCATTCCCGCCGCTGCGTCCCCTGCGGCCCAGCCCCCCTGTCTGCCCATTCGCTGACCCTGCCTCCCGCCTCCCAGCTGCTCCTCACTCCCACCTCCCCATAAATGGCGGCCGCTGCGCTGCCGCGCCGCTGGCGCGCCGAAGGCGCGCCTAAGGCAAGCCCGTCTGCGCCCGTCCGTGCCTGGACCGCGCCCAGCGCCAAACCCCCTGGCCCCCGCAGCAGCCAACCCACCCACCGGACTTACGACACCGCCACCCTCAACGCACTCAACACCGGCCGTATCCCCAGCTGCCACCGTGCCACCCCAGGTCGCACCCACGGACCCTTCGGCTGCCAATCCTGCAAGTTCTCCTGCCTCCGGACCTGCACCGCACCCGCCAAGCCGAGCACCAGCAGCAACCACCTGAAGTGCATCCTGCTCAACACCCGCTCCGTCCACAGACACGCCGTGGAACTTTGGAACCTGCTCGACTCCACATCACCAGATGTCGCTTTCCTCACGGAAACATGGATGAACGCCTCCTCAGCTCCCGACATCGCCATCGCCATCCCGGACGGATACAAGATCACCCGAAGGGACCGCGCCGACCAGACCGGAGGAGGCATCGCCATCGTCCACAAGAACACCATCCGCATCACGACCAACTCCGACGACACCTTCACAGCCGGCGAACACCTGCACTTCCAGATACACACCGACCCCAAGACCACCCTCAGAGGCACCCTCATCTACAGACCCCCAGGACCACGCACACAATTCAGCGAAGACATCGCCGACCTCATCAGCCCGCACGCCCTCCCCTCGGCTGACTACATCCTCCTTGGGGACCTCAACTTCCACCTAGAGAACAACAACGATCGCAACACCACCACCCTGCTGGACAACCTCGCCAACCTCGGACTCAAGCAACTGGTGACCACCCCCACACACCACGCCGGCCACACACTTGACCCCGTCTTCTCCTCCAGCAAGGACATCTCCTTCAGCCACACCACCGGACTCCACTGGACAGACCACAGCTGCGTCCACTTCAGCTTCAGCAGGATCACCACGCACCACCACCCGCAACAGTTTCCGCGCAGAAGCTGGAACAAGATCACCACCGACCAACTCACCACATCCCTGAGCCAGAACCCTCCCGCCAGCTCAACGAACCCCAACCAAGCCGCCAGCAACCTCACAAGATGGATCACTAACTGCGCAGACGACCTCGCCCCATTGAAGACCCCCCCAGTCAGACCCGGCAACAAGAAAGCATCCTGGTTCACCGACGAACTCAAGAAATCCAAGAAGAACTGCCGGGCCCTCGAGAAAGCATGGCGCAGAGACCCGACTGCAGACAACATGACCACCCTCAAGCACGCCACCCGAAAACACCACCAGCTGATCCACACCACCAAGAAAACCGCATTCAAGGAACGACTGGACAACAACGCCCACAACAGCAAGGAACTCTTCATCATCGTCAAAGAACTCTCGAACCCCAGCGCCGGAAACAACGACATCACTCCCTCGCAAGACCTCTGCAACTCGCTCGCCTCGTTCTTCCACAGCAAGATCGCATACATACACAACAGTTTCAGCACACAGCCGAGGTTCCCTACGACCGTTCCAACGTCCCCCACCTCCACCCTCCGAGCCTGGACCCCGATCAACACCGAAGACACTATCCGCACGATGAACTCCATCCACTCCGGATCACCAACCGACCCCTGCCCTCACCACGTCTTCAACAAGGCCGACGCCGTCATCGCACCCCACCTCCGGGACATCATCAACACCTCCTCGACACCGCCACCTTCCCAGAGAGCTGGAAGCACGCCGAACTCAGCGCCCTACTGAAGAAACCGTCAGCGGATCCCACCGACCTCAAAAACTACCGCCCCATCTCGCTCCTTCCTTTTCCTGCCAAAGTCATCGAGAAGACCGTCAACAGACAACTGGCCGCCTTCCTCGAGACGAATGGATCCCTCGACCACTCGCAGTCCGGCTTCCGGGCCAACCACAGCACCGAGACCGCCCTCATCGCAGCCACCGACGACATCCGAGCCCTGCTCGACAATGGGGAAACAGCGGCCCTCATCCTCCTGGACCTCTCCGCAGCGTTCGACACAGTCTGCCACCGCACCCTAGTGCAACGCCTGAACAACGTCGGAATCCAAGAGAAGGCACTGGAGTGGATCATCTCCTTCCTCGCCGAAAGAACCCAGAGAGTCCTCCTCCCCCGTTCAGTTCCGAGGCCACCGAAGTCATCTGCGGCGTACCACAAGGATCATCACTCAGCCCCACCCTCTTCAACGTCTACATGAGCCCCCTCGCAGCCATCGCACGCCAACACAACCTCAACATCATCTCCTACGCCGACGACACCCAGCTGATCCTCTCCCTCACCAACGACCCCACAACCGCCAGAACCAACCTACATGAAGGGATGAAGGACGTAGCCGAGTGGATGAGGAACAGCCGCCTGAAACTGAACTCAGATAAGACGGAAGTCCTCATCCTAGGATCATCACCCTCCGCCTGGGACGACTCCTGGTGGCCCCCTGCCCTGGGCAACGCACCCAAACCAACGGACCACGCACGCAACCTGGGCTTCATCCTGGACTCCTCCCTCTCAATGACCCGACAAGTCAACGCCGTCTCCTCGTCTTGCTTCAACATCCTACGCATGCTGCGCAAGATCTTCCGGTGGATCCCCACCGTAACCAGGAAGACGGTCACCCAGGCCCTCGTCACCAGCCGACTGGACTACGGCAACTCCCTCTACGCCGGAACCCCAGCCAAACTTCAAAAAGACTCCAACGCATCCAGAACGCCTCAGCTCGACTCATCCTGGACATCCCCCGACACAGCCACATCGCCGGACACCTGAGAGACCTGCACTGGCTCCCCGTCAGCAAGAGAATCACGTTCCGACTCCTCACCCACGCACACAAAGCTCTCCACAACCAAGGCCCCAGATACCTCAACGACCGTCTGACCTTCTACACTCCCACCCGCCAGCTACGATCGACCAACCACGCCCTCGCCGCCGTCCCCCGCATCCGAAGAGCCACAACGGGAGGAAGATCCTTCTCCTACCTGGCTGCCAAGACGTGGAACTCCCTACCCATCCACCTCCACCTTACCCAAGACCACCTCTCCTTCAGGAAGCAACTCAAGACCTGGCTGTTCGAACAGTAGCGGACCCCCCCCCCTAGCGCCTTGAGACCCTCCGGGTGAGTAGCGCGCTATACAAATGCTTGATTGATTGATTGAAAGACTTCGGCGTCCGATGGGAGCTTCAGCGATGCAGACCGGACAATTGCTTCTTTGGTGCCTGCCAAGCAGGGGAGTCACTCCTTGACCCCAAGGGAGATTCTTCAGTCCTCTAATCTTAAAGTAGAGCGTTGAAGGTCCAGGATTCTGTATCAGAGTTTCGTCCAGGTAAATCTAAAGTCCTAAGGACTGGGTTCCCCTACTTATACTAAGGTAGGGGGTTGGACATACTCTGTGACCCCACCTATGGGAGGGTCAGGGCAGAGGGGTGGTTACACCCCTTTCCCTTTATCCAGTTTCGCGCCAGAGCAGGGGCTGGAAGCCCCTGAGCCGGTTTGAACTGGGGTATGCACAGGGACACCAAGTGTGCCCCCAGTGCAGGACTTCAAAGCACCAGAGAGTGCTCCCGCCCAGCCCCAATACACACTATCCTGTCTGGGGAGGTGGTCACACCTCCCTGGGACCGAAACCTATTGTCCAGGACTCCCCTGCCGGAGTTTCGGTCAGCAGCAGGAGGCCAGACTCGTGTCTGTGGCAGCGGCATCCATTTTGTGATGCCAGGGCTTGGAAAGTCAGTACCGGGCATACCGGTGTGTACATGTCTTTCCCTCTAGAAGGGTGGAATGCTACCCCCGCCGCCAGAACTGGCGGGGGGTAGTATTCCAAGATGTTTGACACCAAACACGACATGTTTCCGTGCAGCCACCCCAAAGTTAGCATTTAACGCGAGGTTATAATGCGCTTAAGAGTATATGGTCAGGCTGCACTACAAACAGCATCAGAGAAGGGTCTCCGAACGCTGCAGAGGGGCCCTGCTCATGCAGGGGCACCCTCTCACATAGGAACCACGCACTCTGCCTTCAGGATTGATAAGGCCTGCCATAGGAGTGACATAGGTTTATATGTGGGTATGTATATAGTGATATAGGTAGCCTATATCACAGTAAGGAGTGCATGCACCACCTTACCCAGGCTGCAGTAGCAGACCTGTGGTGTCAGTTTGGATGGCCTTTCAGGGGTGGCACAATACATGCTGCAGCCCCTGGTAGGCCTCTGAGGTACCTATGCCCTGGGTACATAGTATACCATATACTAGGGACTTATAAGGGCACTCCAGATTCCAATCAGAGATGTGCCTAAGGCACATGGAAACCATTTTAGAGAGGAAGCAGCTAGGCTGGGGTTCTGATTAGCAGGGCCCCAGCCAGACTAAGGTCGAAAAACAGTGAAGCATCAGCAAAAAGTGGGGGTACCCATGTGAAGCAGATCCTACTCTCTACACAACCCCCCAAACGTAGGGACATTAAACTAACCTTGCCCAGTTAAGTCTTCATGTTCTAAGTGGAAGTACCTAGAGAGTCCATCTGCATTGGCATGGTTACTCCCAGGTCTATGTTCCACTGTGAAGTCCATCCCCTGTAGGGAAATGGACCACCTAAGCAGTTTGGGGTTTTCACCCTTCATTTGTTTTAGCCATAAGAGGGGCTTATGGTCTGTTTGGACAAGGAAGTGAGTACCAAACAAGTATGGCCTCAGCTTCTTCAGATCCCAGACCACAGCAAAGGCCTCCCTCTCAATGGCTGACCAACGTTTCTCTCTAGGGGTCAGCCTTCTGCTAATGAAAGCTACTCACTGATCCTGACCTTCATCATTCAATTGTGACAGTACAGCCCCTACCCCGAATTCAGATGCATCAGTTTGAACAATAAACTTCTTGGAGTAATCAGGACTCTGTAGAATGGGAGCAGTGCACATGGCCTGCTTCAGGTCATCAAATGCCTTTTGACAGCTAACTGTCCACTGAACCTTTTGGGCATTTTCTTGGAAGTTAAGTCATTCAGGGGTGTCACTATTGATCCATACCCCTTGACAAATCTCCTATAGTACCCAGTCAGGCCTAAGAAGGCTCTCACCTGAGTCTGGGTAGTTGGAGCAGTCCAGTCCATGATGGTCTGGATCTTGCTCTGCAGTGGTTGAACCTGGCCTCCACCCACAAGGTGGCCCAGGTACACAACCTGACTCTGCCCTATCTGGCACTTGGTGGCCTTGATAGTCAGGCCTGCTTTCTGCAGGGCCTGTAAAACATTTCTGAGGTGGACCAGGTGATCCTCCCAGGTGGAGCTAAAGACAGCAATATCATCTAGATATGCTGCACTATAGGCTTCAGACCTGTAAGGACTGTATTCACCAACCTCTGAAAAGTGGCAGGTGCATTCTTCAGACCAAAGGGCATCACCACAAATTGATAATGCCCACTAGGGGTTGAGAATGCTGTCTTTGGCTTTGCATCATCAGCTAGTCTGATCTGCCAGTAGCCAGCTGTCAGGTCAAATGTGCTTAGATACTTGGCTGAGGCCAAAGTGTCTATTAGCTCATCTGCCCTTGGTATTGGATGGGCATCAGTCCTAGTGACTGCATTGAGACCCCTGTAGTCCACACAAAACCTCATCTCTCTTTTCCCACCATTGGTGTGAGGTTTTGGCACAAGGACCACTGGACTAGCCCAAGGGCTATCTGAGGGTTCAATAACTCCCAAATCCAACATCTTCTGGACTTCTGTCCTGATACAGACCCTGACATGGTCAGGTTGCCTATAAATCTTATTTTTAATAGGCAGACTGTCCCCAGTGTCCACTTCATGAGTGCACCAGGTAGTCTGACTGGGTGTCAGTGAGAATATGTGTCTGAACTGATTGAGCACCTGTCTGCAATCAGTCTGCTGCTGGGTAGTGAGGCTGCCTGCCAAGGCTACACCATCCACTGACCCATCACCAGGGTTCTGTGAGAGCAGGTCAGGGAGTGGGTCACTCTCTTCCTCCTGTCCCTCATCAGTAGCCATGAGCAAGCCCATGTCTGCCCTGTCCACATATGGTTTTAACCTGTTGACATGGAGAACCCTGTGGGGACTCCTGGGTGTTTCTAGGTCTACTAAGTAGGTAACCTCACCCTTCTGCTCAACAATGGTATGGGGTCCACTCCATTTATCTTGGAGAGCTGCTGGGGCCACTGGCTCCAACACCCGCACCTTCTGTCCTGGCTGATAAACAGTCAGTACAGCCTTTTGGTCATGCCAGGCCTTTTGAAGTTCCTGGCTAGCCTCAAGGTTTTTAGTTGCCTTTTTCATATACTCAGCCATCCGGGAGCGGAGACCAAGTACGTAGTCCACTATGTCTTGCTTTGGGGGCTTGAGAGGTAACTCCCATCCTTCCTTCACCAAGCACAGTGGACCCCAGACAGGGTGACCAAACAAAAGTTCAAAAGGGCTGTAGCCAACCCCTTTTGAGGCACCTCCCTGTACGCAAATAAAAGGCAGGGCAAGAGTATGTCCCATCTTCGCCTAAGCTTTTCTGGGAGCCCTTTAATCATGCCCTTCAAGGTTTTGTTGAATCTCTCAACTAAACCATTGCATTGTGGGTCATAGGGTGTGGTGAACTTGTAAGTCACTCCACACTCCTTCCACATTGCTTTTAAGTATCCAGATATAAAGTTCGCATCCCTGTCTGATACAACCTCCTTAGGGAAGCCCACTCTTGAGAAAATTCCCAGGAGGGCCCTTGCCACCACAGGTGCTGTAGTGGTCCTAAGGGGTATAGCCTCTGGGTACCTGGTGGCATGATCCACTACCACCAGGATAAACCTGTGCCCAGATGCTGTTTGGGGATCCATGGGACCAACAATGTCAATCCCCACCCTTTCAAAGGGAACCCCCACCACAGGTAGTGGTATCAGGGGGCCTTTGTAGTGCCACCTGCCTTGCCACTGGCCTGGCAGGTTACACAGGAGCGCCAAAACTCCTTGGTGTCTTCAGACATGTGGGGCCAGTGAAAGTGAGGGACAATTCTGTCCCAAGTCTTGTTCTGGCCCAGGTGACCTGCTAAGGGAATATCATGGGCTAGGGTCAATAGGAAGCCCCTGAACTTCAGAGGTATAACCAACCTCCTGGTAGCACCATGCTTGGGGTCTCTACACTCTGAGTACAAGAGTCCATCATCCCAATACACAGTATGGGGACCACTAGCTTTCCCAGCAGCCTCAGCAGCAGCTTGCTGTCTGAGGGGTTCAAGAGAGGGGCAGCTCTGCTGCTCCTGGGTCAGATCTGCCCTGGAAGGTCCCCCTGTCCCCAAGAACTCAACCTGGTCAGGTTCAAGCTCCTCTGGGACAGTTCCTTCCTCAGGACTGAGATCATCCCCCTCAAGGGACTGATCTTCCTTCTGAGCCAAGGGGAAGGCACTGCCTTTACCCTACTACTCCTCTTCTTGGAAGGCACTTGGTCCATTATTCCAGAATCCAAGGCCTGTTCAGTGCTAGACATTATGGCTTGTGACCTGGTCACAGCAAACACATCTGCAGGGATCCCCAGCATTTCTGCATGGGTCCTGAGCTCCCCTTCTGCCCAAGCTGAAGTTTCTAAGTCATTGCCAAGCAAGCATTCAACGGGTAGGTCTGCACTTACCACAACCTTCTTAAGGCCAGTTACCCCTCCCCAGGAGAAGTTAACAACTGCCAGAGTATGGTCTGTTCTGACGTTGCTAGCATTGGTCACTTGGTACATTTCACCAAGTATAATCTGCCCAGGATTCACAAGGTCTTGTGTCACCATGGTGACACTTGCCCCTGTGTCCCTAAATGCCAGAGCCTCTCTTCCATTGATTAAAGGCTGTTGTCTGTACTTGCCCAGATTACTGGGACTCACAGAGGAGGTCATATCCATGCCTCCATCACAGACTAGGACAGCCTGAGTGAGTTCTCTGACTAGGTCAGAGCTCATCTCTTTACCCAGGGTCAACCCTACTAAACCCTTGGCTTGTGTAGTCCCACCACCAACTGTAGCTGCACTAGGGGGAGCAGGTGCCTTAGGGGCATTGGTGGGGGCTGGAGTCGAGTCTTTGGACTTGGTGCAATCACTGGTCCAGTGGGTCTTTTGCTTACAGACCTTGCACCATGGTTTTCTTTGGCCTTTCCCTTTGGTAGACTGTGAATCCCCACCTGAAGAAGATTTTTGGGGGCCTTGTGAAGACTTTTGATCTTTACCCTTCTCCCCACCCTTATCAGAGGTTTTCGAATCTTGCTTCTTAGGGTCACCACCTTGGTTCTGTACCTTCTGCTTCACCCTGGTTCTGACCCATTTGTCTGCCTTCTTTCCCAATTCTTGGGGAGAGGTCAGATCAGAGTCTACCAGGTGCTGATGCAACAGCTGATTTTGACAGTTATTAAGAATCTGCTCCCTCATTATCAGATTGTACAATCCTGTGAAGTCACATACCTTACTGCCCAATAACCAACCTTCCAGAGCCTTGGCAGAACAATCAACAAAGTCCACCCAGTCTTGAGTCTGTGCTTTTTGGGTATCCCTGAACTTTAACCTGTATTGGTCAGTGGTTAGGCCAAACCCATCAATTAGAGCACTCTTCAAGACTTTGTAATTATCAGCATCCTCCTCTCTAACAGTGAGGAGCTTGTCTCTACCTTTGTCTGCAAAGGAGAGCCACAAGATTGCTGCCCACTGCTCCTGAGGGACCCTCTGTACTTTACAGGCCCTCTCTAGAGCAGTTATCCATTTGTGGATATCATCCCCACTCTGGTAGGGAGGGACAATCTTGCTCAGGTTTCTATGGTCATAAGACCTTTCCCTATCTTTGGGGAAACTGCTGCCACCTTGGGACTCTAGTCCCAACTTTTGTCTCTCTCTATAGAGATCTAGGGACTCCCTGTCTATAGCCAATTGCTGTTTCCTGAGTTCAAGTTGAGCTTGCTCATATTGAATCAGTCTCTTTCTCCTCTCATGAGAGGATTCCCTCCTATGAGAGGAGATAGAGGTCCCTATTGAGGTGTCAGAGTGGTTAGACTCCTGAGAAGGAGACCTAGACCTTCTGGGCACACTCAGAACTCTTCCTGGGGGACAAAGGGGAGGTCAGTCTGATCCTCTCCCTCCTCCTCCTCCACAGGAGGAATTGGGTTTTCCAGGACAAGGTCATTTTCACCTTCCTGGCCAGTTTCAGAGGGGGCCTGGGTTTCTTCACCCCTGGCCCCTTCCTCATCTTCTGCCCCACCCTCTTTGCCTACCCCTTCAGACCCTAGGGGCCTGCTGAGATCATCAGCTAGTAACACCTCCCTGAGGTGTTGGGTGCTGGCACTTTTGCCTGTCTTCAACTTCCTAGTAGTGCATAAGGCTCTCAATTCCAAGAATGGGAGTTTATCATACTTGGAGGGAAGAAGCCCACTGGCTTCTGGCAAGGACTCACTGGGTCCTGGCTTTGAAGACATCACTAGTGAGGTGTGGTGTATGCACTACCTACTCTAGTGTGGCCTACTAAACTCTCTTGAGTTGTAGAAAGGGTGTGCTGTCCCTTAACACACAACTCTAAGTTCAGTAGAACTTACTGTATTACTAAGCTTGATTTATATGTACCTTAGGTACCCTTAGTGAATTTCAGTTGATCAATTCAATTGAGATTATCTGGTAAAACAATAGCAAGCTGGAATCCCACACGCTGCACACCAATGTGAGAAGTTGGCCTGGCATATGCTGTCCACTAATTATAGTGGGCACCTTGCACCAGTCCAAACAACCCCTTATTGGAGATAGGTTAAAGACAACCTTTATTGAAAGCTATCCTAGTGGTAGCTATGGATAGCAACCTTCAGGCTAAGTCTTGAAGGAATGTAAAACAGCTTGTTTTACCAGTCTATAATCTCTTGAGTGACCAAATGAAAGAGGACCACACCAGGTATATATTCAAAATATATGTATTTATTACTAAACACACCCCTCTAGTCTCTTTATGAGGCTAGAGTTCAGTAATACATACGTTACGAGTTAGTTATCTACAGTAATAGCGCAAATACACGTTTGAGCCCCAGGGGCGTACCAAACCATATACCAATAAAGTGGTATAAGAACCACGACTGAGCTAGACACAAGGCCTAGAGCCTGTAGAAGTGCTTGGACCACAAGGAACCACCCAAGGCAGTGACACAGGGGACCCACGGGGGACGCGTGCAGTGTATGAACACAACCGCGAACCACCGTTAACTTCTATGGGGAAAGTCGCGATTAGAATTTAAAAGAAAAGGGACACTTAGAGGAGGACTTGGAGCAAACCCTTTGAGAAATAGGCTGTTCTAGTGTCAATACCCACGGGAGCACCGGAGTACTCGAGTTACCTCACCCAGGGAAGCCGGGTGCATAGGTGTCTTTCGGGGTCGGGTTTCGTCGTCGCTTTCAATGGCGATCTGCTGCAAAGTGCTGCTGGCGGCCAAGTCGAAAGTGTTCGGGTGGATCCAAAGGTGGATCGAAGATCTGAAGAACCTGAAAGCAGAGGGGACAGAGTCTGGGTCACTAGCCAGTGACCAGGAAGGCGATGAGCAGATGCCCACCGATGTTGAGTGCTTCAGGTAGGTTGACGGTCGTCTTGACTCTTCAGCCACGAGGTCCAAGAGGCGTCGACGACAACCAGGAGCTGGATTCGAGCTGTCCCACGACGTCTGTCGATTGCAGGGGTGTCGGCGACCGGATTGGACCCAACAAGCCTTGGCAACGGCAAGTCTCGTGGAAATCAAAGAAGGACAATGTTGCAGATCAGCAAGGTCTGGGGGACTCACCCAGCAAGGATAAGTCAGGGCACACCTGGAGCAACCAGGGAGCCCAAGCAGAAAAGATTGGCCTTCGGGAGGGCCTACTAGCCAACGGACTAGTGACCGCGAAGGAGCCTCGAGACGGTGCACGTGGAGCTGGCTCACAGGACACTCGTGGAGTGGAGGCCAGTGATCTTCGGTGCAGTTGGTGCTGGAGGCTGGGGCTACTCGGAGCCCAAAGCACGACTTCGTGGGAGACCCAGAAGAGGATGCACTTGCAAATGCATTCGGTGTCCAGGGGTCACGGTTCCACATTACCCACGACAGCTACGGGCCTCAGCTTTGCTGGGGACTCAGGGCAGCCTCGGGAAGTCTGGAAATCCACCTCTGGTGATGCAAAGACTTCGGCGTCCGACGGGAGCTTCAGCGATGCAGACCGGACAATTGCTTCTTTGGTGCCTGCCAAGCAGGGAGTCACTCCTTGACCCCAAGGGAGATTCTTCAGTCCTCTAATCTTAAAGTAGAGCGTCGAAGGTCCAGGATTCTGTATCAGAGTTTCGTCCAGGTAAATCTAAAGTCCTAAGGACTGGGTTCCCTTACTTATACTAAGGTAAGGGGTTGGACATACTCTGTGACCCCACCTATGGGAGGGTCAGGGCAGAGGGGTGGTTACACCCCTTTCCCTTTGTCCAGTTTCACGCCAGAGAAGGGGCTGGAAGCCCCTGAGCCGGTTTGAACTGGGGTATGCACAGGGACACCAAGTGTGCCCCCAGTGCAGGACTTCAAAGCACCAGAGAGTGCTCCCGCCCAGCCCCAATACACACTATCCTGTCTGGGGAGGTGGTCACACCTCCCTGGGACAGGAAACCTATTGTCCAGGCCTCCCCTGCCGGAGTTTCGGTCAGCAGCAGGAGGCCAGACTCGTGTCTATAGCAGCGGCATCCATTTTGTGATGCCAGGGCTTGGAAAGTCAGTACCGGGCATACCGGTGTGTACATGTCTTTCCCTCTAGAAGGGTGGAATGCTACCCCGCCACCAGAACTGGCGGGGGGTAGTATTCCAAGATGTTTGACACCAAACACAACATGTTTCCGTGCAGCCATCCCAAAGTTAGCATTTAACGCAAGGTTATAATGCGCTTAAGAGTATATGGTCAGGCTGCACTACAAACAGCGTCAGAGAAGGGTCTCCGAACGCTGCAGAGGGGCCCTGCTCATGCAGGGGCACCCTCTCACATAGGAACCACGCACTCTGCCTTCAGGATTGATAAGGCCTGCCATAGGAGTGACTTATAGGTTTATATGTGGGTATGTATATAGTGATATAGGTAGCCTATATCACAGTAAGGAGTGCATGCACCACCTTACCCAGGCTGCAGTAGCAGACCTGTGGTGTCAGTTTGGATGGCCTTCCAGGGGTGGCACAATACATGCTGCAGCCCCTGGTAGGCCTCTGAGGTACCTATGCCCTGGGTACATAGTATACCATATACTAGGGACTTATAAGGGCACTCCAGATTCCAATCAGAGATGTGCCTAAGGCACATGGAAACCATTTTAGAGAGGAAGCAGCTAGGCTGGGGTTCTGATTAGCAGGGCCCCAGCCAGACTAAGGTCGAAAAACAGTGAAGCATCAGCAAAAAGTGGGGGTACCCATGTGAAGCAGATCCTACTCTCCTACAGCAGGTACCCTGGTGAGAATGACTGTTTCCTCCTTAGCTTTGTGTCCCTCCATGAGCTTCACAGCACAGAAAAACTGCCCTCAACCCCAACCTCCCTTCACTTTTACAAAGAGGCACTTCAAGGGCCACAACAATTGTTCAGAGGTGGTTGTGTTTTTAACGAAAAGTATGGGAACTGCTTTTGTAAAATTAAAAAATCATGGGGCATGTGGCTCCCCATAGACCCCGTCCGCATAGACCTCTGTTAGTATGCAGATGTCCTTCAAGGTGAGTAGAGGGGATGACAGGGAGGAGGCCAGCAGGATCTCGTTCAAGGAGAAAGAGGAAAGTAGTGAGCTCCTTAGACATCATCAAAGAGATAGCCCAGAGGTAATGGTGCTATATGGGGGCGGGGGGTCATTTTGTAGATTACAAATGATAGAGACAGCTACCTCAGAGAGATGCCTTGAGGAAGGTGGGGAGTTTTTGCAGCTTTTTTATTTTTAGTTTTTTTTTTTCAGTGCAGCAGTTGCATTGGGATCAAGGCTCACAACACTCCAATTATGGGCACTGGTGTTTTTGGTCCATTTCTGTTTTGGTTTAATATATTTGTACTTTCATAAGTCTCACATATAGCGTAGATTATGTCTTACAGAAAAATACCCCTGAAATGATCTCCTAAGCGCTGTCATGGAGCTCACCCCTGCCCCTTCCACTCTTCATTTTCTTGACATACGTTTTTGGAGGGGGGGTCCGACTTCAAAACATTTTGCTTGGGGGGGCTCAGCGCAAAAAAGTTTGAAGAACTCTGATCTACAGCTAAGACATGTGGGCGCCTTGCGGCTACATCTACTACAATGCAATGAGGAGACATCTGTGTCTATTGCCGAGTAAAATAATTATTTGTAAAACCTACCTAACACTCACAGAAGCAAGCAGCCAGACAGCAATGGTCACAGTTGTGGCAATAAAGGGGAATAGAAAAGACAACAATGTTAACTGTAATGGTTTAATAGACAAGAGGCTGTGATTTATGGTGTAGTGGTATGCTGTTGTGATTTGAACCACGTTTAAAATTGCCGACGGAATGTACAGGTATGACATCATAGTAAGGAGTACCACACTCTACTGTAATCCAGTGGGGATTATGTGTTCCTGGTTACGTTTGGTTTGCTGTCCTAAACCTAGTAAATGACACAAAAAAATGTTGGTGTTCACAAGTTGATATTTGTATTTTTTGTTTCTGTAAAGAAGCACATGGCAGCAATACATTGGGAAATTTGTGTCAAGGTTTGTACTCTGGAGGTGGTGGTGAACCTTCATCTGGCATAGGCTGTATGTCTTTCTTTGATGATAGGCTCCACTCTATGTCTGTCCCTTCATGTGGATTTTTCATTCTATCATTTTCCTCCTTGTCTTCTCCTTCAGGCATGGGCACATCTAATCCAATGTGTATAATGGGTGCTGACAAAAGTGGTTAGGTAACAAAACTGTGGTGGCTGTAGAACTCGCAGAAGGAATTTGTGGATTGGTCACAATTCCAGAGGCATGCTTCCACTGTGTTATTGCGCCAGTTGTGTTGGTAGATTTTGACAGAGTGGTGGTAGCCAAAGTGCCTGAGGTGACTAATGGAGTGGTTGTTGCTAGTCTGTCTGGGCTGATATAGCAATAGCTCTGAGGATAAATATGGCCTGCGCTTTTAAATAAAGTCACGTGGGCAATTTGAAAAACAGAGAGACTTTCCCGTGATCAAGGCCCGTCTGAGCAGAAACGTTGGGATAGTGAGCCTCTTGCCTCTGCATATTTTCATGAATTAAACAATTTTTTAAGTGACACAGCCTGAGCCGGTGCACTTCTTTTTATTTTGAAAGGAGGATTAGTTGGTGTATATATATATATATATATATATTATCTACTGGCGGTCGCCAGTAGATAGTTATAGTTACAACCTATTATCCATAGGAAATCCGCGACATTCTATTTGAAATAACTCTCTTGCCGGTTGACGTATCTTCGCGAAATTTTCAAACTTCGTGGGCGCTCCGGTCCGCTCCTACCCTGAAAGTCTCGGGGTGATACGTCAAGCGGGGGCCGAGAAAAAGGGGGGTCCCAAAACGCGTTTTCCCCATGCATTTTCCCATAGGAAACTTTAGACACGGCTACAGCCCGAACTGCTGAACGGAATTACACCAAATTTGGCAAAGAGGTAGTTCTTGGTTCAGAAAGAACCCTTTTTGTTAAATGGTGTAAATCCGTTCAGTATTTGCTGAGAAAATCAAAAAGTAAAAGTACATATATATCTAAGGGCACGGAGGATTCGCGCACCCTGAGCGCACCCTGCGCGCACCGTCCCGATCACGAGCTGCATGTTAATTGGCTGTCAGCTGGCTGTCAACATTCCGATTCAGGAAATGTTGGCAGCCATTTTGTCCCTCGGTAGAACCGAGGGACAGAAACAAGTGCGCAAAGCGCACAAAGGGGGAGGGTAGAAACACCCTGACCCCTAGGTTTGCTCAGGGGTCCCACAAGGACCCCCTGGGCAAAAAAAAAAATTTTTTTTTAAAAATCGGCAGGATGCGCTTAGGGTGCGCGAATCCTGCCGAGAAATCGAAGCGCGGTCTCCGCGCTTCGATGTAATTGGCCCCGGGTGGCCCAAGTCCCGGGGGCATGGTGGGGGATAATTTAATGTGTGGGGGCCTCAAGGGCCCCCAAGCCCGGGGACCGCCACCCCCCCGGGGCTTTTTAAAAATGGTGCGGGAGGGCTCTGAGCCCTCCCGCAGCCCCGAGGACCACCACCTCCCGGGGCTTTTTAAAAAAAATTATTAAACCTGTGTGGGGGGCTCCAGCCCCCACACGCCCGGGACCACCACCTCCCGGGGCACTAAACATTTTAATATGGGGGTCCGTTACAGACCCCCAGAGCCCCGGGGACCACCACCTCCCGGGGCTGTGTACTGAATGGGAGGGGGCCGCGCGGCCCCCTCCTGGAGCCCTTGATGGCCCTGGGGACCACCACCCCCAGGGCCGGCTCCTGCAGTGTCCCGGGGTGCCTACCCCGGGACACTGCTGTTTGCAATGACAGGACGGAGCCTTGCGGCTCCCGTCCTGTCATTGCAACTGCTTTGGATATTGGAAGAGAGAGCAGGAAACCTGCTCTCTCTTCCAATATCCAAAGCCGATTGCTTTACACATGGGGAGCAGCATGTTAGCTGCTCCCCATGTGTAAAAGCAATGCCGGCACCCTAGGGACGCGGGGAGCCGGCGGGACTGTGGGGGATTGGGGACCCCCACAGTCCCCAACGAGAGGCCAGGCCCCGGGGGATGGGGTCCCCGGGGCAAGTAGTGGCCCGGGAGGGGGCCACGCGGCCCCCTCCCCAAAAAAATAAATAAATTTAAAAAAAAAAAAACGGAATGGCCGGCCCGAGGGATGGGGTCCCTGGGGCCTTAAATGGCCAGAGGAGGGGGCCACGCAGCCCCCTCCAAAGAATATAAATAAAAACGAGGCCATGCCCCGGGGATGGGGTCCCCGGGGCCAATACAGGCCCAGGGAAGGGGGCCACGCGGCCCCCTTCCCGTTTTTTTAAAATTACAAATTAAAAAGAAGGGTAAGGCCCTGGGGGATGGGGACCCCAGGGCATAAAAACAGGAAAAAGGAAGGGGGCCACACAGCCCCCTTCAGGGGACAAAATTTTTTTTTTTTTTTTAAACGATCAGCCCGCAGGCCCCGCCCCTTCCTTCACCACTCTGCAAACGCGCCCCTGGCGCGTTTGCAGAGGGGAACGACTTCCCCTTGAATACTGGGGGTCCCTGGGGGCCAACTAGCCCACCAGGAACCTCCAGTATGCGCCAGGGGCTGCGTTGCAGAGAGGTGTAGAGAGGCCACACCCCTTTTACACCTCTCTGCAACGCAGCTCTGTGGTGCTTTTTGGAGGTATATGGTGGGCTAGTTGGACTCCGGGGACCCTCAGGATTCAAGGGGACTTAATCCCCCAACTTAAAACGCGCCACGGGGCGCGTTTGCACAGTGGTGAAGGGAGGGGCGGGGCTTCAGGTGACATGTGTGCAAACAGGCCCCGTGGCGCGTTTTAAGATGGGGAATTAAATCCCCTTCAATCCTGAGGGTCCCTGAGGGCCAACTAGCCCAACAGGTACATCCAGAAAGCGCCACAGAGCTGCGTTGCAGAGAGGTGTAAAAGGGGTGTGGCCTCTCTACACGTCTCTGCAACGCAACCCCTGGCGCATATTGGAGGTTCCTGGTGGTCTAGTTGGCCCCTAGGGACCCTCAGGATTCAAGGGAACTTAATCCCCCAACTTAAAACGCGCCACGGGGCGCGTTTGCAAAGATGTCACCTCAGGCCCCGCCCCTCCCTTCACCATTGTGCAAATATTCCTCTAAAATCAGCCGAAATAGGAATTCCGATTTACTCACCTGTTATAAGGAGAGACCTCAGTGATGTATCTTTCAGCCCAGTACTGGTCCTGAAAAGTAATTTTAACCGTACTTACCGGTAACTTGAATTTCCTTCATAGGCTAACATTGACTGGTTTCACTTGGAAATTCTTCTAAGTGTGGAGTTTTGGAACTTTAAAATATTCCTCTAAAATCAGCCGAAATACGAATTCCGATTTACTCACCTGTTATCAGGAGAGACCTCAGTGCTGCATCTTTCAGCCCAGTACTGATCCTGAAAAGTAATTTTAACCGTACTTACCGGTAACTTGAATTTCCTTCATAGGCTAACATTGACTGGTTTCACTTGGAAATTCTTCTAAGTGTGGAGTTTTGGAACTTTAAAATATGCCTCTAAAATCAGCCGAAATACGAATTCCGATTTACTCACCTGTTATCAGGAGAGACCTCAGTGCTGCATCTTTCAGCCCAGTACTGGTCCTGAAAAGTAATTTTAACCGTACTTACCGGTAACTTGAATTTCCTTCATAGGCTAACATTGACTGGTTTCACTTGGAAATTCTTCTGTGTGTGGAGTTTTGGAACTTTAAAATATTCCTCTAAAATCAGCCGAAATACGAATTCCGATTTACTCACCTGTTATCAGGAGAGACCTCAGTGCTGCATCTTTCAGCCCAGTACTGATCCTGAAAAGTAATTTTAACCGTACTTACCGGTAACTTGAATTTCCTTCATAGGCTAACATTGACTGGTTTCACTTGGAAATTCTTCTAAGTGTGGAGTTTTGGAACTTTAAAATATTCCTCTAAAATCAGCCGAAATACGAATTCCAATTTACTCACCTGTTATCAGGAGAGACCTCAGTGCTGCATCTTTCAGCCCAGTACTGATCCTGAAAAGTAATTTTAACCGTACTTACCGGTAACTTGAATTTCCTTCATAGGCTAACATTGACTGGTTTCACTTGGAAATTCTTCTAAGTGTTGATTTTTGAAACATACAAATATTCCTCTAAAATCAGCCGAAATCCGAATTCTGATTTACTCACCTGTTATCAGGAGAGACCTCAGTGCTGCATCTTTCAGCCCAGTACTGGTCCTGAAAAGTAATTTTAACCGTACTTACCAGTAACTTGAATTTCCTTCCATAGGCTAACATTGACTGGTTTCACTTGGAAATTCTTCTAAGTGTGGAGTTTTGGAACTTTATAATATTCCTCTAAAATCAACCAAAGTACGAATTCCAATTTACTCACCTGTTATCAGGAGAGAACCCAGTGCTGCATCTTTTAGCCCAGCACTGACCCTGAAAAGTAATTTTAACCGTACTTACCAGTAACTTATATTTTCTTCCATAGGAATCCATTGTGTGGTTTTCAGCAGAAAAGTTTCAAAGTGTCGATTTTCACAAACTACAAATATTCCTAAAAAATCGCCTGTATGACTTAAACGCATTCTTTCAACTGTTTACAGGAGATGCACCAGTGCTGGATCCAGGATCCAACACTGAGTAAGAAAAAGTAACGATAACAGTTTTTACCTGCTAAGTGAATTTCCTTCCATAGGATAACATTGGTGATTCTATGAGAAAAAGTTTCAAAGTGTCAACTTTTAAAATACAATAATATTCCTTAAAAATCACGACTGTAACCAAAACGCTTTTACTCAACTGTTTACAGGAGATGTACCAGGACTGAATCTAGGATCCAGTCCTGTGGTTACAAAAGTAATCCATAAAGTAACTAATTGCATTTAACTAGAAATTCACATTGAGCTGAATGTTGCATTGTGTTTGAAAATGTGTTGCCCATTGCAACAACTGTAACTACTGTACTTAAAAGTCTATTGCCTATCTGCAAAGTATTTAAACTAAAGTAATTCATTCTGAGAAAGTATTTTTTGTAATGTAATGTATAATGTAATTACAATGTAATTTGACAAATAAAATATGTAAAAAAAAATTGTTTCTAAAAATGTAGTAAATCAGTATGAAAAAAATTAATATAACAATTAATACATTTAAAAATTGTCATTTACAAAACCTTTGAAATTCACTGAAAAAACCGTAGGTTTCAGGCACGTTATAGTTAGAAATTAGCATTTAAAAAACCTTTGAAATTCACTGAAAAAACCATAGGTTTCAGACACGTTATAGTTACAAATTAGCATTTAAAAAACCTTTGAAATTCACTGAAAAAACCATAGGTTTCAGACACGTTATAGTTACAAATTAGCATTTAAAAAACCTTTGAAATTCACTGAAAAAACCATAGGTTTTAGGGACAGTTATAGTTACTTGGACATTGCACTCGTACAAAACCCGTGAAATTCCCCCGTTATAGTTAGTTCAGCTAACTATAACTCGCGCCCCGCAATGCACTGCTGATGACGTCACATATTACATCACTCATGACATGGTCAGTGACATCACTGATGACATCACTGATGACATCTCAAATGACATCACTGATGACATCATCCACGTGATAATCTGATGCACCTCCTCACACCCTAATATAACCTTTGATACACCCACTCTAAATTACAGACTGCCATTCGCAAAACCATAGACACTCCAACACCAATAACTACATACCCACTCACTGATTCTTAGGTCTACACACACACATCCACTCACTCACCCGTACAGTCACTCATACTTACGGTCACTCAGTACAGGACTATCATATGCACTCTTACTCCTATATAGACACTCAAACAACGCCACTCATCCATAGAGATACTCACACACCTAGTCAGTCATGCAAATAATTAAACACACTGCCATTTACTCACCTATACAGTTATACACACACCAGCTCACTTACTCATACAAATAGTAGCACATTGTTACGCTCTTATACAATCACTGATACAAGCACACAATCATCCATACAGCCAC
The DNA here is from genome assembly GCA_963921515.1 of Calotriton arnoldi. NCBI lineage: Eukaryota > Metazoa > Chordata > Amphibia > Caudata > Salamandridae > Calotriton > Calotriton arnoldi. The sequence goes on from CAWUFW010004271.1 coordinate 1,574,679, forward strand.
TATCACAATCACTCACTCTTGCTTATAGCTATTTATATACTCCAACACACATATATACTGCCTTTCACATATGTAGTTACTCACACATGTACCACTGGGACATACATTCACTCACTAACACACTCTTACACACACTTACCCACCCATACAGTCTATCACAGATGCACTCTTGAAACCATCCACCCAGTGAATCACCCACTCACACATCTATGCACAGAGTTGCACACACCCCTCCCACACAAACACTCAGGCACCCATACAGATACTCAGACAAGCATTCAATAACTCATATAGAAAATCATTTAGCTATTCACAAACACATGCAGCCACTTACACAGCAACAGACAGACGGATACAGACATACACCCAGTTTAGTCACTAACCCATGCATTCAGTAAGATACGTTAAATCACTCACTTATAGAGTCAGTCACGCACCTACTAAATCATCCATACAGACACTTACACACCCACTCATTCTTCAATACGTCTTTTCCTATATATTTTAAAAATATTTAAACTTTACAGAAACACACAGTCACTGGATGATGTCATCAGTGATGTCATTTGAGATGTCATCAGTGATGTCATCAGTGATGTCACTGACCATGTCATGAGTGATGTAATATGTGACGTCATCAGCAGTGCATTGCGGGGCGCGAGTTATAGTTAGCTGAACTAACTATAACGGGGGAATTTCACGGGTTTTGTACGAGTGCAATGTCCAAGTAACTATAACTGTCCCTAAAACCTATGTTTTTTTCAGTGAATATATATATATATATATATATATATATATATATATATATACATATACCTATATACATATATACATCTTTTTTTGAAGGACAGACCTATACAGTTTTTTAAACACAATGAGTTAATCCTGTTTGTGATTGAATGGTGTCTTAATAAAAAACAATTATGTTCAATAAAGAAATCTTTCAGCAATTGAGGGATGTGGCTATGGGAGCCTGCTTCTCCCCCAGCTATGCGTGTTTACATGTGGGTTGGTGGGAGGAGCAGGCACTCAGATCAGTTCACCACAAAGAGTGGAATGCCAATGTTATAACATGGCTTCGTTATATAGACAATGTATTTGTTGTATGGAATGGCAGGAAGAAAGTGCACTGACCTTTGTTTCTGATCTGAATAACAATGACTTGAATCTAGAATTCACTGCCAATATTAGTACCACTGCCATATAATTTCTTGATGTCACTGTGTATGTAGATAACAATTCACTTCAGTCCAGACTACACCGTAAATCAACAGCGGGTAATTCTACACTACACGAATCAAGCTTCCACCCTAGGAACCTTATAGCAAGTATCCCTTATGGAGAAATGCTACGGCTTTGCAGGATTTGCAGTCAGGAAAGTGATCTCAGACAGTGTCAAATAGAAGCCCATAATAGATTCAGGGTATGTGGTTACACTGAGCATATCATCAAAAAGGCGATCAAAAGAGCCAATGCAACACCAATAGAACAGATTCTGATTGGCCTCAGGGCCCTTGAACAGGGGGAAGAAGTAGCTACCTCAGACACTAGGGAGAGTGGTGCAGTTGACACACGCCTCATCATCACATACAATAAAGAAGAGAGAGCTATTAGATCGATTTTAAACAGGCAATGGTGCATTATCTTAACAGATCCTATTTTAGTCCCCATAGATCCCAAGCAGCCAACCATTACCTACCGCCGAGTATACTCTATGAGGAATGCGTTGGTTAAAAGCAGTCCTGAGGTGATTGTTAAAACCAATTGGCTGACTGACAAGAAGGGTTTTTACAAATGAAGTACATGCAGAGCGTGTCGCTTTGGCATCAACACCACCCAGGTCACTGTGACTTTGCGCTCTAAACCTATCGTAATCAATCAGAAATACACGTGCAGAACTGAATTTGCTGTCCATGTACTACAATGCACCTGTGGCCTCCAATACGTTGGGAGCACGAAACTACAAGTTCACATGAGAATCTACAGAACCTTAGGGCAATTGTCAACTCTGACCACACATATCCGGTGGCACTACACTTCAAAGAGGTCCATAACAACAACCTCGACCATCTCAAATACTTTGTCATTGATGACGTGCCTATGTTAAGACGAGGTGGTAATCCTGAAAGACTGCTAAGACAGTTGGAGACACAATATATATTAGAACTCAATACCAAAACACCTTGCGGGCTTAACATGAGTGAGGATCTGTATAACTATCTATAATGATATCATTATCTTCCAAGTGCCTGTCTAACAGCTTTCATCTTTAATGACACGTAGATCGCTTTATAGTATTTACCCTGGCTCTACTTAGACTTTTGTTACGATTATTAGACATCTTTTAATTTATATCCACAGTGATGCATTTGATTATGTGTATTCTATCTTATCGTTGTAGTGGCCCCCATAGATGAATCTATGAATATCTAACTTTCAACATTTAGAACTTCTCCCATATCCATTGGGGGTTATCAGGTTTGGCTGGAATGTAGTACATCTGTTCATAGCAGAGATTTGCATATCAGCTTTCGCACTTAGCACTTTATGATTAGATGAGTTATCTTCTTGTACATACACTTTTGCACAACAGTACAGTTTTTAGGTGTCATTTGAGTTGATGGTTTTTAATATGCACTTGCACTTTATATGCTGGCACTTTACTCACTTAGCACTTTTCACCCCTAGGCGTGGAATGATTTGTATATATTTGTCCTGACACATAACCATCTTGGATCTTGAGCCTGCATACTATGAACTGTAGATTTGAGATTCATTCAATTCAATGATTCAATCAATCAATCAATCAGGGAATTATAAGTGCGCTACTCACCCGTGAGGGTCTCAAGGCGCTGGGGGAGGAGGGGTATGCAACTCCGTTCAGCCGCAGAGCGAGGTCTTGAGAGTTTTCTGAAGGTGTTCAGGGAGGGGGCGAGTCTGATGTTTGCAGGTAGTTCGTTCCAGGTCTTGGCTGCAATGTGAGAGAACGATCTTCTGCCTGCTCTGGGTCTGTGGATGCGCGGGGTTTCCATCAGCGCGAGGTTGGCCGATCGCAGGTTTCTTCTGGGTGCGTGGAAGTTTATTCTGTCGTTGAGGTATTTGGGTCCATTGTTGTGTAAGCATTTGTAGGCGTGAGTGAGGATCTTGAAAGTGACTCTCTTCTCCACGGGGAGCCAGTAGAGTCGCCGAAGGTGATGGCTGATGTGTTCGCGCCGGGGGATGCCGAGGACGAGTCTGGCCGCAGTGTTCTGTATGGTTTGGAGTTTGCGGAGTAGGGACTTGCTGATGCCGGCGTAGAGTGCGTTGCCATAGTCCAGTCTGCTGGTGATGAGTGCATGGGTGATAGTTTTCCTCGACTCGGGGGGGGATCCATTTGAAGGTCTTGCGTATGGATGCAGACGGTGTTGAAGCAGCTGGAGGTGATGGCGTTGACTTGACGGTTCATGGTGAGGGATGAATAGAGTACGATGCCGAGGTTTTTGGCGTGGTCTGTGGGGGTTGGTGGGCTTCCAAGGGCGGTGGGCCACCAGGTGTTGTCCCACGCTGAAGGGGTGGTTCCAAGGACGAGGACTTCTGTCTTCTCGGTGTTGAGTTTGAGGCAGCTGCTGGTCATCCAGACTGCAACTTCTTGCATTCCTCTCTGGAATTTGAGTTTCGCGGTGGTGGGGTCTTTGGTGAGGGAGTGGATGAGCTGGATGTCGTCGGCGTAGGATACGATGTTAAGGCCGTGTTGTCGGATGATGTGTGCGAGGGAGGCCATGTAGATGTTGAAGAGGGTTGGGCTCATAGATTATCCCTGAGGGATTCCGCAGGTGATTTCCGTGGTGGCAGAGAGAAACGGCAGTAGTCTGATCCTCTGGGTTCTACCGGTGAGGAACGAGCGGATCCAGTCCAGGGCAGTTCCTTGTATGCCCGCGTCGTGTAATCTGGCGATCAGTGTGCGGTGAGAGACGGTGTCGAAGGCTGCAGACAGGTCGAGGAGAATGAGGGCTGCGGAGTGGCCTTGGTCGAGGAGAGTGCGTATGTCGTCCGTGGCTGCGAGTAGGGCAGTCTCGGTGTTGTGGTTGGCTTGGAATCCGGATTGGGATGGGTCGAGGACGGCGTGCTCTTCGATGAATCGCGTCAGTTCTCTGTTGATTACTGCTCAGGTTCTTCTATTTTGGTTGCTACTGCTTTCATTTTTTTAAAAATAACAACATGAATTTTGCTATGTAACAGGTATTTCAGATTTAGATCATGTACTTTGTCTGAATATAATCTTGAATAGAACAATAGACGTTACCTGTTTTACATTAAGTTTGGTTTCCCTAACGCACTATGCAGATATATTTCTCAGGAATCTAAATTGTAATTTAATAGCATGAAGCTGCAATTTTTTCTTTTTCTTTTAGTATTACAGCTTTTAGCAACCTTTGTAATGGACAGGAATGTTACCATTAGTTTTGTGTCTAAGACGATCAGATAGTCTGTCTTTGATGTCTTTGATGTCTATAGTCATTGTGTCACAATCATGTGATTTAGTTGCCAAAGGGTGGAACAAAAGGCACTCAGCGTAAAAAAATGTAAAAAATGCAAAAAATGTCAAATAAAAGAACGTGAGAATCACGCAGCGCACATGTGATCAAGGCCGCAGGACTGCAGCCGAAACGCCTCATATGTATTTTGAAATGAAATAAAGAAACATGCTATTAGGAGTCTGTGCCCAACCTGCTTTTGTTACAATCAAATTTGGGACTTTTATATATTGAAAAAGCCACAGGTTTCAGGGACGTTATAGTTAGGAATTAGCATTTAAAAAACCTTAGATATTCACTGAAAAGACCACAGGTTTCAGGGACGTTATAGTTAGGCTGACCTTTCACTCGTATAAAAGCAGGGAAATTCAGCCGTTATAGTTAGCTGAGCTAACTATAACTCGCGCCCCCACAATCCACTGCTGATGACGTCACATATTACATTACTCATGACATGGTCAGTGACATCACTGATGACATCACTGATGACATCATCCACTTAATAACTGATGCACCTCCTCACACCCTAATATAAGCTTTCATACACCCACTCTAAAATACAGACTACCATTTTTGAAATCACAGACACACCAATACCAGTTAGTACATACCCACTCACTGATCATAGGTCTACACACACATCCACTCACTCACCCATACAGTTACTCATACATGCACTTACTCATCAATACAGCCACTGATATATAAGTCATACACCCATACAGACACTCACACACTGCCACTCACCCATAGAGTTACTCACACACCTAGTCACTCTCCCAAACAATCAATCACACTGCCATTTGATCACCTATACAGTTATACAGACACCACCTCACTTATTCATACAGATAGTACCATATACTTACTCTCTTCTACAATCACTGACACAAGAACACAATCATCCATACAGCCACTCTCAGAATCACTAACTCTCACATATAGTGACTTATATACTCCAACACTCACATACACTAGCTTTCACATATGTAGTTACTCACACATATACCACTGAGACATCTATTCACTCACCAACACAGCCATATGCACACTCACTCACCCATACAGCCCCTCGCAGATACACTCATGAACCCATACACCCAGTGAATCACCCACTCACACATCCATGCAGGGAGTCATACCCAACCCAACCCACAAATACACTCAGGCACCCATACAGGTACTCAGACAACCAATCATTAACCCATATAGACATTCATGTAGCTACTCACCAACCCATGCAGCCACTACTTACACACCAACTGACAGACTGATACAGACATTCACACAGATTAGTCATTCACCCATGCATTCACTAAGACACGTTTAATCACTCACTTATACAGTCAGTCACGCACCCACTAAATCATCCATTCAGACACTCATACACCCACTCATTCTTCAATACACCTTGGCATATATATATATTTATATATATATATATATATATATATATATATATATATATATATAACATTCTTAAACCTTTTAGAAACACTCACACTCACAGGATGATGTCAACGTCCCTGAAACCTGTGTTTTTTCAGTGAATATCTAACGTTTTTTAAATGCTAATTCCTAAATATAACGTCCCTGAAACCTGTGGTTTTTTCAGTGAATTTCCAAGGTTTTTTAAATGCGAATTTCTAACTATGCCTACATAGGTAAGACATGTACAGAAAGAGGAAGAAAGGCGCAGAAAGAAGCAAGAGAAGTGCAGAAAGAAGCAAGACAGGTGCAGAAAGAGGAAGAAAGGTGCAGAAAGAAGCAAGAGAAATGCAGAAAGAGGCAACAGAGGTACAGAAAGAGGCCTACTTCGACTGTACCTTTCCACAGACTCATACAAAGTAGCCTAATCACTAATCCTCCTCCCAAGACAGGGCTGGCTTTAACACTGGTGGCGCCCTGTGTGAAAACGTTTGTTGGCACCCCCCCAAATGACCACCCCTGCCACGGATTCCCTCACTACCACCCTTTAACAGTGCCCTTCAAGTCTCCATAACCACTGTCTCTCAGATTCATTTAGTTTTATAGCACCACTCATACCAGTGTAAGGTGCAGAGCACTTTACATCATGCACACATTGCACAGAGACAATCATACGTGTGTAGTGTATAGGAAATGTTACATCAGACAGGACTACAATGTGTAGGAGTCACTTGTCATCAATACTTGTAGTATAGTTTAAGAGTCCTAAGTCTGGAAAAGCACCTATTCAGAATTTAAAATGTAATACCATTGTTAGGGATTCTCTTCAATAAAAATTGATTTCTACCCAAATGAGCCCTTTTTGCAAGATTAGGATAATGAAATACTGGGCAAAAAAACAGCTCATTAATGACAGTTAATAGCTCAGTGTTCTATACTAGGTTTTTAACTTACAAACTGCAAGTAACAAAAGGATGTCTTTGACAGAAGCAGTAACACACTGACCTATTTTACTTATATGCACTTTGTGATCTGCATGGTAAACATTCCTTGCAGCAGGCACATTAACCCTCTGTGCTACCTTACAAGCAGTCAAACTTCCCATAGACAAAACTCCGGTCTCTCTCCAGGAAGACGATTAATCAACGGAGTAATCTTGACATTTTAATTGCTGCCTGAAAATTGCTGGAGGCAAGGAACGCAGCAGCAGGTGCTTTTAAAATGAGAATATACTTTAACCCTGGGCGTAGCGGGCATAGTGCCTCTACGCGTATTTCCACGGAGTTTAAAAAAAACTCAGTGGAAATACACTATGCTTCCTCCCCCCTCCCAAAGTCTTTAAAAATTTCAAAAAGGCACTTACCTGCACACGCGTCAGAAGTACAACATAGTGTTTTTTTTTATTGCAGAAGGGGACACGAGGACCGAGGAGCAGGACGGAGAGCGGCCATGCAGGGGAGGCGGCAGACACCAGGCAAGTGCCTTCTTTTACATTTTAAAGACTTTGGGAGGCGGGAGGGAGCGGCTAACTCCGCTCCACCATGGAGGCAGAGTTTTTTGCCTACTCCGCGTTCGCCACGGAGCGCGGAGTAGGCAAATCTCTGCAAACTCCACTGGCGGAGCGGAGTTACCCGCCCAGGGTTAATATACTTGCAAACTGACACCCCCACCCCAAATCATGGCCCGGTGCGGTGGCACTGATCGCACCGCCCTGGAGCCGGCCCTGTCCTAAGATGTATTAAACCCCACTTTTCTCTTGAAGGTTCACTATTCATCCACTGCTCAGAATGTTAGGCCTACCAAATGTAAAACAGCAATCCTAACCATATCACTGTTGTAAGTCTGACCAAGTTTGTGAAGGTATGCATGCATGTCTCTGCATTTACCTAGTGACATGTTACATAAAAATAAACATACAAATACTTGAATACCTGTGTTTCAAACAGCATACTCTTAAAATTTGTGTACAAAAAGGTAGAAGCAAGAGAAGTGCAGAAAGAAGCAACAGAGGTGCAGAAAAAGAGAAGAGGGATACAGAAAGAGGCAAGAGAAGTGCAGAAAGAAGCAACATATGTGCAGAAAGAGGCAACAGAGGTGCAGAAACAGGCAGGAGAGGTGCAGAAAGAGGAAAGAGAGGTGCAGAAAGTGGCAAGAGAGATGCACAAAGAGGGAAAAAGGGTGCAGAAAGAGGCAAGAGAAGTGCAGAAAGAAGAAATAGAGGTGCAGAAAGGGGGGAAGAGGGGTGCACAAAGAGGAAAGGGAAGTGCAGGAAGAAGCAACAGAGGGGCAGAAAAAGAAAAGAGAAATTCAAAAAGAGGCAACAGAGGTGTAGAAACAGGCAGGAGGGAACAGGGGTGCTTAAATCGGCTAGAGAGCTACAGAAAGAGGTGAGGGGGGTGCGGAAAGAAGCAAGTGAGGTGCAAAAAGAGGCAACAGTGGTGCAGAAGGAGGCAAGACAGGTACAGAAACAGGCAAGAGAAGTACAGAAAGAGGCAAGAGTAGTGCTGAAAGAAGCAACAGAGGTGTAGGAAGAAGCAAGACAAGTGATGATTAAGACAAGAAAATTGCAGAAAGAAACAAGAGAGGTGCATAAAAAAGCAAGAGAAGTGCAGAAAGAGGCAAGTGAGGTGCAGAAAGAGGGAAGAGAAGTGCACAAAGAGGTAAGAGAGGTGCAGAAAGAGGCACGTGATTAAAACAACAGGCAAGAGGGGTGCAGAAAGATGCAAGAGAAGTGCAGAAAGAAGCAACAGAGGTGCAGAAGGAGGCAAGAGAACTGCAGAAAGAGGCAAGAGAGTTGCAGAAACAGGCAAGAGAGGTGCAGAAAGAGGAAAGAGGGGTGCAGAAAGAGGTAAGAGGGGTGCAGAAAGAAGCAAGAGAGATGTGGAAAAAAGCAAGAGAAGTGCAGAAAGAACCAACAGAGGTGCAGAAAGAGGCAAGAGGGGTGCAGAAAGAGGCAAGAGAAGTGCAGAAAGAAGCAACAAAGATGCAGAAAGAGGCAAGAGAACTGTAGAAAGAGGCAAGAGAGTTGCAGAAAGAGGCAAAAGAGGTGCACAACGAGGGAAGAAGGGTGCACAAAGAGGCAGGAGAGGTGCAGAAAGAAGCAAGAGAGGAGCAGAAAGAGGCAAGAGAAGTGCTGAAAGAACAACAGAGGTGCAGAAAGAGGCAAGAGAAGTTCAGAAAGAGGCAACAGAGGTAGAGAAACAGGCAGGAGAGGTGCAGAAAGAGGGAACAGGGGTGCATAAAGAGGCAAGCGATATACAGAAAGAGGGAAGAGGGGTGCAGAAAGAAGCAACAGAAATGCGGAAAAAAGCAAGAGAAGTGATGAAAGAGACAAGAGAGTTGCATAAAGAAAAAAGAGAGGTGCAGAAAAAAGCAAGAGAGAGGCAAGTGAGGTGCCGAAAGAACAAGAGAAGTGCAGAAAGAGGCAAAAGAGGTACAGAAAGAGGCAATTGAGGTGCAGAAAAAGGGCAAGCGTACTGCAGAAAGAGGCAAGAGAAGTGCAGAAAGAAGCAACAGGGGTGTAGAAAGAGGCAAGAGAGTTGCAGAAACAGGCAAGGGAGGTGCAGAAACAACAAAGAGGGGTGCAGAAAGAGGCAAGAGGGGTGCAGAAAGAAGCAACAGAAATGCGGAAAAAAGCAAGAGAAGTGCAGAAAGAACCAACAGAGGTGCAAAAAGAGGCAAGAGGGGTGCAGAAAGAAGGCAAGAGAACCGCAGAAAGAGGCAAGAGAGTTGCAGAAACAGGCAAAAGAGGTGCAGAAAGAGAGTACAGGGGTGCAGACAGAGGCAAGAGAGGTGCAGAAAGAGAGTACAGGGGTGCAGAGAGAGGCAAGAGAGGTGCAGAAAGAGGGAAGAGGGGTGCAGAAAGAGGCAAGAGGGGTACAGAAATTTGCAAGAGAGGTGCAGAGAGAGGCAAGAAGGGTGCAGAAAGAGGCAACAAAAGTGCAGAAAGAAGCAAAAGAGGTGTAAAAAGAGGCAAGAGAACTGCAGAAAGCAGAACGAGAGGTGCACAAAGGGGCAAGAGAGGTGCAGAAAGAGGGAAGAAGGGTGCAGAAAGAGGCAAGAGGGGTGGAGAAAGAAGAAAGAGGGGTGCCGAAAGAAGCAACAGAGGTGCAGAAAGAGGGAAGAGGGGTGCAGAAAGGGGCAAGAGAAGTGCAGACAGAAGCAACAGAGGTGCAGAAAGAGGCAAGAGAAGTGCAGAAAGAGGCAACAGAGGTGCAGAACAGGCAGGAGAGGTACAGAAAGAGGCAAAACAGGGGCAGAAAAAAGAGAGAACAGGGGTGCAGAAAGAGGCAAGAGAAGTGCAGACAGAAGCAACAGAGGTGCAGAAAGAGGCAAGAGAAGTGCAGACAGAAGCAACAGAGGTGCAGAAAGAGGCAAGAGAAGTGCAGAAAGAGGTAACAGAGGTGCAGAAACAGGCAAGAGAGGTCCAGAAAGAGGGAAGAGGGGTGCAGAAAGAGGCAAGAGGGGTGCAGAAAGAAGCAAGTGAGGTACAGAAAAAGGCAATAGTGGTGCAGAAAGAGGCAAGACAGGTGCAGAAACAGGCAGGAGAAGTGCAGAAAGAGGCAAGAGAAGTGCTGAAAGAAGCAACAGAGGTATACAAAGAAGCAAGAGAAGTGATGAAAGAGACAAGAGAGTTGCAGAAAGAAACAAGAGAGGTGCAGAATAAAGCAAGAGACATGCAGGAAAGAGGCACGTGAGGTAAAGAAACAGGCAATAGGGGTGGAGAAAGATGCAAGAGAAGTGCAGAAAGAAGCAACAGAGGTGCAGAAGGAGGCAAGAGAACCTCAGAAAGAGGCAAGAGATTTGCAGAATCAGGCAAGAGAGGTGCAGAAAGAGGAACAAGGGGTGCAGAAAGAGGTAAGAGGGGTGCAGAAAGAAGCAAGAGAGATGCGGAAAAAAGCAAGAGAAGTGCAGAAAGAACAAACAGAGGTGAAGAAAGAGGCAAGAGGTGTGCAGAAAGAGGCAAGAGAAGTGCAGAAAGAAGTAACAAAGATGCAGAAAGAGGCAAGAGAACTGCAGAAAGAGGCAAGAGGGGCACAGACATTTTCAGGAGAGGTGTAGAAAGAAGCAAGAGCAGTGCAGAAAGAACCAACAGAGGTGCAGAAAGAGGCAAGAGGGCTGCACAAAGGGGCAACAGAAGTACAGAAAGAAGCAACAGAGATGCAGAAAGAGGCAAGAGAACTGCAGAAAGAGGACAGAGAGGTGCAGAAAGAGGCAAGAGAGGTGCACAATGAGGGAAGAAGGGTGCACAAAGTGGCAGGAGGTGTGCAGAAAGAGGTAAGAGGGGTACAGAAAGAGGCAAGAGAAGTGCTGAAAGAAGCAACAGAGGTGCAGAAAGAGGCAAGAGAAGTGCAGAAAGAGGCAAGACAAGTGCTGAAAGAAGCAACAGACGGGTAGAAAGAAGCAAGAGAAGTCATGAAAGAGACAAGAGAGTTGCAGAAAGAAAAAAGAGAAGGGCAGAAAAAAGCAAGTCAGAGGCAAGTGAGGTGCTGAAAGAAGCAAGCCAAGTGCAGAAAGAGGCAAGAGAGGTGCAGAAAGAGGCAAGAGAGGTGCAGAAAGAGGCAATTGATGTACAGAAAGAGGGAAGAGGGGTGCAGAAAGAGGCAAGAGAAGTGCCAACAGAAGCAACAAAGGTGCAGAAAGAGGCAACAGAGGTGCAGAAACAGGCAGGAGAGGTGCAGAAAGAGGCAAAACAGGTGCAGAAAGAGAGAACAGGGGTGCAAAAAGAGGCAAGAGAGGTACAGAAAGAGGGAAGAGTGGTGCAGAAAGAGGCAAGAGGGGTGCAGAAAGAAGCAAGTGAGGTACAAAAAAAGGCGAGAAAAAAAGGGGAGGAACCCTCTCTTTGTAATACACGAGACAGGGTAACAACAAGAAACACAAAAAGTCCCTAGTAATCTAACCCGGAAGTCGCTGTCGTTTGTGTTGGAGCAGAACAGAGAGGTCAAAGACACGCTTTCAAGTTCCATCTCAATTATTAAAAAAGAGAGAGAGAGCACCAGAAGACAGAGAATTTACGGCATTATTGAGGC